>PVKB01001850.1:0-350570 GCA_004027205.1 Ctenodactylus gundi
CCGCCCAGCTGTGTGTGTCTCAAAGAACTGGTTTGAGCCACTTTCCATGTGGTCTGGCAACACAGGCTTCCATCTTATGCCTCTCTGCCCCACCCCTGGACCAGAGGACCCCATGGTTCCAGAAGGACAAGGCAAAGGAGGGAGAGGCCCTGGCCTGATGTTCTCATACAGCCGGGAGGAGGGGGAGGAGAGAGGGTGTGTTCTGGGCACCAGCCCCAGGCACATGGCTGCCTGCCCATGGAGGAACTATCACCCGTAGGAAGAGGTGCTGGGATGATGGACAAAATTTGCTTGGATAAGTTGACATTGCAGATGAAAATGAGTCTCCAGTCCATGGAAGACTGAGATGCCAGACGTTCGATCATCCATCAAATGTGTGTCTACATCATCCTGTGTGTCAGGCTCGGTGTCAGGAGCTGGAAGTCTGTGATTGAGTCATAGTCAGTATTGCTTGGTGTGGAGAGAAGGGGAGGACTGCAACCTGCCCAGGTGTTTGGAGGGAGGATTTGATGGAGGACAGGGTGCAGGGTAGGATAGGGGAGAATAAGGAGCAGCAGCAAAAGGGCAGGAAACCTGGGCACACAACTGACGTGGGTAAAGCTGAGGAGGTGGAGGAGGAGGGATTAAAATTGACAGTGCGAGGCTGGTTAGGACCAGGATTTGACCATTAAATGAAGAAATTGATTCTGTGGGTCTTTGGGAGTCTTGGTAAGTTTAGAGCAGGCAAAACATGTGCTCCAACAAAGATCTTTCTGGTCATCCATGTGTAGGATGGTCAGAGAGGAGGAACTGAGGCCAGGGGCCCAGGCAGAGTGCTCTGTGTGACCCTTAGGAGAGAGAGGGAGGGATCAGGGCCACTTGGATCTGGTCTCTGAGGGCAGAGATGGTGGGGGCCAATGTATGAGGAGCTGTGAAGACAGAAGAGACTGGCTTTGGGGACTGCAGTGGGGATGGAGGTGAGGAAAGAGGATGAGGGAGGTGGGAGCAGGAGGGTGGGTCTTTGGTTGCCCAGTGTCTCAGCCTCCATGGGTTGAGACAGATGGGGCAAGACAGGATGCAGGCATGGTGGTGAAAGTTTGCCACCATCTCGTGCCCTGCCTAGGGCAGGAGGCAGCCATGACAAGTTTGGGGTGTATGTGTTGCTTTTTGATTCTCACACGCGAAGATAAGAGAGGCCTTGGAGATCACCTTGACCTTCTGTTCATTTTATGGACAAGAAAACACATCCAGGGAGGGGAATGATGGGCCTAAGTTTATATAACAAGTCACTGGACAAGCTGTGGACACAGCTCCAGAGATCTGACTCTAAGACAGGTTGGGCCCAGCACAGCAGGTACCATGACCAGGTGTAGCAGTAGCTGGGCTTGGTAGCATTAGGTACATGCTATGATCTCTTTGAAGCCCACTTCCCTTGCTGGTACTATGGGTGACACTAACATGAGACACCTGGCAGCATCATAAGGAGGACTGACAGGGACATGGCAGGAAGGTGCCTTGCTCTATGATAGGCATGTGATAAAGGCCCCGTAGAGCCTGCCTCCCATCCCCTCTCCCTTCTCCAAAGCTCAGTCTCACATTCCAAACTCCCATCTTCTGGCCAGTCTTCTCACACTTAACCACGATCTTTCCACTTTTTTCAAAAGGTCCTCTTTCGAGTTACTTAAAACTGTGACCCATTGGGCACATTTCTAACTTCTCTGGGACTCAGCATTCTTATATCTGGAGTGTGAAAACCAAGCACTCCTGTGTCCCAAGAGTTTGGGGGAATAAAAAGAGAGGATACAGGTGAGATGTGTTTCCTATGCTCAGCCAGGGCACCCACGTCATGTCTGGTATCTCCAAACAGTGTTCATTTGATCTCCCAGGAGGCCCAGAAGGGTGGGGCCTCTGCATAAGAAATATTAGCCAGCTGAGTATGGCATTTTGCAGGCCCCTCCAGGGGGCCCTGGGGCGATTTGAAAGGCTGATTTAGGAAGAACACTTTCCTCTTTGCTGTGCTTCTTTTTAAACTCATTTTTCTTTGATTTCTCCATTTGCTACTAACTATGTCTGAGTTACCTGCCTCTGTGATCTGTACATTAAATAGGACTGGTTGGTGTGAGGAGGAGGCTGCCCTTACTCAGGCTTTCTTCTTTCTAACCATGAATATAGGGCTTTTATTATCCTTTGGGCTACTAGGCAAACTGTTGTTCTTTCTAAGTAGATAGAATTGTGAGGGACTTAAGGGTGGTTTTCAACCTTATGGACCCCGTGGAGGTTATCATGTATGAACTTAATGAGTTTGATGGACACCTGCTAGTTTCTCTGCCCCAAAGAGCAATCTGCCATCTCACACTGAGAAAAGCCTTTAGCTTTGTTCATTCTCAGGACCTTTGCATCAGCTGCTCTCTCTGTCAGGAATGCTTTACTCTCAGAAAAATTTATAGCTTGCTTCTTGATTTCTTAGCAAATATTAACGATGAGGTCTAATAAATATTATTTGTAAGTAATAGACATTTCTTTGTTTTCTTATCAGAGAGGCCTTTCCTAACCACCTATTTGAAACCCAGCCCCCCTTATGCTGGTTTCTTTTCCCTCCTAGGACTTATTACTAGTGTTGCAGGATTACGTGTTGATTTGTTGTCTGTTTTTCAGACGCTGAACTCCCCGAGTGCAGGGACTATGTCTGGCTTTGCTCCTGTGATGTTCTTTGCACCCCAGCCAAAGCTTGGCCCAGGGAAGATGGGTATTGAGTGATTGTTGAATGAGTGCTCAGCAGTGGGACTTGGGAGTTGGGCAGCTGAGAGATGACGGGAGAGGCACCAGGAGCAGATGCTGAGAAAGTCTTAGTTCCCAATGGTTTCTCATGGAGGCTTTCCCCACCAATCCCAGAAAGAGGATGAAGTGTCAGACAACTCCCACTTCGCCCCTGCTGTGAATAGACTGCAAGTCTACTTAATGTCGGACATGGTGGAAGTCAGGCCGAGGGGTGGACTGTGCATGGGCTTCCTCCCTATCCCACCTGGCAATCTGAGGTGCCCTGTTTTGTGAGAAGTGGTCCTGGAGGTTACCCTCTGCCTCTCTGCTCTTGTCTTTTATGTGATGACATTTCCCCTTGTAGATCACTGACTGTGTACCAGGCTCTTTTCTAAGTGCTGTGTGTGTGTGTGTGTGTGTGTGTGTGTGTGTGTGTGTGTGTGTGTGTGTGTACTCAATCTTTGCAACAGTCATTTGAGTGAAGCACAGAGGCCATCTCCTATAAGGAAAAATGAGGCACTGACCTATGAAGCACACAGCTAGTTAGTAGAAGACCTGGAATTTGAACCCAGAGAGCTCTAGAACTTGCCTCTAGGTCCCCTGGACTCACTGTACCAGAGCCAGAGTTGAGAAGGCAGTGGCCTGTATCCTACAGCTGCTTTTAGAACAGCTGGGTAGGAACTCAGCTTCTAGGTTCTGGGACTCAGGAAGAGGGAGAGAGAGAGAAGTAGGTGGGTTTGAATGTGCCTGATCTGGGTTCAAATCTTGCCTCTGGTTGACCCATTCAGTAGCCAATGCCAGAATCTTCTAAGCTCAGAGGCCTGGAAGCTGCTTTGACAGTAAGGGGCGCTGAGGAAGAAACCAAGACCAACCATACTCCTTGTGGCTACCTTTGCTCTCTTGTATCTTACAGAATGAATAGCATGGACAATCCCAGCTGTTGAAACTGAGTTTGAGGTAGCAGGTCAACAGTAGCTTATCTGGGAGACATCAGAATTGCAGCCATCTGATTTTAAGCCCCTGACTTGAAGTGCCTGTTTCTTCAAGTGCCACCAATTGTGTATGGGGGGGGGGGGTTAGGGAATCTCAAAATATTCTTCCTAGCCTTTCCCCCTCTGCCATGCCTGTCTCCAGGGTCTTCTTGCCCCTGTGGCTGAGAGCATCTGACAGTACCTTGCATGGAATGGGCACAGGGCTTGGAGCTAGAATACTGGGTTAACATTTAGGTTCTGACACCTGCTTGCTGGGTGACTCTGGGCAAGTTACTCAGCACCTCTGAGTTCCTATCTCTCCATTTGAAGAAGTATCTTGCTTTTCAAAGGACTGTTGTGAGGATTTTATGTGACAAAGTGTCAGGGTTTCTCAAACTTCCCCACAAAAGCAAAACTAAGCTGCAAAAGAGAGTAAACAGGTAGCGGGGAGGCGCTGAGGGTGTAGCTTTAAGCAGCCCGCCGCAAGCCCAGAATTTATTTGAAGTCTTACTGCAGCTTAAAAATTCATGTGAATTTTGCATGCAGCTCCATAATGTATCTGTGTCATCTCTTTGAACACAGAGACAGTGTTTTACGTTGCTTACCATTGGGTGATTTCAGCACCATCAGGATGAGCCATGGCTGGCACGTGGCTCACGTCATCCCTGGCACAGGGGCAGCAGCCCCCAACCCCCACAGGGACATGTGTATCCAATTTAAGAAACATTCGTCTAAGTAGAAGTGCTTGGGAAAGTGCAAAAAACGCGACATAAAGGTCAGAGAGTTTTAATGTGAATGCTGACAGTAATGGGAGCACATCCATCAGTGAGCAGGATGGATGGAGGGAAGTGAAGGAAGGGAAAGGCAAGAGGAGATGCAAGAATAGTGATGGGTGGGGGGTAGGGGGTCAGTCAGGTATCGAAGACATCCCAAATGGGCCAGCTCCAACCACACTCCGTTGACTTGGACAACTGCAGGCTGAAGGGACCCGGGCAAGGTCTGGTCTACAAGTGCCAGAGGGTCCAGGCAAAAATAAGGAGGTGGGATGGGATGGAGTGGCATCGGGTGGGAAGGCCAGGACACTGATCAGCAGGCCCTAGGACTGGGGGCTCTGCTGTGATACTGTTGAGACCCCTTCTCTTATTCTGCTGGGAACCAGGACCCTTACTACGTCTGAGAAAGATTCTGGCCACTGATGTCACAGCGAGTCATATATTTGCTGACTTGGCTTAGGGTAAGTTTTTCTGTAAACTACCCCACTTCACAATCTTCTGAGTGTACACAAGCTCTTATATTCCTTTTGTGGTCGTGGGGCCCCGCCTGTGTGGTCCCTCCAGCCACCTCCCCAAGTCCTGCTTGCTTAGAAGTTCTTCTTGTCTGTGAGTGGTCACTGCAAGGCGAGGTCCACATCTCAGAATTTTGCAGATGGGTATGCAGATGGGGGTCCCACCATTACCCGGGCAGTCAATGTGAACCTTTGCAGTCTCCCTTCTGTCCTCTTAGCATCTTTTTAAAATTGCAAAACTCCTGTGCAAAAATAAGCATACTTCACAATATTACAAAGTGTCTGAAAGCAAATATTTCTCAGGAAAGGTGGGAGCGCAAGCAAACACCTTCCTTTCTTCCTGTTATTTCTGGGCAAAAGCAGATAATGAGTTACCCTTTTCACAATCAGTGTTCAGTGGATTTTTGGCTACATTATTGGGAGCAAATATAAACAGGGTAAGTTAAAGGCATGGATTATTACAAAATAAAATTGGGATACATGAAGCTTAAAAGTCTTAATTTTAAACTACTCCTCACAATAAGCCAGAAAGTTGATCCTCCATAATTCTTTGCAAACAGCGTTTGCATTTTATTATTGAATGTGTCTTCTATCGGCCTATGATGAGATTTGGCTCATGTTTTTGCATAAATATAATAAAAGGAGGCTTCCCAGCGAACATAGATTTCGGAAATAGTGTTTACTTATTTCTCTCAATTCAAAAGAGTGTGAACTAGAAATTTTTGTTTCAGTAATTTTTTTTAACACAAAGGCTGTATATTGTTTCTTTTCACAAAGAACACAAACCAATCTGGGGACAATTATGGGTTTGTATTTCTCTTTGGGGAGTGCAGGTTCGTACTATGACTATGCCAGTCAGTAAACAAGGCCACCCACATGGACTGTGGACTTGGTGAGGAGGGAATGGAGGGCGGGGTTCTTGGCTCAGAACAGAGCCAGTCTCCCTGAGGGAAGGGGTCCTCTGGGCCCCTGGAGGGGAGGGCGTTGTGGAACTGAGGCTGAGAAGGACATGGGCGCCGATATCTGAGCCAGTGTTCTCTCATGCTTCTTTGTGCTTATCTAGCTAGTCCTGCTGGATACTGACTGGCAGGAGAGGGGCTGACTTGGGTTTAGCTCTGGGACCTTGGAGGCCTCCTTAGGTCTAGATTAAGTAGCAGTCCATGGCACCAGTCAGCCAGAGCTAAGCTGAATCTGCCACTCTAGGTAGCTCTTTGACCGTGAGCCTGGGATATTACTCTGTTAAGCCTCAGTTTCTTGTCTGCAGAATGGGGAGAATATTAGGATTTACTTTGAAAGATGGATTTGGAGATTTACTGAGATAAGCTGTGGAAGGTGCGCCATGCTTGCTGTCTGGTCTGTATTTGCCTGCTGGTGGCTGGCTGGCTAGGCTGAGCAGGAGCACCCATGCTTGGAAGGATCTGGAGGTTCTAGACCTGGGTCTTAGTCAGCCCTGCCTCACAGTAACATCCTACTATCTGTTTCCATTACAGTTTGAGCTCCTGGAGGGTCGGAGGAGCTCCCACACCTCAAATGTTCAATAGTTGTATTTTGGGCAGCCCTGAATTTCATTTCTCCTTTAAACTAGTGATTTCTGCCTTCTGTGAAGTTTTCCATTTGTTCAGGATTGTTTCCTCCAGGGGAGGTTGTGGTTCTTCCACAATCCTCTCACCAGCTGTTTTCGGTTAGCAAACTCTTCCTGCAATATGCATCTGCTATCGCCAGGTGGCAGTAGAGTCCCAGTCCTCCTCAGGGGAGTAGCTGCTGAGCAAAGAGGATTGCCATGCTGGGGAAACATTTCAAAATAGATTTCTATTTATTAAACCAGTTCAATAAGATTAACCTACTTACCACCCCCGACTTTAAGCGTGGCAAGCGTCACAGCAGCTAATGAGACAAAATACAAAGTATTTGGTACACTCAATTATCTTTTCTTAACTAATCCCTGAAGAGTGGCTAATCTGGTGCTCCTGTTCCTGGGGGAAAGCTTTCTCCATTAATGTGCAGGTTTGTTTTGCCTGGCCCCGTAGCTTCTTTTTGCTCTGGCTCCTCCTAGTCACTCAGTCCCTGGTACGGTGCCTAGGCTCTGTGGTGGCCCCGTGCTTGGCACTGTTACTATCTATGATGGAAAGGGGTGGGGTTTATAGAACAGGAGGTCCCAAACCCAGTGTCCCAATGGGTCTGGGTAGAAGAGTAGGGAGTTGTGGGGGCTCCGGGAAGTGGAGGCTTGGCGCTTCCTCTAAGAAGGAGCGGCCAATCAGCGTTAGATGATTCTTGCTAGCTGGGGATGTGACCTGGCACTATCAGGTCATCCTGTTCCTTAAGCTAAGTTTTATATGTGTGTGTGTGTGTGTGTGTGTGTGTGTGTGTGTGTGTATGTGTGTATGTATGTATGTATGTATGTAAAATCTTTGACTTTTAAATTCTGGGCCAGATTTGCCTGTGGGGTGGAGCTGGAAGACTCAGAGAGGCAGATGTAAGGACTGGTGTGATAGGAAGGAAGAGGCTGTGCCAGGCACCATGGGAGCCCAGAGGAGGGAGCCCCAACTCTGCCCAAGGAGTGAGTGACTTATTTAGGATTCATTCCATAAATATTTATTGCATTTCTGTCGTATTCAGAGTTCTGTGCCAAACGCTGGGAATTCATAGTGAGCCAGATAAACATAGTCCTGGCCTTCATGGAGGGCTGGTCAGCCTCAATGGGGGCAGATGTGAACACTGAGTGGTGCTGGGGGTCAAGTGTGAAATGTGTGGAGTTATCTGAGGGAGAGTCCAGGAGTGGGTGGGGAATGGCTTCCTTCTGAAATCTGAGGACAAGTAGGAGTTCAGCTTGCCTACGACCATCCCCTTCTTCCTCCAGTGGTGAGCTAAATGCCCACTGGGGAGGATCTACCTTGGACAAGGTCATGATCTGGATAAAGAGCCGTTGGTCAGGAAGGAGTCCCTGATGGCCAAGGTTGGATTCATTCCTTCCATGGGATGTGATCGATGGAGCAGACATCCACTGGGGGAAAGGAAAGGGACAGAAGAGTTTCTGCTCTGACCTGGGCCATGTGCTACAGAAGCAGTGGGTGACCAGGCTGGAAGAGGGGAGGCCCTGAGAAGGGCCAGGGAGGAGTTAATGGGTGTCTCGAAGAGCACAGGGAGGGTCTGAGCCAGAAATCTGGGGAGAAAGATCTGGGTAAAGTATGGAGGTGCCAAGGGGCCAAGACAATTCCAGGTTCTATTTTTGATGCCTCAAAGTGACAATGAGGCTGAGGTAGACCTGAAAGTTGAGGCTCCTGAGAGTGTGGAGGGAATGCAGGGTCCACGGTCATGCCAGAAACGCTTTCAAGACAAATGTGCAGCTGCCCAAAGTCTGACTTCTGGAGACAAGCATCCCCAGATCTGGTTTGTATTCTGTTTTCCCCACTGGGGAGCAAACTCTTCCACCAGCTGAGCCTGGGCACCATCATGGAAGAGATTGGTATGCTGAGTTTTACCTAATAGAGTGGGTGATTCCATGATTCTTTGAGTACAGGGCCTAGCACTGTGCCTGGCCTCTGAATCTGAGTTCTACTCTCTGCCCCCTTTTCCTCTGCTCAGTAGAACAGTTGCTGTCAGGATGTGCCTGTCTCTGCTGTCCTCACCCAACAACCCCAGGCTGCCACCACTGTCTTCAGGGCCATGGGTCCCTGCTACTGCCTGCATCACCTCTCCACCCTCAGCCTTGACCTCTTCCTGGCCACTCCAGTTTTGTGTATCCCTTTTTAAGAAAAATGACTAAACATTTGTCAGAAGACTCTGTCTTAAAATAAAACAAAAATAATAATAAAAAGGGCTGGAACTGTAGTTCAGTGTGAATGTTCCAGGTTCAATCTCCAATACCACAACCACAAAAAAAAAAAAAGAAAGAAAAGAAAAAAGAAAAAAGCCCCGCAGCCACACAGTTTTCAGCACACTCTCTTGGGAACTGAGAAAGATAAGTCACAGACTACCAGGGTGCAGGGTTTCCGGGACAGTGGCTAGTGCACAAAATCGGCTGGATGCCTGGTTTCAGCAGTCCCCTGGGGTGTGACCTTGAATATGACAACATAGATGAGAGTTAACACTTCTCCGATGCCACTGTTTTTATTTTGTGGAATGTTTTGTGATCTGAACACAAAGATTGAGAGGTTTGCTTAGTACTTCACTACTCTTTTTTCCTTTTTAAGTGGAGGATGTGGCAGTTCCTACTGACTGGTCTGTTTAATGGATTTTGCGTGGTCTCCGTCAGTCGATGAACAAGGGCACTAGTGCTGCTTGGGCTCAGCTGCTCTGAAGCTCTTGGAAGGGGCACGTAGAGGAGGAGTTCTTGCTAGAACTTTCCTTTAGGGTACCTCCTCTAAGATGGGTCATAGTTCCAAATAGTGGATCTTTTGTTTATTGGTGATGGGACCTGAGGCACTTGGCTGCCCAGCCCTGACCCTCTTCTTTCTAGGGGAAAATTGGCTATTGCATCAGTGTAAAGCTGTCATTTAGGGGTTCAATAATCTGATGGGGATGATGACTATTTAGAAATGAGACCATATGCGTGTAAAGCCACATACCTTAGCCACAGGGAGGGGTTCGTTCATGATAGTCATCTATAATAGCTATGATAAAATAGCACCCAAGGGCATGGCAGGAACAGAGTAGGTCCACAGTAAAGAGGTTAAGATGCTAGGGAGACTCTGGTTGGCAGAGGGCCTGGCTACCTGTTAAATATTAAACCTCTTGTCAGTGCTATTGTTATAATTTAAATCTAAAATGTTCTCCAGAGTCTCATGTGTTTGGAAGGTGATTGGATCATGGGGGAGTTATACACATTGGTGGTTAATCTACTGATGGTTTCCTGTGCTCTTAGAAGGTAGGGCCTGGTTGGATGGATGGGGCCCTGGGGGCGTGGCCTGGAAGGGACTGTATACTTCACTGGCTGTTCCCCTTTCTCTCTGCTTCCTGTCTGCCTGGAGAGGAAGAGCTTTCCTTCATGCCAGGACCTTCCACCATTGGAGCTGGCCAACCATATATGGACCAAGACCTCTGAAATGTGAACAAAGATAAACCTCTCTTTTAAGTCGTGGGTGTTATATACTGTGCCCCAGAGACAAGAAATAGTTTTTAGTACTCACAAGCATGGAATGCTGCCATGAACATAAAGTACTCAGCATGGGCATGATGCTGGGCACATTGTAGGTACCCAGCACATGGTTGTCACCATTTCCCTATACTACTAGGGACACAGCTTCAGATAAAAAAATAACAAACACAAAAAACAAGAAACAGATAGTCCCAGGCAGCAGTGTCGATTTCAGTAGCTCCTGGGCACAGGTGACCACTCCATCCAAACTCCTCTGAATTCTGGCTGGATGACCATGCCAACACCCCTTCTATGATAGCAGGGTGGCCTCACTCCTCCCACCTCAGGTCATTCTCAGATTAGTGTGTCTCTTGCAGTCTGTGGCCTCCACCTGGAATTGTGTGCTTTACACAAGTCTCCAACCTGAGACCTTCTGGGGCCCAGGATATGCACCCAGAACCTAAGCTGAAGGCATGTGTTCCAACATGTGTTCCCAGTTCCCAACCCTCAGCTCAGGGTGAATCCCCAGTTTCTCTAGCCCCTCTGAGGCATTAGGACCACCTTGGTGTGAATAATGAAAACTTACAGGCCCTCTGGAGGTCTCCACCCATTTTCTATGAGGCCTGTGGGCTGCGAGGACACAGTCACTAGTGGGCACTGGGAGAGACCCTGTCTCTTTGGGCATGCACACAAATGCTCACCCACAAATGCCACACACATATATTCACGTCTTAGCATATAAGAAATCAAGCATGCCACACAGCCAGGTTTTTACCCATGTGCCCAGGCACACACATACACAACCCACCATGGAGTTCCCTGCCCAGGTGCTCCTCTGCCTGCCTCTCCCAGCTCCTCTTGCACGTTTGCAGAAGTTCGGGGTATCTGAACACACATCCAAACCTCCCCATGCTTATCTTTCCTCACACATTGCACATGTTCACACCTTCCAGCCTTACACACATGTCTGTAGATAACCCAGGAGCCCTCTGCAAACACAGGAACAGGAGGGTACGTTCCCCCCACACTCACATGGACCCCCACATTCACCCCCCCCCCCCCCCCCCCCCCCCCCCCCCCCCCCCCCCCCCCCCCCCCCCCCCCCCCCCGCCACTGCGGCACATCTATCCTAACAGCAGCCTTGGGCCGACCTGCACCACCCATACAGACGCAGACACCCGGTCCATGCAGCCGCCCCTCACTTGGGGCCCTCAAAGAGCACGCTTATAAAAACATTCCTGCTGTGATGGAGTGCTTCCTTTGGGGCCCCTTCGGCTTGTAACAGATTAAAGGCGAACAGGCATTTGTCATGGGGAAGTGTACCCAGTTGTGCTGGAAAATGGACTTTTCGATGAGCGTGAGAGCTTGAACCTGTCACAGAGGGGAGAGTCTGTGTTATTGCAGCCTGCCGGGCCGTGGTGGCGGTTGCTGGCTTATCGGCGGTGGCAGGCATCACCTCCGACTGAAAGGATCCCATTACGGTAAGTAATGGCTTAATCACAGCCAGTTTGTAATGGAGATGACCTCTCCGCGTCCCGCAGGCCTCCTCCGATGGATGGCACCTCTCTACACCGTGACTAACAGCGCTCTGCTCTGTTCCGCTCTCCTGAGAAAGGGCCACAGGCCCCGCTGACAGCAGAGGAGGCTGCAGTGAGGGGCAGTGAGGGCAAGGGCGGGGAGAGGAGGAAGGGTGTGGACACCACCCGGCTCTACCAGCGGCTCGGATGGGTGGGGAAACTGAGGCTGGAGAAGGCTGGAAACCACACCACCCTATCTTGATGCCATGCCCTTACACAGAGCTTTGCATTTCAAAGTGGAACGATAGTGAAGGCAAGAGCTTCTGTTTGATGAGTTCTGGGAATGTGTGTCTCATACTTGATCTTGCTCCAACCCCGGGAGGTGAGATGTTATGTCCCCACTTTACAGATGAGGAAACTGAGACTCAGAAAGAGTAGGTGACTAGTTCAAGGGTATGCAACAGGTAAATGACAGAACTGGGACTCAGCTTCTGGCTTGGGGGCCCCTGAAGCCAGGATTCTGGGTCATTATGTCTAGCAAGGTTCCCATCGGGTCTGGGTGGACTGCCGTGTCTGCAGGTCCTCAACCCTTCCTTCCTATGCAGACCTATGGCCAAGTCTTTCTTGCCAGGGTGAAGCTGTGTGTGCCGCACGTTTGAGCATCCATCCACAGCCAGCCATGATGGGGAGCAGTCACTTCAGCCTCAGCTCAGCATTGGGTATACCTCTGCGGGGATAGGAAGCTGATCTCTGCCGGTGCCAGAGCACATGCCTGGGGGATCCTGGGCTCCGAGATGAAGGCACCATCCCCTTCCCTCCATGCTGGCCTACCCCAGTGCCTGGGCAGCTTCCCAGCAGGGCCCAAAACAGAACATCTGGTGACTTCAGGGGGGAAATCTTTTCTTCCTCTGCTTTGGTGCCTTTCCTTAGCATCCTACTAGGCCCTGGAGCTTCTAGAGTGGTGGGTTGAGTCCAGGCTCCACCACTGGCCATCAGCGTGACCTTGGAGAGTCGCCTCCCCTGCCTGTCCCTCTATTCCCCCCCCCCCCTCCACATACACCCATCCTGGAACTCACTGTGGTGTGAGGCCTAAATGATATCATACACATGAAGAGGAGACACAGAATCTCCTAACTGGTTGGCACTAGGGGTGCTGTGCTTGCAGCAGAGCTTCCCACAGAGAAGCCAGGAGCAGGTGAGGTGGGTCCCAGGATTGTGTGATCTTGATAATCCACAGTGGATAGTGTAATTGTGAAGATGGGTGACAGTTGTCACCTGACTCTGTGACAGGCAGTAGTGATCATAAGAAGGGCTTATTTATTCTCTCCAAACTAGGCTATAAGGAACATTATTATTGTTATCTTTTCCATTTTATTGATGACTCAGGAGGGGCCAACGATTGCACCAGCGTCGTGTAGCTGCAGGATGGACTCCTAGACACTGAACTGCAACTCTCCTGTGCTTGGGATTGTTGGTGGAAACTCAAAGCTTTTTCTCTGTGAAACTGCATGAGAGCATCCGTTCTGTGTCTTTGAGCACCAGTGTGCTCAATATTCCAGTTGGGACCAGGATAGGAACTGGGGACAGTGGGAGAGGCGAGTGTGAACCTGAACTAGGTGCAAGAAGACATTGAACCACAGAGAAGAGGTGATGCTGGGGGGAGGCCCAGACCCTGAGAAGAGCTACCTGAGGTGGACAGCACGGAGGGCAGGAACTTCCAGAGCAGTTGGAACAGGAGGCCTGCAGAGGGCGCTTGGCTTTTGCCACAGTGCTTAACTGCGAGGCTTCCTGTGAAGAGGCAGGGTGGGTGGGAAGGGAAGAAGCCACTGAGCATCATTTATTTAGTGATCTCTGTTCTAGGAATATTTGCACCTTATGCTGGGCCGAGCAAGCCATTGGGCTTCACCCACGTGGCAACATTTATCAACAAGTATTTATTAAGTGCCAGTATATGTGGGGTCAGACACTAGGGATTCAGTGGTGAGCAAGACAGACACGACTCTTCCCTACCTAGTGGTTAACCAAGAAATCTTAGCTCAGTGTCCTTGGAAATGTTTCCTGAGGACATACTCTGTGACAGGGACTGCTACATCAGTCACCCTCAAGATGACTCCATGAAGAAGTATCTTGGTAATGTCCATATTTTTCCAATGAGAAGAAAACTGAGGCTCAGAGAGCTTAAGTGACTCCCCTGAGGTTGCACAGCTGGTGAATGCTGGAGCCAACCCTAAGCCCAGATTTGCAGAAAGACTGCTTTAGCCAGTGTGGCTTCAGGGGCTCATCTACTGGCGAGGCCCCTGCACATCATCTGAGGCTGTGGGGATGTGTAGTGGGGCGGGCCATGCCACCCGCCGTGCCCTCTTCACCTGGAGGGCTGTTTCTATATCTTTCCCCTCCTTCCTCAACCCTCCTGGCTTCCCCAGCCCCAGTGTCTAGGTCTTGCCTTCCCTGCAGTTGGGGAGAGCTTATTCTCATGCTAATTGCAAAACTAATTGTTCTTATTGCAAAATCCATTATATAGTATATTTATATTGCAGATAATGAGCTGTTTGGATTAAATAGCTCACTAAAAGTCAATAAAAAGAAATTTGCTTCACTGTTCCTCCCCTCATATTTCACCAGCACCGTTAACACAGCCGTCTTTCTCCCCGAAGGCTGGGATTCATTAAAGCGCCGGGAGCTGTGAGGGGGTGTTGCTGTGTGCGTTTCCCCCTTCCCTTTGAAAAGGCGTGTGGGAGGAGGGATGGTGGGGGGAGAGGGTGGAGGAGAAGGCTGGAAGACAAGATGCTGGTTCTTCCTCTTGGCTTTAGTGACTCAGAGGTGACTAATTAAGGCGAGTGCGTCTTAATTCCTGGCAGAATTGAAGAGCATGGTTCTCTAGAACAAAATCCAGGGCTCCATGGGGGTGGGTTGGGGGGGTCTCAGGAATGAGTTGGTAGCCACACTGCCACCCTCCAAGTGGGGGAGGGTGGGCTGAAGGACTCAGTCCTGTGCTGTGTGCTCCCAAAGGGGTTGGGCTGAATTAAGCCAGCCACTGGGCCTGGGCTTGGGGATGGAAATGAGGCAAGGAGAAGGCAGTGCCTGCGTTGAGGGCCCGGATTTCCAGGTTCTGGCCTCTTGTGAGCACCACGTGTCTCTTGTGGTCTTGCAAAATTTTCCCTGGCCTTTGTTTTAAAAACCATGGTGGCTCTTAAAACTGAGACCTATGAAGAGGAAGGCTGGTCTGTGAAGTTCTGGGCCACCGGCCTGGGCCCTGTGCAGGCTCTGTGTTTCATTTCAGGTCTGGATGTCTGAGGAAGAGCTGGAGTCAAGGTATGAGCCCAGGTCCATGTACATGGTGTTGGCGTGCTCTGAGCAGTTGAAACGGGGCTGAGAGAAGAGGCCTATTTCTTATTTTTTGGGAGCCAACCTTGGCTTAGATCTGATAAAACTGTATGATCTGAGGGTTGAGATGTCTCTTCCAGAGGCTACTGCTTCTTTACATCTGTAGCAACTAGCCTCTTTTCATTCATTCATTTACTCATTTATCCATTCCTTCAATGTATATTAAATACTATGATGGTCAAGACATTGAGTGAAGCCCTGGTGATGACTATAAATAAAAAGAAGCAAGATTTTTCCTCTCTATCTGGCGAGAGTGCAGGAGTAGGTATTAGTCAAACAGTCACCCAGATGAGTGATTAATTAAAACCAAGGTCAGTGTTTTGAAGGGGAGAAGAACCACCCCAAGGAAGCAATACCAGGAGGCTGTAGCCTGGATGGTGGGGCTGGAGGACTTGCTACTGAGCTGAGCTGTGTAGGACAAATCATTGAGCGAGTGATAAAGTTTGAGTGTCCCCGAGGCTTCTGGAGTTTGAATTTAATTCCCATTGTGAAATACTAAGGGTGAAAACAATCTGACCATGATGTTTAGAAGTGGTCTTTAAGAGGTGATTAGGATCACCTCTGGAGATCATCAGAGTGGCTTTGTAAGAAGATTGTTGACCTTGACCTTGGACCTCTAAAACCGTGACACAAAAGAAACTTCTTTTCCTTAGAAAATTACCAAACCTGGAATATTGTAACAAAAATGGACTAATACAATGAGAGAGGTTGGTGAGGTGTGAGCAAAGGCCCTCCCCAGGGAGGGAGCAAGGGGCAGTGATGGGACAGAAAAAAAGCCAGTGGGATGGGGCTGGGATGACTAGTGGGATCAGCTCATGCAGGACTTTGTATATCAAAAAAGAAAGTTAGAATCTTCATCATGGAAGCAATGGGAAACCATTGACGGGTTTGTAGTAGAGAAGTGATGTGATTTGTGCTTTGAGAAGTCCACTCTGATTGCCAGTAACGTATCAGAGGTAGTACTGGGAGGTTTCCGCTACAGGGAAAGGTGGTGGAGCCTGTAGAACAAGCAGGGAAGAGACAGATGGAAGACAGAACCTTGGAAGGATGGAGCAGAGGCACTTTGCCCAGAGGAAATCAAAACTGTATTAGGAAGAAAAGAGAGTTGCTGTCCAGCTCCGTATTCAGTGCAGTGCTGAGCAGACAGCGCCTTCATGCTGGGAGCTGATTTCAAAGGCTTAGCCTATGCGAAGGGTGTCCTGTTCAGCAGACTGGCTTCAGCACCGTGGAGAGCTTCCCAAGGCCTCGGGAACTCGGGGGCAGGGGTGGGGCTTGCGGTCCCCGGGATGCTCAGCTCAGGGCTTGAGGGACCGGTAAAGCCTCTGCAGAACTGTTTCCTGGGAGCCAAACAAAGGTGCTGGGTCACTCCTGCCCAGCCTAGGACTTGTGAGGGAGAGAGAAGCGCTGGCATTGGGCAGGGGCTGCAGGGACTCTGGGATGGAGCCCACAGGCTGGCAGCAAAGGGGAAGCAGTCCAGGCAAGTCCCAGTCCAGGCTGGCTGTAATCTATATCCATCTTTATTTAGAAACTTCAAAGGGAGATGGGGAGAGAGAGGCAGCCGGATGCTCAGACTACTTGAGTGTGGCTGAGATCAAAGGCAAAGAAATGTGGTTCCAAGTGCCTGCCCCCCTCCCCGAGGCCTCAGCATCCACAAAGATGTGGACATGGAAGGGCTCTTCAGGGAAGAGAATGATGCCCCAGGAAAAGAAGTCTAGCAGAACTTTAGGAGCTCCAGATAGCCCCAGCTTTTTCCATGGGCTGCACATCTACAGACCTTAAGATCCTTTTTTTTTTTTTTTTTACTGGTGTCCCTAAAACTCCCCTGGAAAATGACCAAGGAGTCTCAGGAGGAAATAATGACCTTTCGGGGCCTCTTGGAGTGGTATGTCCACTGAGGATTTGTGTGCCCATAGGTTTGTCTTTAGTCCTGTAGGAAGTTAAGCTGGCATGGGAATAAGTACGTGGAGCCAAACAGATCCAATCAGAAAGTCCTGGTTCTTCTCCCTGCTTCTGTGGAGTTGCTTATTAGCTGAAAGTCTCTCCCCTTGTATCTGTAGTTTTGGGATTTATCTATCTAAGGAGCAGGATGCTTCCTCCTCCCAATTATTCTTTTTATTAGTCTATGCTCCAGGAAAATGGTACATGATTGTTATGATACATAATAATTACATTCAACTTGAGGATCTGGTGCCTATGCATAGGGCATCTTAATCACATTCAGATGGCCTTCTTGTCTCAAGTTCTTTGTAAATCTTGATGGTGCCCTAGGATCTAGGCAGGGGGTCCTTGCCTGTTGACCTGCAGCCAGTAGTAACTTGTTCTTTTTTGAGCCATTGGCTTTGCCCTTGCATTTGGCTCTCCAGGGGAGCATCTGGGTTTCTGTGGGGGCAGGGTCACTACAAGAGAAGCTACTAATCCTTTTAGACATAGCCCAGAGCAACCAGTCATAGAGTATTTGAGTGAGCAAGTGGCTAGATGACTGACATTCTGGTTGGGTCATGGCAGGTGCAATTCAGAAGTAGCTCCTTGTTGGCATCAAGCAGTTCTCTGAGCTTCCAGAAGGGTGAGATATTTAAAGGGCTTAGTGTCCTTAAGTTAGCAGAAATGCATGAAGACTCCAGATCTGGGTCTGCAGCAAGTGCTCATGTGTGGGGTCTTTGGAAATGCTGTTGGAGCTTGGAATAGAGGGCACATCCTTGATGGGAGAGGAGCCACCTCCAGGTACCTGGGGTTGGTGTGCAGAGGCAGGGCCACTGGAATGCAGAGAGAAGAAGTGTTCCTGTTCCCTTGGGCTCTAGCCAGTACTTATGGAATGGCCAACCAGGGAGAAGCTGGGATTGAGGTTTTTCCCCATCATGTGGGAACAGAGAGAGTCTGCCCCTTGTCCCTTTTCTCCTCAACAACTCTGTACAGCTGCACTGTAAGCAGCTCACTGGGTATAAACGCCATTAGGTGCCCCCAAGTGGTGGGGCTGGTGGCAGGAGCCAGAGGACTTCACTCTGACCTCTTCTGGGCTCCCCCCTCTGCCCTTCACCTGTGATGCGCAGGACTCGACACAAAGAACTAATGTGCAGACACCTGCCTAGAGGGTACAAGATGAGACCTTTGGGGTGGGAGATGTCTCCTGGAGAGAGGAATCCCAGGGCTGGGAGAGCTAGGCCTTAGGCAGGCTCTTAGTGATGGCTTCCTCCTCCAGAGAGAAAGGATTGGGTGTTCTGTGCCTGCCTCAGTCCTGGAGGGGCTCACAGCCCTGCAAGGGAGGCAGATGGGTGCTTGGGATTAAGGGAGAAGAGGGAAGGCAAGGAGAGATTTATGTGTGTCACAAGCACACATCACTGTGTGTGTAAGTGAGGACACAAGAGTAAGTGTGCAATCCTGTGTCTAACAGCAAATGTGTCCCTCTTTGTGTGTATAAGAATAAATATGCACTTATACAATATTTTATATATCTATGTATTTCTCTCTGTATGCACCTCTTGGTGTGTCAAAATAAGTGTAAGCAGAAAGAGAGAGAGAGAGAGAGAGAGAGAGAGAGAGAGAGAGAGAGAGATATCTTGTGAGGACTTAACCGAGTACATGTCTGAATTTGAGCATTTGAGGGTCTTTGTGACATACAAACTCACATAAAGTGGGTCCGCAAGTGTGTTTGTGATGCTGTGCGTGTGGGTTGTGGGTGCGTGCACCCTGTTGCATGGTCCAAGGGCAGTGTGAGTCGCACCTCTCGGGAAGGAAGGCAGGGAGCTGCTGTGGGGAGGGAGTGTGTGCGCAAGAGCGTGCCGAGTGGCAGGCATGACAAATGATTAATCTATAGAAATCTATATTCTATTCTTCCATGCGTCCACTCCGCCCTTCTCACGCTCCCATGCATCACCTCCGGAAATCCATCACTGACTCCCCGCCAAGGACGGCTGCAAGGGGCGAGTGCCTGCCTTATTGATGGACTTGCCAGGTGCTTTTTATACATTTGGATATGTGGAGGGGGAAGGTGTGCCCTGGCCTCATCGTTTATGCTCTCGTTCAGTTATCCATTCAGTCCATCATCCGTTCAGCCAACGGCTCTTGAGTGCCTACTGTGTGCCTGGTGTTGGGTGACGAGCAGGGCACATGCAGTCCTCATCTCTGTAGGCGAGGCCAGCATGGGTTCTAGACTGCATTGTGGCCTTTTCAGTAGAATATGAGACAGAAGTTTAGGCAGCTCTGGGAGAAGAGGGAAGTGGGAAATTAACCTGGGCTTGGGGGTGAGGTCACAACAGGCTCCTGAAGGAGATGACACTCAAGGGGAGCCTTGAAAGGTGATAGGACCGAGTGGGAAAGAGAGGAGAAAAGGGCCCCAGGCAGAGAGTAGAGCGTGGACTAAGGACCAGAAGCAAAGAGAACTTATCCCCCTTGGGGAAGACGGAATGGTTCAGATGGCTGGGGCTCAGGTGTGAGGAAGGAAGTGCAAGAGTGCAAGAGATGAGACTGTGGAGGTGGGTGGGGACCATGGAGGGTCTTCAGTGTTATGGAAGATGGATTTCACGTTGAGGACAATGGGGAGCCGTTGAAGGCTTGAAGGGAGGGTGATGTGATGGTCCAGTTAGCAGGAGATCTCTGGCTGGTGGTGAGCCTGGACCAGAGACAGGGAGGCCAGGTTGGAGTTTGGTGTGGCAATTCCAGAGAGAGACAGGGTGGCTTGGATTGGAGCAGTGGCAGTGGATGAAGTTCTGTGGCAGAGTCCAGAGATATTCTGGAGGTGGAACTAAGGGCTTGGTGACAGAATAGATGTTGGGATGAGAGAGTGGTCACTATGACTGTAGGTTTCTGGGTAAGTTACTCTACCTTGCTGAATTGCTGTTTCACCATCTCTAAAATACCAGAACTGGGGATGGAGCTCAGTGGTACAGCATTTGTCTAGCAAGTGAAAGGCCCTGGGTTCAACACACTGCATCACAAAAAAGTGGTGTGTGTGTGTTGGCGGGGGGTGGATAGCAGTTCCTGCTTCTGAGGGTTGGTGTAAAGCCATTTGCTTCATGCCCTACTCTAATACCCATTGGAGTCCATCTGGAGAATGGGTGTCTGTCCCTCCCTCCCACTGGAAGAGCCACCCAGAAACTTGCTCTTTTCTAGAAGACTTTGAGCTGAATTACCCTGATGGCTCATACTAATCCACACCCCAGGCACCCCCTGGACTGTGGGGCTTGTCCCTATAGCCTGTTGCTTACAGACCCTGCAGGAGACTTGGAAGTTTTCCAGTCCAGCTTCCCTTCCATAAGTGGCCAAACAGACACCCAGAGAGGGTAAGGACCTTCTCAAGGTCACTCAGCGCGTCATCTGTACTTGCAGCATCTGAGGCTGCAGACCATAGGCTTGCTAGATGGGCTGGTTCTGTCAAGGTCCTGTGTCCCACCTCCTGCCTCAGACGTGCAAAGGCCCATAGTCTGCCCACTTGCTCCCATATCATTTGAGAAATGAGCTTGATAGCCCAAGGTGCATGGAAAGAACACTGTCCCTTGGACGTTTCCAAGGGCTGCCAGCTTTCACCTGGTCTTTTTGTGGTACAAGGAAACAACCAGAGACAGTGTTTATTTACTCTGATCCCCTGGCACAAGCAAACAGCCTTCAATGCAAACTTTTTTTTTTGGTACTAGGGTTGAACTCAGGGCCTTCACATTGAGCTACATCCCCAGATTTTCTCTGTCTTTTTTAAATGTTGAGACAAGGTCTGCTAAGTCCCTCAATTTCCCTCCTGTCTCAGCCTTTCAGATTGTTGGGTTTATAGACATAGGCTCACACCTAGCTACAACTTCTGATCCTGGAAACTGCTCTGGCTTACCTCTGTGCATTTGGATAATGATGTTTTCGCAAAACAGCAAGTCCTTTATCAGACACAGGAAGTTGACACTTATCGCAGTAGAAACATTTCATTTTCCTCTTTCTCTTCTCCCTCTGCTGTGAACAGGCCTGTTGTCTTTTGAGAAACTTCCATACTGCTTTTCATAGTGGTTGTATCAGTTTACTGTCCCACCTCAGTGCAGGAGGGTTCCTTTTTCCCCACATCGTCACCAGCACTGATTGCTGTTTGTGTTCTTGATATACATCATTCTCTCTGGCATTGGATGGTATCTTAGTGATATTTTGATTTACATTTCTCTAATGGCTAAGGATGTTGAACCCCTTCGATCCAACGATACCTCTTCTGGGAATTTTCCCAAAAGAGTTCAAAACAACGTATAACAGAGATACAGGTATACTCATGTTCATAGCAGCACAACTAACGATAGCTAAAATGTGGAAGACACCAAAATACCCATCAACAGACCAATGGATACAGAAACTGTGGTATTTATACACAATGGAATACTGCTTATCTATAAAGACAGATAGGTTGGAGGCTTTTATAGGTAAATGGATGCAACTTGAGACCATCATGCTTAGTGAAGTGAGTCAGAAGCACATGAAGGGTCGAATGGTTACCCTGATATTTGAAACCCAGATCACAATTATTTCATAGAACTTATTGTGGGTATAATGGGAACTGGAGGATGGGGGGGTAGTGAGAGGGTCAAAAAGGAAGAAGGGAAGGGTTTGTAATTTTGCCGTGATATGTATATGCACAGAATGCTCAAGATCAATGTAAACTTTATGTATTGCTCTCATACTATCAATAAAATGGGGGGGGGGAGGATAGGGGGCCTGCTGGCACATGACGGTGAAAGACCTGTCCTGGCGGGGGTGGGGAGGTGGGGTTTGGCTGCAGACTCCTCCTGGGTCTCTGATGCTCAGCTGTGTTTGCTGAGGAAGCACCAGTCTGCAAAGCTTCTCAGGAAGAGCAGGGAGGTGCCAAGGAGAGGGCCCTGCACACTTAAGGTATTTTCAAATTAAGTGACAGCGGGCACAACACGATGGGGGAGACGGCTTGTGTTTCTTTGGCGCGTTCAGTCACAATTCATCATTATCCAATTTTTTTCCCCCTTGGGTTTTTCTCTCACACACATTTTTTATCCCGATCTGACAGCTAAATGAGGAATCACGCTGCCTACGTTATCTGTTTTGTTCAGGAATTAATCCGTCGTCAGATACTGACTGCAAGAGGTTAGTTTGATCTGGGACTGGCTGCACTGGGCCCCAACAGTCTGTGCCCAACAGGGCCACTCCAGTGCGTGGTCTTGGGAGATGGGGCTTCCTTAAAGGGACCAAAAGGAGTGCCCCACTTTGAGCTTGGAACATGGGCCACAGGTCCCTGGGTCAGAAGAACTGTCTGAGCAGGTTCAGCCTGATCCTTTATCAAGGTCATGAGGTCATTGGTTTTAAGGTTATTGTGCCCCTCCTTCTGCCCTGGGCAGCTTTAAGAAGAGAGACCTAGACTCCAACCTCTTTAAGGGGTTAAATCATCCAAACACCTAGATCCTCAGGCTGCAGGTCTCTTGCTTTAGCAGATCAGTCAAGTCATACTTCATCCAGACTGAGAGGGACTCAAAGGGTCCCTGGGGTGCTCAGTCTTTCCGGATTGGCCCGGGTTTCTTCTCTTTCTCCCTCCTCTCTTCTTTTTTATACCAGTATTTTCCTTTATTTATTTTTTTTGGCTTTTCTTCCCTCCCTTCCTTCCCTCTATCTCTCACTCTTCCTTTTTTTTTTTTCCTTCTGCCCAACTTTTTGTCCTCTGCCCAAACAAGAAATAAAATCCAATGGTAAGACAGGCCAGATCTCTGCAGTCAAATAATTGGAAAGGGGGAGAATTTGCAGAAGAGAAGTACAGGGCAGGTCTGGCTGCGTGGCAGACGAGTGCCATGGCTGCAGGCCACTGGCTGATGGACAGGGTGGAACGAGAGCCCTAGGCAGGAGTGTGCTTTCCTGGGACCTGCTGTTTTGCAGGCACACTTGCCTGTTTGACTCTTGAGTTTTATCTAAGAGGGACCCTGCCTCGGGTGTTCATGGCTGAGTGTGGATCTATGGTAGAGGTCTTGTCTTCCAACATGGGTACATTAAGAATGAAGCAATGAAGAGGTCGAGAGAGAGGTGGTGACCATGAGCTGAGCCTGACCACACCCCAAGTTCTTCTGTGGATGGATGGTAATTCCCTGTCAGTGAATGGTGCTCCTCAAATGCTGTTTTCTATAGGTGTCATCGTAAGTGGCCCCTAGCGTGTATGGGAGGTGGCAGCACAGCCACAAGACTAAGCACACAGACCTGCAGCAGTGTGGTCCTGGCTCATGGGCCAAGGCCATGTGCTGCTACTTCCTGTCTGTGAGCCCTCGGGCAGGACCTCTGTTTCCACTGAGCCTCAGTTTCCTCCTGAGTAAAATGTGAATAATAAGATCAGGATGTGTTTCTTAGAGATGAGACGAGGCTGAAATGAGAGGATATGCCGCTGGAGCCTGATGCACTTCTGGCCTGGGAGTGCTTCGGTAGGAGCACCGAGAAGCTTGCCCAGACCCCTCACCGTTGCTGCAGACTGCAGCATGTGCTTTGCCCTTGTTGTCCACTCTGGCCAGCACAGTGACCTGCTTGTCCCTGTGTCCTCTGCTTCCTTCCAGCTTGCCTAGGTGGGGATTCTGGTGCAGAAGCAGATGGCAGCTGGGGCTGAGTGTGACAGTGATGATGCTGGGGAAAGGTGATAATTTATTCTGCTCAGCCTTGACTGGGAGTTGGAAGGAGGCATCTATTATTTCTGGAAGGTGGCTGACCCCTAACAGGCAGCTGGCCTTTGCTCCTGGTTCCTGGAGGTAGGTCTGGGATGACCCCATGAGCTTCCCTGAGCAGGAACTCATGATAGGAATTGAGGGTGAGGGGCAGGCTGTAGGTTTAGCTCTCAATAGAGGATGTCTGGAGGGAGTAGGACCCCAGGCCCATAGGAGGGCCATGGGTCATAGAGTGGGGCCCTGAGAGCCCCAGAAGTGACCGGGGGACTGGGTCTGGCCTGCACATGGGCCTTCTCTACCATCTCCTCATCTTCCCTGTGAGGGGTGGATGTCTTCTAAGTGATGGGGAGAAAGATGTAGAACTAATCCCCATTCTAATAAAACAGCCTCTTGATTAAATATGTATGAATACATATTGATTTGGGGATTAAACTGAAAAGAAAATTGAGCCCATAATTGCGCCAGGCAACATGTGTAGGGTGAAGCTTGGGGTGTGCATCTCCAGACACACCTGCAGGCTGCCAGGGAGCGTGAGCCTGCAGTGTACCTCAGTGCTCCCTGGCACCAGGGCCTGGGCCATCCTCGGTCTGCTCTGGAGCCACCCCGCCTACTTCCTAATTTGATGATTCCAGGTGAGGGCAGGCCTAATCTCCTTGATGTCTGCACTGACCCTGCTGCTGGAGGTCAGTTGCCAAGGAGGATACTGGCCCCTACTTAAGGAACAAACGCTAGTGATCACTTGCTATGTGCGAGTTTTGAGAACATAGGAGAAGCTGAGCTGGGAGTTAGCTTGTCGTCTTCTGCCTCCGAGTCTGAGGTCACAATGATTTTAGACTGGGACTGGCGGTCTGATGACCCCTGAGCCTCCAGAGCTGCAGGTCTGTGCTTCCTCCAAGCTGAAAGGCTTTTGCAGTCAAGTTCAACTCCCTGCCTGTCTCCTTTCACTGATATAAAGTCATCTAACTGGTCCTTATATGACTCCAGGTCTGGGAAGTGTGCTGCCTCTCAAGTTCCGTCCAGGAGGGAAACTACCTCCCATGCTTGTCTGTAGGTTCCATGTTTGTTCATTGGGTTGGAAAGAGGCGGGCACATGGGAAAAGGCTGTGGTTGGTTATTGGGCACCCACTGTGAGCCAGGCTCTGTGCTTGGCACCCTACCATACACTATGGCTTGTTAGCTTCCCAAGAACACTGTGGACATGGATCTGATTTTTTATATTTTCAGGCCCCAAAAAGAAACTCAGAGATATCAAGTCATTTGCTAGTAGTCATAATTACAATGGAAATCATTGATTATGTATGTATGTATGTATGTCAGGCACTTTATATCTATTCTCGCCAGTCCTTGCAATGACTCTGTAAACTAAATATACCCATTATATATAGAGAAAATTGAGGCTCAGAAGTCTAGATGTGTGACTGTTGCAGGGCACCTCACAGTGACCCTGGCTACTTCTTACTTGGTCCTGGAGATGTACAGTCTCCTGGTTCCTTGCTGCCAATTCCCTAAGGTCGCCTGGCCTGGCCAACTGTGTCCCACCTGAGTGGCCCTCTCTCTCAAGCTGCTCTGGATCCTTTGGGTCTCCTCCAGCCTCCCAGGCTACTGTGTGCTCTTTCTGTAGGGGTCTGCTAAGGCTCAGTTGTCATTCTCCAGCCATGACCTGTTCTTCCCAGGCTGCTCTTCTCCATTGTTCCTCAACCCCTGCCCTGGTGACGGCTGAAAGCTGCCTCTTCTCCAAGGTCCTATAACCGCCATGCGCAACACATACCCCTGCACACAGGACGTTTCACACTGGCCACCTCATTCCAAGTTTTCTGATGACCCATCGTCCCACGTGAGTGAGGGAGAGCTGAGGCAATTTGCCTCAGATGGCACAGCCTGCAGGTGACAATGTTAGGTGTATCTTCCAGGTGAGCTGCCCCTGGCCCAGGAACATGTGCCCTTTTCAGGACCCCCTGAAGACACTCTGAGACCATGCAGTGAAGTGGAAATAGCACATAGTGTTGGCTTTAAGCATCATATTGACTTGATTCAAGCCCCACGTTTCCCACAGTGGGTTGTGCGACCCCAGGCAAGTCATATAGCCTCTCTGGGCTGTATTTTCTTTCAGGTTTACCTTGAATCTCTTTCTCAGGCTAAAACCAGAGTCTATAGGAGCACACCCTTAGCAGTGACCACACTCAGGGCTTGTCCATGTGGCTAATGGCTGTGGGTGGGGTGAGTCCTGCCTGGTCGGCTGCTCTTCCCCATCCTTGCATGGTCCTGAGAGAAAGGAGTGAGAAATGTACAAAAGGCATGGAACAGAGGGTCAGGACCCTGTGTCCTGTGGCAGTGCCCAGCTCATTAGGACTTCAGAGAACACTACGAGCCACTTGTCCCCAGCCGTGCCACCTCTGCTCTGTGGTTGTCAGAGCAATGATTTACGCTAACAAGGGTCTGCATGCTCTTTGGGAAGCGGCTGCCCGCACTCTGTCCTGATTAAAGGAATGAATCAAGCAGGATCCAGCCTACGGCCCTTGAGGCTGGGAAGAGGAGCATCAGGCTGGGGTGGAGGCTGGGAGTTGTGGAGCCCAGAGTATCCCGGGCTCTTCCTGGAGACTCTAGGGTCTGATGAGGCAAGGCGGGCTTTGAGGCCAGGCTTGTCTCCTTAGTTGGGAGGCCTGGGGGTGGAGGGACCAGGTTTTTGCCATTGGAGGCCAGGGCTGGCCTCCTGGCTCCACAATGACCAGCTGCTGGGCTAGCGTGAGGGTCTTAACATCTTGGAGCCTCAGTTTCTTCTGTGAAATAGCTCAGGCTCTTACTGAGATAGTGTGAAAGAAAACTTCAGGCCCATATTTGAGCCAGGACTGGACTCCTGGATGATGCAATACATCGCGGCTGAAGGGCTGTGATATATCCAGACACTAGTTTTCTGTCTTACCTTGAACACCATCTCTGTGCATTTTCTATGTGCAGCTGTGATTTGAACCTGGGTTCCAAAGTTTAAGTTTAGAGACTCTCATAACCTCAGCATTCAGATAGGGAAAGTTCGACCTCTAATACCCTTGGAAGGTGGATAGTATCATGAGATTATGAAGTTCAAGTGCCCATAGGAACCACTAGGGTCCAAATCTGTCCCTTTGACTGGGCAGCCTGAACCCTGCGGCAGAGGGGACACACACAGATACTACTTCTTTTGTTCTCCTCCATCTGTCCTAACCTTCACCAGAGCTGGGAGAACCCACTGTGAAGGCAGCCATCCCACACAGCTCTCCTGGTTTTCAGCCTGGCCATGCTGGGCTGGCAGGGTTTCCACTGCCTTGTTGCCCTGCTCTGGAGCTCTGTAGATGCCTGCAAGCCTAGGTCCTGGGCACTTCCTGACTGGACCTGTAAAGGGAAACCAAATTTCCATCAGGATGGGGGTGATCCTCTGTTCCAAGCATGGGATACAGGGACCAATGAGCTGGCTTCCTGGAGGTTTAGGTCCCTGGGATCCCTGAGCTGGTTAATCTCAGGTGGCTCAGGTCCCCAGGATGTACCCTGAGCTTCCTTCCACCTCTGCATCCCCACCATAGAATGCTTTTGCAGGTGCCTAACCCAGGTTATTTATGGATGGAGCTCAGGGTCCAAGCAAGCCTTCACGCCTGTCATTCCCAGCCTGTCCTCTGAGGCCCAGCCTCATCCTCATGGCCAAATCTCTTCCCTTGCTGACTGAGGACTTTCATGAGCTGATCTCCTTCCATTGGTCTCTCAAGAGCCGTGCTCACCCTGTTCTGGGCTCTGGGGGTGACTTACATGGATCTTCTCTGGCTCCCTGCTGGCCACTAGGTGGAGGGAGTGAACAACGGGGCGGAATGTGGCTTTCTTGATGCTTCCCTGCACCCAACAGCCAGAGTAGTTTGGGTGCCTTTCCCCACCAGGCTAAGTCCCGGCTTCTCTCCTGCTGCTTTCTCTACTCAGCTTCACCTGCTTCTAGCAATGGCTGTTTACCTCACTCCCTGCCTGGGATTGTCCTGGTCGCGGTTCTGCTGCCTGCCGTGACCCTCTTCAGCCTCATTATGCAACTCTCCGCACTCAGCCAGCTTGCCTGGGCCATCTGTGTGTCCTGGGGCCTGAGCGCCGTGGCCCCGTCACTTCTGACCATCCGGGTTGCTGCTTGCTCAGTCTCTGCCACAGCGGTTTACTACTGGGGTTCCTTAGGACTGGGTGGTGTCTTTGTTGAGCCAGTTGTTAAATGCCTCGACTGTCACCCGAGTTCATCTTTTCTCCAGCTTCCCCTTGCCCGTGACTCTGCAGTCACACTGACCATTTTTTTTGGCCCAGGAAACTTGCCTGCCTCCCCCGACCACACCCTGCTGTCCAGTCTATTCTGTCACAGCTTCCTGTGTGTTAGGAAGCAGGGTACCCTTAGCTTGGAATCTGTAGAGGTGCGGACATGTGTAAGGGACTGGTAGTTAGCAAGCACGGGAAGCTGCTGGCACCCGAGGGCCATCAGAGCCTGGGGAGACCTGGAGCTATAGTCACAGGACACAGTCACAGCTGGAACCTGGACCACACAGCAAGGAGGGAGCTGGGGAGGAAATACCGTCATGTCTCCCCTTCCCCCCAGTTCTTATTTCCCTGGGGTCTCCTGTGGCTCAGCCCTGCTAGAAGCTGTCTGCTCAGGGAATCCTGGGACACAGTCCCTTGAACTCAGCCTGCCACAGGGCAGAGCAGATCAGAGGGGATATGATGGGATTGAGGTCTGGGGAACAAACAGAGAAACCAGCATGACACTGTGTTGTCTTTTGTTGTTGTTGTTGTTTTTAACACTACCCAGAATAGTCATAGTTATGTGATTGTCTCTTGGCTTTCTTCTGTCCAATACATCCAGCCCCACAAGGGCAGAGAGCTCATCAGGATGGCCCCTCCCTGTGGTGTTCCACATGCTGGGCACGTGCCAGCACACAGCAGGCCTCATACTCGTTGGGAGGGAAGGATGACGAGAAGAGAGTGTGCTGGTCTCTGGCATCAGCCAGCTGCTTGCTTGCGCAGGGCTCCCTGAACCTCTTGGTCCTCCGCTGGGTTCAGCCTGGCAAGCAGATGGTGAGTATGGAGCCTCACATTGGCTCACAGGGAAGCACTGTGCCTGGGCAGGAATGCATCCTGGCAGTGGAAGCCAGATGCGCCAATTTCCCCCATACCTGGGCTCTGAACTGCTGGCCCAGCTTTTGAAGGCACGTTGGAGAGTGGACAGTCTACTCTGGGGAGCCAGGCTTAGGGGAGAGTCCTGCAGTGCAGGAGGAGAGCTTTCAGTTCTCAGCACAAAGCCAGAGACTGAGGAAGAGTGAGCGTACGGGAGGGATGGGGGTGCATGTGGTCGATTGTTTGGATCAGATGACCCATCTCTGTCCTACCTGTGGTCTCCACTGCCCTGGACAGGCCCTGGGGCAGTGCTGGCAGGAGCCTTGGCAACTCTGGGTCTCATCCCTCAGTGCAGCTGGGTGCAGTATCATTCGGTAGGCTTGTTCTTCCATTTGCTTAGCACCTCCATGTACTGAGCTGTGGAGGTAACCATGAGCCCGGAATAGGCCTGCCCTGTTTGCACATTTCCCACGTGGGCAAGGCTCCTGTGGTGGCATTACACACATCCCCAGCTTCTGGACACAGTGAGGCACATGCTGACATCTAACCTAACAGAAGTGCTTCTAATACACGGTAAACCCTACCATGGCATTTACTGCATCACTGGATCTTGGCAGATTGCTCCTGGAAGCCCAGTGTTGGCAGTGTCAGCGGGACCAGGGGAATCCTGATACACGTTACTCGCATTGCTGGTGATTACTGAGTGACCCTCCCAGGCCCTTCTTCTGGTCACTCAGTCGCCCTCACAGGTGCGCCACCGCTGCGTGCACCATCCTTGCGTGTGCCTCTCTCCAGGCCCTGGGCTGTGCACGCTCCTTACACTAACAGCCCACAGGGGAAGGAGGTTGAGCCTTCCGCTTCAGCCTGGATCTTGTGACTGATGAGAGGATGTGGTCAGTGGTTGCTGGAGGAGGAGGACAGTAGCGAGGGTGGGCGCTGGAGCAGAAAAGACAGAAGCCAGAGCCCAGATGCTCTTGGAGCAGAAAGAGCTATTGCAAAATGGCTGCAGCTCCTTGCAAATGATGTATGAAATTAAGAGCATATGCCAGGAGCAGTTGGGATGCGGCGCTTGGCGGGGCTCCCCGGCGCCTGCCCGGCAGCACTGTCTGCAGTGACCCTGCGCTCCGAGCCCCACTGTCTGAGTCCTCTCAGTGTGGGCTTCAGGCTACTCCTCTTCTGGTCTCTTCCCAAGAGGATGCTGCACACAGTAGGTGCTCAACCTGTGGAACAGGCTGTTTAGCCCCCCAGCCCTCTGGAGACGGAGCAGGAGGTGAGAGGGTGGCAGCGAGCCGGAGATCAGCAAGACCCAACTTGGCGTTTCCCAGACGGGAAGCTGAGTACAGGAGGGAGATGAGCTCCTCCAAGGTCACGGAGGAGGTGGCTCTAGTGACACTCACAGGGAAGAGCTTCATTTCTGGGTGGCTTCCAGATCTGGGTTTTAATCTTGTGGCTTTGGGCAAGCCCAACAATTTTCCGAGTCTCAGTTTTCTTGTCTGTAAAATGGAGTCAGTACACTCATCGGAAAGAGATTTGTAGTGGTGAGAAAAGCGGCATGCATGTTCTCAGCCATCGAAGGTGAGCTGGACTTATCTCCGGTCCAGCCTCTTACCTCCACCAGCTGGTGCCCAAAAGTCAAGAGGTGAGAGAGGAAATTCCTGCCCTTCTTTGTGCCGTGCTTCCCATGAAGGAGGCTGCTGCTGCAGCACTGGCATGGGATCCCGGACACCTTGGTTCACCCTGAGCTCCCTGTCCTGCTGCATGCCGCAAGTACCTGCCTGTCCTTTCCCATCTGCCCCTTCTCTCTGCTCCCCACCTGTTACCTCTGGCTTATCTGTGGTGTGTAGTCAAAGAAAGACCCTGGCAGAACCAAAAATATGAACAGCAGTGAGAGAATTTGGAGTGAAAGTTTATTGTCCTGTGACCTTAAGCCTGGATAGCAGGCTCAGGCGTAGGGCCCCAGGACCCTATGCCTGAGTAGGAAGTCCAGCCATAAGGCATACAGGATAGTGGGTTAAAGGGTAAAAAGGGGGCAAACAGAGCTTTTATGTAGTGTGGACAGGTTAGCCAACATGAAGTTCAGGGATCGGGCTGTTGAGCTGGTGTGTGGGTTGAGGGGTGGGCAGAAGAGGACAAAGAAGAGTTGCCAGATAGGTTGGGACAGCAGGTAGGTGGGCAAGGGGAACAGTCGCTACTGGGGTCAGGGTTGTGATCATCAGTTGGTCAACTGCCGGGGCCTGCAATGGTGTTATGTCAAGGTTGGACAAGTCAGGTTTTTGTGACTAGAAGGAATGAGGGAGTGGCTATCTGTAAGCAAAAGCCATATATGGGAAGTTAAGTTGTGTGTGTGGGAATGGTGAAGAAGTTAAGCATACCAGGTACAGCACCGGGAACTGATAGATGGCCTCTGAATTCCTCAAGATCGTTGTTTTGGAATTCAGGTGAGCTTAAGCATAGATGACAACGTATTGGTTCATGGAAATGCTCTTCCTCTAGTTCCTCAGGCCCTTTAGTGTTCATCCTTGACTCCCTTCTGGTTTCCCACATTCAGTCTACCAGTAACTCCTGAAGCCTCCATCTTCAAAACACACCCATTTACCTGGTGTGGTGGTTTGGGTCTGCAGTGTCTCACAAAGCCTCATGCTCCTATGGATACTGTGTAGGGGTTGGGAGGTGGGTGGGGCCTGGTTCAAGGGGGCAGGTGCTTGGGGCTTGGCCTGGAGGGCCGTGTGCTTGTTGTTCCACTCTTCCTCCCAGTCTCTCTTCCATCATCCTGTAAGGATCTCTGGACCAGGAACTCTGGTTCCAGCTCTAGGTATAGCCCACCATGTGATTCCACCATTTTTCCAGCCGCCCACCCATGAATGGAAGAAAATGTAAGCTACAATAAATCTTTCCTCCATAAGTTGTGGATGCTGGTAATTGAGTCATCGTGATGAGAAAGTAACTAACACACCTGGTCTGTGGCAAGAGCATCTCTCTCTCTCTCTCACTCTATTTCTGTCTCTCTCTGTTTCTTTCTCTGTTTTTCTCTCTCTTGTTCTGGGGATAAATTCCAGACCAAAGCACTAAGCTACATCCTTTGCCTCTTTTTAAATTGTTTAAAGATATGATCTTGTTAAATTGCTCAGGCTGTGCTTGAGCATTCAATCCCCCTGCCTCAGCCTCCCAGAGTGCTGGGATTGCAGGTCTGTGCCACTGGGTCCGGCTTAACAAGTCTCTTAACAGGCACTTGACCTCCATAGCTGGTCTTGCACAGAGCCTGGTGCTGTCTGTTCAGAACTGAAGCTAGATCATGTGGCTCTACTAGTACACAGTGCGCCAGTTGCTTCCCCTGGCGCATACTGCAGCCTCAAAGTCCTTCCCAAGCCCCTCTCAGTCTTGTGCTCAGGGAACGTGCCACACCCATGCTGGCCTCAGGGTGCCTGCAGGCACAGATCCCGCTGCTGTTCCACACACATCTGTGCTGTTCGTTTCCTCCCTTGGGTCAGGGCTGTGCTCGATTGCCTCCTTCTCAAAGAGGATTCCCAATCCCCGTGGAACAGAGCACAGCTTTCTTTGCTTTTCTCCTCACACTCAGACAGGGGGGCATCCTTAGTTCTGCCACTAGATGGCGGCTCCATGCGAGCAGGAATGCTGCTAGGGCCTGGCACATAGTAGGTGGTCAACAAACATTTAAAAATACTAGGTCAATCAGTGCAGGGATGTGCTAGGAGGCAGAGAGACCCCAGAACTTTCCAGCATGTTTTTCTTGGAGGTAGTGAGTTAATTTCCATTGAGAAGTGTGTTGCAGGGGCACAGCACAAGCTGGTGTTACAGGGACCTAACTAAGAGCCCTGAGGAGGGGATTGTGTGGGACAGGAGGAGGAGTACCTGGGAGGGCTTCTCTCAGGAGGTGGTATTTCGGCCCGTGACTTGCAGGATGGGGGAATTAACTCAATGAACAGTGAGGGGGAAAAGCATTCCAGGATGAGCGAACCACAAATGCAAAGTCTGATCGGGGACACAAACCCAGGGCTTTCATGTTGCAAGGGAAATCCAGGTGGCTAGAGTAGAGAAAGGAGGTAAGGGCTGGGGGAGAAGGAGCTTAGGCGAAAGTGGGTCTGTGAGGCCCCAAGGACTGCTTGTGCTTTGTGTGCCTTGAGCCCCAGCTCAGTGCTGGTGCCATGTGAAGAGTACCGGACCAGGCACCTGGCAGACCCGGGATCTGAGCCTTACTGCTGTGTGTCCTTGAGCAAGTCCCATGGCTTTTCTGAGCTCACATATTCCTCACTTGTTGCTGTGGGGACCAATGAACTGAGCACCACCAGGTGCTGGCCGTGACAATATGAGACTGGTCCTGAACAAGCAGCAGCTTCTCGACACAATCAAAGTGCCCTTTCTGGACTTCTTCCACCAGCTGTTGACAGGAATGGGCTTCCCTACTCATAGAGAGTCAGACACAAAGCCAAACCCCTTCGGCTGCAGTCACCTCGCCTCTGATTCAGTCTCTCTGTGTGGCTTGGATGGCCAGGGGACTGCGTCATTTTTGGTCCCTTCCTACTTCCCCCGGAGGGACCTGTCCAAATGCACAGCCAGCCTCAGACATAGTTTGTGTCCCTTGGCAGACCTGTGGTGCCTAGAGCGAAATGAGCTGCTCGCGCCTCGTGGGGCCGGACTGTGAAGGATGCGGTGGCAGGCGCCAAGCAATAGGTCATGTTGATATTTTCACATTCGTTTTCTGTTCTTATTACATTTTGATGGATGGAGAGAGGGGGATTTTTATCGTAATCTCATTCCTGTCTTAAACTGCTAATTCATGCCTGAGTTCTCTCTTCCATTTTGTTTCTGCAAATTCAGTCGGTGCTGACGGGATGAAGCTGTAATATGCAGCCAGATGAGGCTCAGGCTGGAGAAATGCTGGCTGGGGTGCGGGCGTCTTTAAGAGAACAGTCTAATCAAGTCATTCTGTTATGAAAGTGCCTTGCAACCCTGGGAGGTTGGGGCTGTCTGTATATCATCATAACAAGCACATAATAAAACAAAATCTTTCATTCAATATGCTGCTTTTAATCTTTCAAAGTGATTCATTCAAATGTTTTGGTCTTTCTTTCTTTCTTTCTTTCTTTCTTCCCTTTTTTCTTCTTTTCCTTTGATTGAATCCAGGGACTCCATACTGATCTACCTCCCCAGTCCTTTTTGTATTTTGATTTTGAGACAGGGCCTCATCAGTTTGCCTGGGCTATGCTCAAACTTGTGATCCTCCTGCCTCATCCACCCAGAGTGGTGGGATTACAGGTGTGCACCACCATGCCTGGCAGGCTTTTTTCTTTTTCTTTTTTTCCTGAATCCTCCCAATAGCATGGTGAAGTTGGGAAGGCATAATTATTTCTATTTTATAGATGGAGGGGACTTTGGCTGGCACCTCCCATCCTGGACCAAGTGGATGCCAGCAGGAAAGGGGCAGAGGGGGTGTTCCTGCAGGCCCCTAGGGGATGTGTTGTCATAGTAGCAAGGATCTGATGGCATCTGTGTATGTGGCAAAGGCATGGAGACCAGTCATATCACCTACTCATAGCACCTGCTGTGTGCCAGGCAGATATGATGACAGGGACTTGCAGCGAACAGTGTGGATAGAAGGCTGTCCTCACAGAGCTTACAAAACACATTAGCAAATGAGTAAATTCTGAATTTTTTGCGTGTTCCATGATTTTCTTTCAGCTGCCCTCCCCCTACCGTACACTCTGGAAGTTAAAGCCTCCTGCCTGATCCTGTCCTGGGAAGGATCCTGGAGTTTGCAGCTGCCATCCTCTAGGGTCACCGTTCTTCTGTCCCTCCTCCTCCTCTGTCCTTGGGGGTCCTCACCCCTGAATTGAGCCTGTGGATGTTGAATACCAGCCCTGCTGACAAACCCGCACTGTGTGGGCTTTCTGCACTCTGTCCTTTGGGGGCCCCCGCCCTGCCCCCTGTCATTCAGAGCTAGGGATGCAGAGGGTCAGGAGCTGTGGAAGAAAGTGGAAGGAATTTTTCCAATCAGGGAACAAAATGATGACAGATGTGTGAGACCTGGGCCTGTGGGGCCTTCTGGACTTTGACAGCTGCAGAGTACCTTGGCATCCGTGCATACCAGACCCCCAGGAGGTCCCTCTCGGGACATATTAAAAAACCGAGACAACAAGAATTTTCTGTGACCTTGCAAGAGGTCACAAGCTACTTTGGGCAGAGCCTGAATTCCGAATTAGGTTTTCTGTCCTCAAGTCTGGTGTGGTCTGTGGGGATCACCAGGGTTATCCTGGGCGGCACTTTCTAGGGGCATTTGTAATGTTAACCACATGTTGGACCAGTAATGGAAGTCATGCAGGAAAGCCATTTCTGCCCCTGCTGGCTGCTTCCTGTCAGCTTATGGCCTGTAGGACCAGCAGGCACCAGGAATGCTAGCTAAGTCTGCCGATGGCTCTGGTCATGACAGCCACAGCCACATCCTCCGTCTCCGCCCCTCTCCCAGCTGGCTGTGGCATCCTCACCTCCTTCCAGAAGTTTCCCTCCCTTGCTGCCTCTCTGTTTTCTTTTTTTCCCCTCTCTCCTGGTCTCTCTCTTCTCTCTTTTCGGAGAATAAAAATGACTGGACTTGGCATTATCTGCCGGTTTCCATGGTAATAAAATCTGTTTCCGATAATGGCCCTTCCCTGGCTGTGGTTAGTTTTGGTAATTTTAGCAACATTGTAGCATGGCCACCTGCATTTCAATACTGTGCAAGCTGGATTCACTGCTGCTTTCAGGTTGACTAGAGGGAAAGTGCTTGCTCTCCAATTTCTTGGCTGTATAAATGCTGGGGAAGAAAAGGAAAAGTTATGTAAACCTGAAGGCTTGGATTTGGATATGTGTGCAGCAGCTTAAGACTCCAGTGTGATTGTGTCACACTCCTGCTTAAAACCCTTCTCACGACCTCGGAGCCTGTGGGGTGGGGGGAGAGCCCAAACTCCTTCTGTGTTGGGGCCTCTTACAACTTGGCTGCCAGTCAATTGTCCCGCCACATCTCTGGGCCTCACTATGGCCTTGACCATAAAGTGTGTCTTTTGCTTTTGAGTCTTTGCATATATTGTTCCATTTGCCTACACTGCCTTTCCCATCTTGACTGCCTGGTGTGCTCCTACTCAGTCTTTAGGGGTCCATTCCAAAAATCCCATGCCTTCCTACCCAAGGGCTTCCTTCTTTACACCTCTCCCACACCCTTGTGCCTTTCCTATTGTGCAAATATGTCCTACTATATTGGCATTTCTGTTCACCTTTCTTTCTCTCCCATAAAACTTGGCATCGGGAAGCTGGCTAGGATCATTTCTGTGGCTCCTGGGCCTGGCACCTAGCGTGGACTCATGAATAAGAAACGTACATAGTAACAGCCACTACCTATGGCTCCTTTTGTCTCTGTGCCAGGCCCCTCGCAATACATTGCATGTGTGTCTTCTCCTGGCACAGGAACGTGTGATTATTCTACCCATCTTACAGATGAGGACACTGAGGCTTGGAGAGGTCAACACACTGGCTGATGGAATGGAGGTTAGTTTAATGACAGTGAAACAAAGGAATTTAGGCAAAACATTTGAAAAAACAGTGCTGAGCTTATGGCTTCCTTCTGATTAGTAGGGTTTTCTGGGAAGTCTTTAGGGGAGCTGCGAGGGTGTTGACTGCAGACAGGTTTTTTGTCCTCTGCTGCAGTAGGGAGGAGGGTTCTGGGAGGCTGGAGGATGATAGCACACACAGATTTTGCCGAGAGTGCAAACTCCTGGGAGAGAGAGTCAAGGAGACCTCCGGGGAGGCGAGGGGGAAGGCTGGCACCTCAAGCACACCATCTTGAAAGTGGGTCCCTCAACCTTTGAGTGGTTTGGTGCCTCTGGAGGTGCTGGGGAGGGTGGACTGTGGGCCCTGGATGGATCCAGCTCTCAGAAAAGACAGCGGGGAAAGGGTACAGGGGGTAGCTGGGTCCTGTGTGGGTGCCTGCCTCTGTCGACAGCTGCTCTGATTTGTGTGCAAGGTCATCCCAAGCTCCCCCAGCACCAGCTCTGATGGTGGAGTCTGTACTTGTAGTTACAAAAGCTGTGGAGGGTGCTCTGAGCTCTAGGTATTCTTGAGCAAGCCCCCTGCCCCTCCCCATAGAATTGCAGCTGGGTTAGCTGCAAAGCACCTGCCCTTAGTAAGGAAGCCCGGGCTTCTGTTCCTCTGGTTTGGGTCAGCTGGATGGGGATCCACGGACCAGGTTCTGGAGGTGACAGGGAGCCACAGCAGAGGCTGCCCTCAGCTTTTCCTTCTTTGAGGTGAGGGTTAAACCAGATCCTTCCTTAACTGGTCTTAAGGCATCCCACATGAAAACGAGGTGTGGGCGCGGGGCACAGTCTAGATGTCCTCTCTTATTTGACCACATGCGCGCATGCGTGGGAGTGGGGTAAGCCATCTGCAGAGGCTGGGAGGGGCCTGACAGGAACAGGTTATTACCATTAATAACAATAGTGTGCGTAGATAACTCTGACTAAGGTGATAAGGTTGGTCCTCACAGTGTGCCTGTTGTATAGCTTAGACCACTGGGACTGAATAAGAAAAAAACAAAAAATGGTGGTGCACCCCTGTAATACCAGCTCTTGGGAGGCTGAGGCTGGAGGATTGCCATGGGTTTGAGGCCAGTGTGGGCTACATAGTGAGTTCAGGACCATCTTGGACTACAGGATGCGACCCTGTCTCAAAAACAAAGAAAAGATAGAGAGGGGAAGTGAAATCCTCTGCCGCAGATCTTCTATCTCCCCGTGGTGGAGGCAGGACTCGAGCTCAGGTACACAGTTTAACTGGCACCAGGGAGAGAAAGAAGGGACACCAGCTTCCCGCCTTCCTTCCTTCCCTCAGGGAACCTGAGGGGTAGGGCTGTCCTCACTTCACAGTGGGGGTTGAGCATCCAGGAGGTGAGGATGGTGGGAGAGGAGAGGCTGCTCCCGGCTTCCCAGGATACTGGCTGTGGTGATGTGGCCCTGGGCGGACCTGCAGATGGACAGGGCCCAGTGAGGAGGCTTGGCTGGGTTTGGGCACACCGAATGGCCTGACTCCTACCTGGCTGTGGCCTGGCCAGGCTGTGCGGTCTTGGCGCGAGGGCTGGTTGGCTGTTCTGCAGGCTGGTTTGGGTACTCAATATGATAAATGGCACAATGCTTTACAAATTGAAAGAGCTCCCCAGGGGCGAGGGGTGGTGGGTTAGAAAATGTTTGCTGGAGAAGGAATAGCCTATTTTCTATCAGTGTGGGGACCTTGACAAGGGACATCTCAGAGGCACGCTCTGTGCTTGGTTTGCTCCTCCTCCCGTGGCTGGCCTCCTTCAGGGCTGGTCATGGCTACTGGCCTCACACACAGCTCAGTCAATGCCCCGTGGAATAGAGAGGTGGGCTTGGAGATGGGGCATTTGTCGAGGTGGCCTCTGGCAGACCCAGCCAGCCTGAGATTTCTCAAATTGAATTTAAATTGACTTCCAAATCTGGTATCAAGAATTGCTGCCTTAAATCCCTTGTATCACTCCCATTATACAGAAAGTTAAATTGTGGTATCTGCCAGGTCTGCCCAGCCAGAGGGAATTCTTCAGAGTTACACTGGCGACCTGTGGCAGACCTACCTCAGCTCTTGCCTGACCTTTTGCCTCAAACCAGCAACCTTTCATGAGTGAGAGTTTACTCAGTAATGAGCAGACCCCTGGTAACCCCAAAGCCGAGGAGCCATACGGTGCTCCTGAGGCTCTCAGCCCCTCTTCCCTGGGTGCCAGAATCCCTGCTGGGTAGATGCCCAGAAATAGTTTTCTTGGCCCCTTCCCAAAGAGGGACTTCCTCACTATGCAAATCAGGGCTGGAAGGACTTCACAGTATAAGTGGGGAAACCGAGGCCCAGTTCACACTAGCTCGCTCTCCTGTGTCTTCCACAGGGGTCACGTGTCTCCCCAGCTCCCGAAAGCATCCTTACAGAAAGACCGCAGTACCCTAATTCCTCTTCCCGTCAGCAATAACTGTCTTGTTTAAAGTGTCTCTAGGATTAGTCAAACAATCAGAGATCACAGCCAACAGCCGCCCTGTTCCCTCATTACCGGGTGCCTATAATTAATATTTATAACCAAGAGGGTGCTTCTCTATCTTCGCTGAAAAGGAATTCAGTATTTCCAGCCGGTGGCTGCAAACATACAGCCTCTTGTTACCCATCATGGAAAGAGAGCTTGAAGCCTTCAGCAGACGCACTTGTAATTGTAGCTGGCAGAGCACAGAGCCCGGATGTAGGGGGAGGATGTTGGACAGGCTCTGTAGTGAGGGGAGGAGAGAGGGGTAGAGAGGGGGTGATGGGGGTGCAGACGGTGGTCCAGGCGCAGAGACGTGGAGACACGGAGAGAAGAACACAAGGGACCGTGAGTAGAGAGGAAGATGACGGCAGCCCAGGGGAGAAGGAGGCTCAGCCGGGGCCTGGGGGACAGAGCAGGGGGAGATAAAGAGAGAGGAAGGAGAGGGTGTTCAGAGGTGGGGCAGGGGATAAACTGGGTGAGCAGGAGGAGGCGGTGGAAGTCCACTGAGACCGACAGGGCAGAGGCAAGAGCTCCAAAACGGCGGAGAGAGGCTGAAGGGACAGAGGGAGAACCACGAGGGACAGCAGGGTGGTGGGGTGGGAAGCAGAGAGGCCCAGAGTCTGCGAGCTCTCAGCTAGCCCAAGCCTGGCATTCAATCAGCACCCAAAGGGGCAAGCCCAGCACAGGTCCCAGCACAGGCTCCCAGCACTGGGCCTGATGTCCGACAGATACCCTTTCCCACTCTGCCCCGGTACCCACCTGGCTTACGATATTGTCTCAGCGTGGGGGTGAACCAGGCAGGATGTTGGATGGGTTGGCAAACGTGGGCACCCTGCTTGCCCACCGTTGGCGGTGCTTTTCCTAATGACCAACAGGGGGCAGTGAAATGGGCTCCGGGCTGGGTTTGAGAAATCGGATTCTGAAGTTGATTAACTTGGAGAAATCTCTTTCCTTCCTCCTGCCTCAGTTTCCCTGTATTGTAGGGGAAGGGTGTTCCCGTAGGGTTTCTGAGGTTCCCTCCAGCTCTCAAATTTCATAATTTAGATCCTGACTCAGTCTTGTTTCACATCTCCTCTGGGGGTCCTCTCCTATTTGAACTCACCCGGCCGCCCTCCCTGGGCTCTTCAGGCTGGGGCCGGGCAGTTCTGGCAAGGACAGTGTTTCCTAGGGCCACTTGAGGCTGTGATTTGCACATCAGAACCCAAGGAGGGCTTTTAGCTGCTCATGCCCCGGGGCCTTGGTAAAGTGTGGAGAAGAAGAAGTACAGCCAAGAGGCAGCCTTGAAAGTGGGGCTCTCAGGAGCCATGAACTTGACCCTGTGAAAGGAAATGCTCCATGGTTATTTATGAGGGCTGACGCCAGGACAGAGCATGTGTGAGGGAGCAGCTGCTCTTTCAGGAAGGATGGAGAGTCAGGACAGGGCAGTTAGCAGCAGCTCAATGAGAGAAAAGTCAGAGGTCGTAGAGGGGGCTGTTGAAAACAAACATGGCCACCTCTTTACAGGTAGAGAAAATGTGCCTGAGCAAATTACTCATCAGACTCAGTGGCTTGAGATAGTGATCCTTTGTTTTCATGGCTCTGAGTCAGCTGGTCTAGCCTGGGTTTGGATACCCGCCTGTCCTCTGTTACCTCCTGAGACCAGTGGGCTAGCCTATGAGCGCCCTCCTCACAGATATCTGAGTAGGAGAGCAAACGGGAGCATGGTGTGAGCTCTCTTGAGGCCTCGACTGGAGCTGCCACACTCACCATTTCCTCAAACTCCTGTTGGCTGGAGCAAGTCGCATGGTCAAACTCAAGAGGAGAGGCAAGAAAGACGCTCTGCCCTCAGAAAGAGGGGGCTGCCAAGTTCATGGCGGAGGGCCTGAGTGCCGGAGGAGGCAAGGCCCTGAGGCCAGCAGTGTAAGTTACAGCATTTACTGTGCACTCTATCCAGGATAGAGTTCATGGTATGGGGTCGCATAGGGCGCTGTCTTCACAGAGCTTCCAATACACACATGTGCGTAACAGTAAAACTGGAGACCATCCCATGCCTGTGAGCCCCTTTTGGGGTGGAGACACATCCTAGAAATTTCTGCATCTCTGTTGCCAGCCTTGGGGTTGGCTGTCCCTGTCACTGGTTGGCAAGACTGTGTGAAGATACTGGTGTATTCTGGTCAGCACCAAGGTCTGGCCAGAGCATCCTCCTCAGCTTTCTGCAGCTGCAGCCCAAGTGGCACTGCCCTCCATGCCCTGCTCTTGATGCTAGGCAGGGTTTCCGGAGTCATGATATTCCTGACAGCCCAGACTGGGGGAGTCTCAGGGCAGTAGCCCCTCCCTCCCAAGGATCTCCACAGGGAGTCACAGGAGATAAGACTGGAGCCCAGGAGGCAGATGTAGGGGGCCTCGGGAGCTAGGATGGGAAGCAGAGTCTCTGTTTGGAAGGTTTGGAAGGAGGCAAATGACAATAAGAAGGAGTTGTGTGAGTGTCAATCTTGTGGCACAGTTACTGCGGGGAGGGAGAGCATGAGACAGCCTGCCAGTTGTGCTCACGGTCACTTTCAAGTCCACAAGGACCAGCTGTGTGTCAAGTTCTGCATGGTGTAGGGTCTTTGTGGTGCCCGAGAGGAATGGCTGGAATCTCCATCTTGCCTCCTCTCACACCCACGCTCCTTTAGTAGACCTTCCTGTCCCCCTTCCTCAGCAGCTGCCCTTGAGAATATATTACAGATTCTGGGAGAAATTCTACAAAAGAAATTCCTCTTTTATACCATGGGGGTGCTATTGTAGAAACTACTTTGCTGGCCCAGTGGTGCACTCCTGTGATCTCAGCACTCTGGGAGGCTGAGGCAGGAGGCTTGCAAGTTCCAGGCCAGCCTGGGCAACTTAGTAATTTAGTGAGACTGTCTCAAAATAAAAAATAAAAGTGATCTGGGAACACAACTCAGTGTGAAGGTCCTGGGGTCAATGCCCAGTATGACAAAAATAAAATACCCCTAAAACAAGCAAAAACTATTTATAGTCTTCCAAGGCGATGTCTTTGTGCACATAAGGAGTGTTTGTAAAGGGAAATCAGTGTGTTAGAGTTAAATTCGTTCATTCACTCACTCATTCATTCGTTTATTACATACTTAGGAGGTCCAGGTCCATTTCCTGAGGTAAGCAAGCACTGGGGACACAAGAGTGACCAGGATAGACCTAGAGGTCTCTGCCGTCATGGAGCTTTGGCCATTGTCTCCTTCCTCTGTAATCAGGAATAGATCTATTTACAAATACCTCCACTTCTTCCTAGTGCTTGGCTCCTGAGCTCCACTTAGGGCTTTTCAAATCCCAGCAATCCACCTGCGTCCTTTGATAAAGACCTAATCGGCATACAGACACAAAACTACCTTTACAGCAGGCAGAGTAAACAAAATAATTTCCTCTTGAGAAAGTGTTTATAGGCATTCAGGCTTAGAAAATGGTGCCCGAAGATGTTGAAAGTCCAAGGACTAGTTTCCTTTCAGGCGATGGTTTATTTGTAATACTCAATTCCAGTTAGACTTAATAGTCCCAGCAGTTTAAAAAGATGTTTATTGTGTTTCTGATTATAAAAGTAATATACGCACATTGTAGGACATTCAGGAAACAAAGAAAATTTGGAGGAAAAAAAATTAACGACTACCCATAATCTTATCTCTGAGAAAATAACCAGCAGTGACAGTTTGGTGCTTTCCTTTGCAGTTTTTTCTTTAAATGCTTACATTTAAAAAGAAAGTTGTGAACCAAACACTGTGTCTTTTTACTTTATTACCGTTTATCACAAGTATATTTTAAAATGACTACCTCATACTTGAATGTATGCCTGTATCGTAAGGTATGGAATGAATTCTGTATGTGAAACATTTACATTGGTTCTAGGTCTTGCTATTGTAACAAAGCTATGCAGCACATTTTCCTGTATGAAGTTGTGTCTGCTTCTCTGATTGTTTTCTCAGTATTGATTCCTTTGGAAATTAAGATGTCCAGGTAAAAAATGGACAGACAACAGACACCCATGGTGACATGTGCCTGTTATCCTGGGGAGACGGAGGCAGGAGGGTTTCGAGTTTGAGGCCAGCCTGGGCTATGCAGTGTTACAACTTTACAAGGCAGGCCAGATAGCCTGATTGTGCTAGGCTTTCTAGGCTTTGACATCATCTGTCGAACTTTATTTTTTGGTAGTGGTGGTACAGTGGAAAACTGGGGATTGAGCTCAGGGCCTACATTTTGAGCTACATCCCAACTCATTTAAAATTTTTTGTTATTTTGAACCTCGAGAGCTTGTTTGGAGGTTCCAGCAGGGGAGGGCAGCTACTCGTGTGCAGAATGGTCCTTCTCTAGCAGGGAAGGTCGTCCTCTTCAATGAGGTGCACAGCTTTGGGAGGGACACACATGGAGCGGTGAGGGAGGAAGGGGACACCCACCTAGCCAGCCCGATCAGCTGAATCAACCCTGGCGATCAATGGGGTGACAGATGTTTCAACCAGATCGCCCTCACCCAGCTGTTGTTATTTTGAGACAAGTTCTTGCTAAGTTGCTAAATTGCTCATGTTGAGCTTGAACGTGCAATCCTCCCGCCTCAGCCAACCAGCATGCTGGAATGACAGGCCTGTGCCCCTGGACTTGGCTGCTCAGGTGGCTCCAGCTTTGAAGCAAACATGGAAGAAACTGCACCACCCTGAGTCTACACAGTGGGTTAGGCTTGGATCAGGGAATGAGTCGGGTGAGATCTAAGGCTGGAAGCAGGAGGGAAAGAGGTATTGGAACCGGGGTGGGGGGGGACACTCTGGTGACATTCCAGTGGACACAGACAAGGAGAAGGCAGGGGCTGGAGCTCAGATGCCTTGTAGAGCAGGTTGAGATTTTTGCTTTCTGTTTCTACCAGACTGCCAGCAGCAGCCCAAAACATGGTTTCCTTGTGACCAGTTCTTCCTGGGTATCCCGACGATTAAAACCCCATCTGCAGAGAGATCTGCGAGTCTCAACTCGCCTCCCTGAAGACTCATGCTGTCACCCAGGGCACCCTCCCTGGCACCCTCCCACCCTCCCAAGCCCTTTCCTACACAGATCCATGAAACAAACGAGACAGGATGGCTGCTTGGTTGTTCGAATCAACATTGTTCCTTTGACGCTAAGCGGGCAGGCGAGTGGGGCTGAGCCTTCACCCTAGGTTGCTGGTCCACTGGTGCCCCGCTCCTGTGAGCTTGCTATTCAGGACTCTGGCCAGTGTGCCCCAGACCCTCCTGGTGGGTGGGCCAGCCTCCAGGCCCATCCTCCTCTTGCCCGGTGGGGTGAGGGCTGTCTCAGCACAGCCCTGCGGCACTCAGCCAGCGCTGGAGTGCACGGATGTATTTGGTTGTTGGTGCTAGCGCTTGGCATCTTTTCTGTCCGCACCTCCTTTCTCCGGGAGCTGTGTCAGCCCGGCAATTAGCTCCCTCAATCAGGAGAGCGGGTTCTGTGAGATGAGCCGCATCTCGGGCTGATTGCTGGGATGGGGGAGCAGCCGCGGCCTCATCGCCTGCTCCTTCCCTTTCTCTGCGTCTCTTTTCCTTTTTCCATTTTAAATAACTGCTTGATTGTAAAGAGCGATGATTCACTACTTGAATTTCTTCTGTAACTTCGTGGGGAGGTGACAAGCAGAGCGCTACTCCTCCCCTGTCGTCTCCCCTCCCCAAGGCCTGGATTCCTCCTGCGGTGACTGCTTCTGCAGGAAGAGGGGACAGAGTGTCGTTTGGGCTGGGCACTGCCCATGCAAAACCAGGTGTCCCTTGCTGCTCTTTGCTCCGGAAATCTGCTCCCTGATTGCAAAGCCCTGGTACCCCCGGCTCTGGGCTCCCGCACTCGCCTCTCTTGCTGGCATAAATACTTCTTGTGTCTAACTTTAATCCTGCCTGCTGAATTTCATTTTATTTAGTCTTCAAGAATAATTTATTTATAGCCTTTCTGATATGTTTTTCCCCAATACTCGTCAGCCTGGGTTCCTTTCTCCCCTTTTCCTTCTCCCTCCTTTCTTCCAACCTCCATTGACGCCCCTCTCTCTCTCCCTCCCTTCCCCCTCCTCTCCCTTCCTTCCTACAACAAGCCTCTTCACTGGAAGCTTATCATGTGTCATGCATTGTTGTAGGCTCAGAGACCAAGGCCAGCAAACAAGATGCAGATACTCCTGCTCTTATGGGAGTTTTTTCCTACTTGGGCAACAAGATAACAACAAAATATACAAGTACATTTGTAATAGAAGAGCAGGTAGTGATCAGTGCAGTGAGGCAAGAAAGAACACTGTTTGAAAGTTGAATGTAATGAGGGAGGTAGCCATGAGGATAACTGGGGGAAGAATATTCCAGGTGGGTTGGGGGAGCAGCAAGTGCAAAGGCCCTGGTTCATTGTGGCTACAGCATCAAGGGGAGAGAGTTGGCAGTGAGGTCAGCTAGATGGGCAAAATCTAGGTCATTCAAAGCCCAGGAGGCCATCATAAGCCCCTGGTTTTTGGGAAACTACTAATAGTTTTTGAGCAAAGAAGTGGCACGATCCGACTTTAGTTTTTAAAGTCTCATCTGGCTGCCCTGGGCTGATTAGACTGCAGAGGGGCAAGAATTGGATCAAGGAAGTAACCCAAACAACCCTCTTTTCTCTGGGTGGAGTGACCCCTCCGTACAGCTGACAGCGGGGAGCAAATTCAACTGTTAAGTAAGGCAGAGCCCAGAACCGCCAAGGTATAATTCGTCTTTTACAGAGAGGGGAGTTAAAAGGACAGATTATAAGATTCAGTGGTCAAAATTAATACACACACACACACACACACACACACACATATTCCCTTCCAGATGTTTTGTTGATCAAATTTTATTCTTGACATGTTGAGGACCTTCTTCTTTTTCCCAAAAGCTGCCTAATGAGGCCGCAGTGCAATTAAGACTAATTTGTTGGCAAAAATAATGGGATGCTGTTCAGCTTCACAAGATAACAAACCTCAGCATTCTCATTATTATTATCCTGACTGTTGAGGTCATTATTATTGCTAGAAGCAGGAAGGAAGTGGAAAACATCTGTGGAGGAGGAGCACCCACGTGAGGAAGTTGGAGCACTTCTGAAGCTCGCTTCTCCCTTCACCGCCTGCTCTTGGTGTGACTTTGGACAAGTGGCCCCACTGCACTGAGCCTCAGACTCCTCACCTGTAAATCAGGTGCATTAATATTACCGGTGTCATCAGATTGCTAATTGTCACCCAACTATTGTGTCATACCGGATTATGTTAGGTTGTGAAAGTCTCAAGAACAATCATGGCCTAACCAAGTCGTCGTTCGTTTCTCTCTCACCTGCAAATCTGATGTTGGCAGTGAAGAGCTGGGGCCGACTCTCTGAAGTCTTCGGGGAAATAGGTGTGGTGATGGACAACTGTAATCCCAGCACTCTGGGAGGCTGATGTGGGAGGATTGCAAGTTTGAGCTCACCCTCGACCATTTAGTGATGATGGCCATTAATCTTGGTACGTTCACTTCATTGGATTAAGAAATGCCTAGCACGGTAGTAAAGCATGCTCCTGGGAGGTCTGGGTGGGCTGTGCTCTTGGGCACTCTGTATGCAACCTCTTGCTTGTTTCTCCCTGATACTGTTTTCCTGGCTGCCATATACTAAGCAGCTTTGTTGTGGCATGCCTTTCCGCCGTGATGTTTCTGCCTTGGAGCCTGATGATCATGTACTGAATCTCCTGAAACTGTGAGCTGAAATCAGCTTTTCTTCCTTTACGTTGTGGGTGTTTGGTGTTGTGTCTTAGGGATGGGAAAGCTGATAAATACAATGACTCAGTGAGACCCTGTCTCAAAATTTAAAAAGGGCTAATGATATAGCTCAGTGCAAAAGCCCTGTATTGAGTTCCCAGAACCAGGTTAAAAAAAGTTCTCAAGGAACCAGACTCCTTCTATTTCCTTTGTCTAAAATAGTGGCCAAAGGTTCACCTGTCACATTTATTGCTTGGGCTGTGGGGTGAAGAAAAGGAAACAAAAAAGAAGCCAGATGAGGCAGCTACTTTTAAGGAAAGCTCCCGGTGCTACCATATGACACTTTTACTATCTCCTATTGGACAGATTTAGGCACATGGTCAGATCTAGTTGCTGGGATGCTGAAAATGGTCTTCATTCTTTTTCTTTTTCTTCGTCATAGTTGGAAATTGAACCCAGCCACCCCTAAGATACATCTCTAGCCCCTTTCACAATTTTATTTTGACACAGAATTTCATTAAGTTGTCCAGATTGACTTGCAATCCTCTAGTCTCCGCCTCCCGAGTAGCTGGGATTACTGTCATCTTGGGTCATGGTTTCTGGTTTCTAAGCCAGATCCTGATTCAAGTGCCCAGCACAACACTTGACACAGAATATATGTTTGATTAATAGCTGTTGAATGGCCATGAGATGGAGATTCCCCGGCTCCCATAGGCTGCTCCATCTCCCGGGTAACTTGCTATGGCCGGCACTGCACCTGCTTGTTGAGACCTGGCTGGTAGTTGGAGAGGTGGACACAGGAATCGGACACCCTATTCCTGGACAGGGTTTCTTATGTCTCTGTAGCTGGGAGCTGAGGGGAAAAAAAGGAAACTGGAAGGGAGAATTATGGAGGGTTTTCCTTGGGTCTCCTTGCCTCCCTTATTTTCAACATGGGACCTTGCCTTTGGGGTCAGGCAAGGATTTATGAGTGTGTTTAGGCAGGAACACGGGAGACTTTTGGCAAGAAATGTTCCCTGTCATGCTCTGACAGCCTGCAGAGGGAGGCAGGCGTGGAAAACACCAGGGATATTTTCTGTAGCTGATGGAGGCTCCTAGCCTATCCCGAACGCCCCCTCCCCCCCTGGAAATGCCACCTGGAAATGCAGTGGGGAGCAGGGGTGGTTTCTGCTTTCTGGACGGTTTGGTGCCCTGTTAGAGTGGGGGGCCCCCGAGCATTGCCAAATTCTAGTTCTCTTGGAAGAAAGAACAAGACAATAGGTCTAAGATGTAGTTGGAAGCACTAAGCCTGGTGCTGCATGTCTGTAGTCCCAGCATTCTGGGAGGCTGAGGCAGGAGGATGGCACATATGAATCCATACTGGGAAACTGAACAACTTCACAAGATCTGTCTTGTAACTAAACACAACCGGGGTATAGCTTAGTGTGAAGGCTCCATCCTAAATATCACACACACACACACACACACACACTCTCTCTCTCTCTCTCTCTCTCTCTCTCTCTCTCTCTCCCTCTCTCTAAATAAATAAATAGTAAATGAAAGAAAAGAAAGAAAAATATGACCCAGCTGGAAATATTTGGGTTACACATTGGGAGGAAATTTCACTTTCTTTTTGATGGGAATGTGAAGATCAATCAGTGGCAAAACTTTAGCACGTCATCACTGTCTGTCCATCCCTTCCAGTTTTTCTCCTGTTCCGCCACATACCCCAATTCCCTTCCCTTACTCTCTTCCTTCCTGCTCTTCTTCACTCTTGGATCGTTCTTCTTATTCAGCACCACCTCCTCAGGGAGACCTCCCCAGACTCTGCCATCTAAATGGCTGTGTCCCATCTCCCTGCCTAATTCTATTAGCTTCTTCAGTGTCTGTAACTTTCATACTGTTACATTTCCACAGCTGTTTGTTTTCTGTCTGAGCCCCGTGGATGATCAGATGAAGGCGAGGATCCTTTCTCTGGCTTTTCACCTTGTACCGAACAGGGCCTGGCACATAGCAGGTATTCCGAAGATAAGTTTTTCAGTGAGTGAGTGGCTGAGTTGCTTTAGGAGTGCCTAAGAAAACCAGTTGTCCTGGCTGAGACATGACTGGCTTATGGGAGCAGACTTGCTGAAGAGCAGGTGGACAGAAAATGCTCACTAAACTGGACTCTGGATCACAGGGTGAGGACTAAATGACACAACGTCTGCAGAGCACTTAGCACGGGGCCTGGCACATAATCAAAGGTCTGTAACTGTGGGCAGCTGGGTGGTCAGATGCACACTCAGCCCCTCCACATGGAGACATTCCTGGATGCAAGGGCTGGCATCTGGGCTCTCTGGGCTGAGGATGGCTGGGTCCCTGCACTGGCCTCAAGGTTGCCTGAGATGGCCACACTGTGGAGGTTCCTGGGCTGGAGGCCAGGAGACAGCTCGCTTCCCAGGGCCAGGAGACAGTCTCTGAGCTGCCCAGGAACTCAGAGACAGGTGCATAATACAGCTGCTGACTGTGTAGGCTCTGAAGCCAGATTTCTGGATTTGAATCTGCCTCTATTGCTTATTTGGAGGGCAGGTTACATCACCTTCTTAAACCTCGGTTTTCCCATCCATAGACTTGGGACATCTGTACCTGCTCAGTTTGGGGAGGATTTAATTGGGTGCACGTGAAACATATAGGCCCGTGCCTGAAATGAAGTCAGTGCTGTGTATGTGTTAGCTGTTCACCTTATTGTTATTAGCAGTCCCGGTGCTGTGGGTGGAAGTGAGTCCCTATGACACTCACATGTTGAAGCCCGAGAGCCCCCAAGACCTTAGAATGTGGCTGTATTGGTTAGAGTTCTTAGAAAGGCAGAATTCATAGAAGGTATATCTGAATAAAAGGGAATGTATTTGGGTGGCTTACAAGTCCTAAAAGGGAGTTCAAAATGGTTGTCCGCATGTGTAAGGGCTGGAGGGTTGAGACAGTCGACGTGAGTCTGTGCTGTGGGCTGTCATCCTGGGGCAATAGTGAAGACCTGAAGAGTAGAGAGAATCTGCAGTGGAGATGAGTCATCGGAAGACAGGAGCAAGTCAATGTCTAGAGGTGATGGCGAAGGCCAGAGCTCCCCAAGGAGAAGACACTGTGACAATCTTCCTTCTTCCTTCCTTTTGGTTTAGTGCCAACTGCCAGTCTATTGGTTGGGCCACCCACACACAGGGTGGAAGTTCTTCCCTCATTTGCTGGTCCACAAGTCAACTGCACACATCAAAAGCTTTGCTATGGTTTTTTCCTAATCCCTTCAAGTTGACACAGTCCCTTCAAGGGTCAAATAGGGGTTCTAAAGAGATGACTGAGTTGCAGTGAGCTTTTTAAGGGAACCTTAATCCAATCTGATTGGTGCTTATTTAAGAATAAGAGACTAAGACACACAGGGGGGTACTGAGAACATTTATTCAAAGAAGAAAGACCATTGTGAGGACACAGAGAGAAGTTTCTACCTATAAGCCAAGGAGAAGAGCCCAAACCCACTGATACTGTGATCTTGAAGTTCCAGCCTCTAGAGCTGTGTGACAACAAATATCTACTGTTTAGTGTCTGGTCTGTGATAATTTTTTTTTGGCAACCTTGACAGACTGAGACCCTGGATCATGAAATTGACAGGCCCAGAGGACTAGGTGAATACCCTCCTCTCCCTGCTGGAATCTCCTCAGTGTGGGAACATGGACAGTGCAGGCTGAGGGTTTCCCTAATCCCCATGACCTCCCTCAGCCAATCATAGTTCCTGGGCTTCCCCCGCCTCCTTCATGTCAGCTGTCATGAGTGAGACCTTAGGGCTACCACTTGGCCTGCTCATCAGGCCAGAGTGGTGTTAAGACGGCTGAACTCATCCTTCTTGAGATCTGTTTTGGGTGATAAGCAAGCAAGCAAGCAAGATAGCCCCTTGCCTGGCCAGCTTAGCAAACAGAACCTTTCAAGTACCCATCAGTCCATGGGCCAGCATGCTTTTTGCTTTTTCTAAGGACTTCACCAGTTTATATTGCTTCCCTCAAGAGGAGTCCCTAAGGCAACCACATTGGGTGTATGGAGACTCCCCACAAGCCCTTTCCATGACCAGATCTAGGAAAAAACTTGAGACCCTCCTCACTTTTAGAGTGTTTTTGGAGTATCTAAAGTAGAAAGACTTAAAAATCTGGCTTGGAGGGTACCTGGAGGCAGACTTGTTTTACAGATGGAAGAGCTGAGGTCCGGGAATGGCAAGTTGGTTCTGACACACTGGGAACAGTGATTTGTTTTGGGGATGGTGTTCAGAACTGGAAGATAGGATGTGAAAGGAGATTGCAATGATCCGCAAGAACAAGCAATTCAACAGGAAAAGGTTTTATAATCCAGTAGGGTGTTGAGGGCCAGAGCGTGTGGAGGGGCCCCTGGGGGACCTAGAGGAGGAGCAGAACTGCAGCACGATGGGCTGTCATGAGTCACAGCTAGGCCAGTCCAAAGAGTCTCCTTGAGTCATCAAGATGGGCTCCGAGGGTCAGCCTTCAACCCCTCCAGTTTCCCCACCAGAACGCTCAACTCTACTTCAGACCTTGGAGTTTTAGAGCCATATTCTCAGTCAGAGCCAACTGCAGAGAAGCAGGCAAGAATGGGCTCACCTGATTGGAGCAAATCTTGTCTAAGGTGGGGCCAAGTGGTTGACTGACTAGCAGGAGAACTTGCCCAGGCCTACGCAGTGGCTGCTAGGAGAGGCCAGGCCCTTGCTGGAGGGCAGGGTGGGCAGAGGCTCCAGAGCAGCTGGTCAGCCTGGGGCCTTTGGCAGGGCCAGTGGCTCCACTCAGCTGGCGAAGTGATCCTCTCTTCTGATTGAGCTAATTATGCTGATTGAATTTCCTCCTTCTCTCTTCAGAGTCTGCTTCAGCCTCACCCTCTCTTCTGTCTCCCTCTCCCCTCCCTTTAGAGAGAAAGGGAAAGGTTCCCTTAATGTGACTGGTAATTGTTATGCACACAGTGTCAGATGTTAATGTCGGCCCTGATTGACAGCTAATCAGCCCATCAGCTGTACAAAAAGAGTGAATAACTCGGTAATTTGATTTCCCCTGATTCCCCTGCGTGGGATGCCAGGAAAGTCTAAATTAGCAATCACGGAGCCCGTGGCAGATCCTGGAGGGCGGTGGTGGTGAGAATCCAGGGGTTTGTGCAGCTGCGGCCTCGTGGGCTCCTTGTCCAGGGAGGGGGAGCCCCTACTGGCCTGGCATTGGGTGGTAAAGGTACTTCATGGACTGCAGATTAAATGTAGAGACTTGGGCAGTAGAGTGAAGTAGGGGCATCCCAGGGTGGCCCTTCCTCTGGCAGGTCTTTGGGAGAGGGAGGCACCTGGGAGTGAGCTCATATGCTCTTGTCTAGGACCCCACCATGATCAGGTGGACAGAGTGGGGATGTAGCAGCACTGCTCCCCTGGCATTTTGAAGCTGGTTGCCAAGGTTTCCACCGTGTGACCCAAATTCTTCCAATTCAGGGAAATGGGAGTCTCTGCACTCAGCTTTTGACAGACTCCATTTAAGTAAATTGAAACACTCGGGATGCACCTGTGGATGATTTGATCCCAAATGAAGCTATCCCAGTCCTCCTGGGCGGGCAGTAGTGGCTAGGCACAGCACCCACCCGGGACCTTCTGTGGCCCAGGGACTGTACCAAGTGTTTCGTCGACAACCATTGCACAGAGGCTGAAAGATGAGCACCTGGCTCCTGGTCCTGCAGTGAGAAAGTGGTAAGCTGGGATGTGAACCCACAGTAGCGTAACTTTTTGGCTTGTTGGGGTGGGGCGTGGGGCATGAGGAGCTGTAGGTTCCACCATGGCCTCGCTCAGGTGGCCACCTCTTCACCAGCAAGCTTCTCACTCCCCATCTACTTAGATCCCTAGAGACCACCCCTCTCCCCAGAGAAATGCCCACGAGGGTCTGCAACTACACAGGTGTATGGCTGTTTGTCCTTTAACAGACAGGGAAACTGAGACCACGGAGGACGGGGACTTGCTTGAGATCACATAAAGAGCTACTGACCCCAAATCCAGCTCCCCTGCCCTGCCCAGCCAAGCAGCAGCTGGATGGGGGTGGGGCTGGCGCTGGGCAGAAGCAGGGCCTGGAGATGCCGGGAGAGGACTCTAGGTGGCAACAGCACATTGTTGAGAGGAGGCCGCTGTGAGAGGGGAGGGACCTCAGGCTTTCAGCCCTCCCTGTTCTCAAAAAAAAAAAAAAAAAAAAAGTGGCTTTTATGGGGACCAAAAAGGCCATCCCTCTGTGTTCATGCTGCACCCACCAGTGCACCAGAGGGTGCAGGACTATCCCTCCACAGCCCCAGACCCCGCGTTGACCAGCTATCCTGTCCAGGAAAGGGGGAAAAGCTCTCTAGGGAAAGTTATGAAGCTGGAGCCATAATGTACCCTGGGGGATTGGGGGATGAGTTGGGAGGAGCAAGAGCTAGAGGAGGCAGGAGTTGAATGCAAAAACCAAAGCAGGAGCCTTGGCCTTGACCCCTGCAGAGCCACCCTCTGTCCAGCATTGATAGGGGCTGTAGTCAGGTCTGAAGTCCGAAGGGGTGAGACTTACAGGAGTTGCATCCCTGGGAACGCAGTCGTTGTGCTGGGCAATCAAGGATAGTTACACCTATTGTGCAGACCCTGAAACTGACTTGAAAGGATGGAAAGTTTCTCCAGGTCAGGAAAATAGACCATTCTCATTCTGCTTTGTGACCCTGTGAGACCTGTGGGGGAAAGGGAAAGAGAAAGTGACGATGAGCTTGCCTGGAAGGGTCTTGGCAGGGGCAGGACTCAGCATGTGTGTGGGTGTGGTACAGGTCTTGGCCTCTGGTTCTGAGCAAGCTCAGCATGCCATGGAAGACAAAGGGCACGATTTTTGTCCCAAACAAGGAAGGGTTATGTTATCAAGACATATAAAAAGCCTTGATCTGTGAGATGTGTCAGGAACCAGGGCTGAGCGGTGGGGAATGAGGGCAGCTGGGAGCTGAGTGCTCCCAGGGGCTGAGCTCAGCTACTTGCCTGTCTTTTAGCCAGGAGGGTTTGTTGAGCTGGGTTGAAGGCCCTGTGTTGGAGGCCAGGCCACCATGCTGATCCGAGTAGACCGTTCCTGGCTTCTACCAGCATTTACTGTTGTGTGTCTGTGTATGCACACACACATCTGTGCACAAATGCCTGTGCACACACATGCATGGGCATGGCCGGGGAGGTAGCCGAAGTTAACCAAAGCATCAGCAGCCATGATATTAGCTAACACTGACTGAGCTGATTTCTAGGCCTAACATCTAACCCCCACCCCAATCCTAGTGTGGGACCTTACTCTCCCCTGTCACAGACATTAAGTAAGGTGCCTGGCTGAGAAGCAGTAGAGTTGGCACCTGGGCATGTGCTCCTTGCTTTGGGGGCTGACATCTTCGACGATCAAATGGATGAGTTGTAACAATCACCCTGTGAGCTGGGTAGGAAATCCAAGGTCCAGCTGAGGGACCTCACACCTCCCTGGAGCCTCGGCATGCAGCCACAGCGGAGGCCGAGTGCTTGCTCCTCATGCTGCCATCTCATCCTCCTAGTGACCACAGGACCTCCCTGCCCAGCAAGGCCAGAGTGGCTCTCAGGAGACCCTGAGCTGCCTCCCTGGGTGCTGAACCCCACCCACCCAGGGGACCATATATAGCTTCTGAGCAGTGGAGGCCACACAGTCCTGTTGCCACCCTTGGTTCTCTGGGGGAACCACAGCAAGCTGACCCTGCTGGCCACTAAATCCCACATTTCTTTCTCTAAGAGACATTTCTATGATCTGGTTGTGCTGGCTGTGCTGGCTGTGAGCTGTCCACTGGGGCCTCCTGCCACACCTGGCTGGCCACAGTGGCTCTTACCCTTGTCCCTCTCTTGCTCACTGTCAGTCAGGAGTGGAAGCAGGGGAACAGAAATGTCTGATGTGCCTCCTGAGGCCACCACGCAGACATGAGTCCAGTCAGGAAAATGGCCCAGGTGTCCTGGCTCAACCCAGGGACCCCAGACAATCCTGGAAGATCCTTCTTCCCAATGTCGGCCATCTCAGCCTCCCCAGGCCCAGGAGTGAAGATGCCTCAATCAAGAGGCAGCTTATGGTCTCAGAGGCCCAGGGCGGGGAGCTGGCCGAATGGCTGTACCTGGCCTGACTGTGGGAATATATAGGAATATAGGCCTGACTGTGGCCTATATACAGCCATGCTTTCTCTCTAACACCTCACCTGCCCACTTCTCACACTTACCTCTCACACACAGAAGCATGAGCACTGAGGTCAAAATCACCTACACACACGGAACAGGCCAGGTGAGTGGGAGCCAGGCACCTGGAGCTCTGTGCCTGTTTGTCCTTGCTGTGTGACCTTGACAAGCTGTGGACCTCACCTGAAGGCCTTTTCTGCTGGTCCTACCTCTGGGGCCAACCACCCATGTTGCATATCTGCAGGAGCTCTGGGGGTCTTTGCTGTCTGCTCACCTGCTTAGGAGTCTGCCTTGTCCCCCCGACTGGAAAGCCCTCCTGAGGGAGCTCCGGGACTGACAGACCAAAAGGGTTCTGCCAGTGCACTCCAGACAGGGAGCGGAGGCTGTGCCTTCTGCAGCCCTGCCTCCTGCCAGCCTCTCACAGGTGTTTCTCACCTATGGCTCTTGTTAAAGTGAGGTCTGATGCCAGAGTTGGGAGCTCTGGTCCTCCATTTTTAACAAGTTCCCTATGATAGAAGCTCTTCCTCCAGGCAAGCCTCCCCAGACCCAGCATCCTCTCTGCCACTTCCCTCTGGCTGTGGCTTGATCTCCTTCATGAGGATTGGGATTGCCTCCTTCTTGGTACATTCAAAAATTGTTAGAACCCTCAAGGCGTGACTAGAACAGTCCTATGTGCAACACTCCATGGAAGCCTGTGCCTGAGCCTGACAGTGAGGCAATCGCCTCCCTTCATCTCCATACCATGCTTCTGTTGACAAAGCCTCAGGGTGAACTAAATTTCCTTAGTAGCTGCCTCACCCTGTTGTCCCATTATTTGCTTTGTGGCCCTAGGAGGACACTGGTGCTTTTCTCGTATTATTAGTTCTTGTCATGTGACAGTCGGGCAGGGTGTACTTTGTACCCAGTTGGTGCAGTCCCCTCCTTCCCCGTTCTGGCCGTGTGCCCACTCAGGGCCTCTGCAATTTCCTCACTGCCGGGCCCTGCTGTGTGTCCTGTTTAGCTGGGTAGCGCTCCTTCTGCCTGTTGTCTCCCCTGTGCCCCGAGTCCTACTGTAGTTGGAGTAGCAGAGACTGCTGCTTTCCCCACCCTGCTGGAATCAGCTCTGGGGGAGATCTAACTGGGAACTGATAAAAATGCTGGCCTGGCTGTCCCAGGGGTGTTCTGCATCGAAGCCTTGACGTCTACCATGTGCCTTGTGGTGCGCTCTGCAGATAGAGGGCAAGAGGGAGTAGAGATTCGAATGCCTCATTCCAACCTTCATTCAACCACTAGGTATATACTGAACGCCAACCTGGCCTGGCTCACAAGAAGGCACATCAGAAATGCTTCCTCTCTGAGAAGGAGGTCTGAGGAATCTTCTCTGAAGAGGCCATGTTTAAGGTTGACTAGGAGCCAGCTCAGGGGAAAGAGGAACTGTAGTACAAAGGCCCAGTGGCAGGGAAAAGCTTGAATCATTGGAGGAACTGAAGTGCTCTCTGTGGCTGGAGATAGGGAGTGGAAAAAGGAGGTCAGGAAGCTGAGGCCATCAGGTGGTCCAGCTTGGAGGGGATGGTCATGGTTCTGATTAGAAACTAAGCCAGGCGGCATCACCAAGAGGACATAAACAAGGACAGAGCCTGATTTTCCTTTTCAGGACTGGGTGTGCAGTGGTGCAGGGGCGGCTAGCGAGAGCCAGGCGGAGGAGGCAGCTGAGCACCAGAGTTCCAGCCCAGGCCCAGCCCCTGAGCCAAATCTATAAGGGCCTGGAACCCTGGCCAGTAAGAGTAGCAGGAAAAGTGCCTCCCTGCTGTTCCAGAAGCTTCTTAATCTACCAGGGCCTTGAAGGGAGAAGCTGAGCAGCCTGAGGGGAGCAGGGGAGGGATGTTATTTTGCATCTTAATTGCATGCTAAGCAGGCCCGTGGGCAGGGCCAGCTGCAGAGCATTAGCTGCCACCAAACTCCTGTGACTCGGGCCACCAAGCCTTAAAATATTTATTTTTCTCTGCATTTGGAATTCAGCATTTGCGAGGGAGCCACCGCTGGGAGGTGGAAGTGGGAGCCTGTTGGCAACAGGAATCTGGAAACAAATCAGGGTGGAGTGGGCCCGCAGCCTCCCTCAGGCCTGCAACCCTCCCTTGCTCGCTTGCTTGCTGCTCAGGCCCCTGCCGGGAAGTGTGGCCTCATTCTTCACATGTTCATGTTCTGCTGTGCAGCCCGGGCCCTTAGTTTGCTGGCCTGCCTTTTGGGTCCATTTGAGGGCAGAATCTAGTTCCATGGGTGCACTGTGAGAGGCTGTCCGCATCAGCTACTGCATGACACAAGGCTCCTTTCTCCCCTAGGGAATGAGCTGTGTGGCACATGCTGTGCTGGCCCCTGTCTGACCCAGGGGAAGCTGACGGTGAATTCTTGAAAACCTGAACAGGGAGAGAGGCTGAGGCTGGGAGGACAGCCTGGGATGGATGGACACACACACACACACGCACGCACGCACGCACGCACACACACACACACACACGCACGCGCACCACCCCTCACAGGTGGCTGTAGGGGTATGGTAGGGGGACTTCAATATTGTGTGACCCAGATCTAGCTCTTGTTTCTGAGTCTGCTGGGGCTAGGGTGGTGGGATCATGATGGCAGAAGGGCCTCTCATCTGGAAAAGATGGAGCTCATCAGAGCTGAGAGGAAGGGCCGTGTTTCCAGGCAGTGGCTGCACCCTGGCCTAAGGGGAGCCACAGTCACTATTGGCGGGGACACCTGCTTCAGCGGCCTTGGACTAGGTCACCTCAGTCCTGGTCATTGCAGCACGAAGTGGTAGGCCAGGGACAGACACTTTCAGGAAGAAATGCTTAAGAGAGAGACACAGAGAAGCCTGATCTCATCTTTCTAGAAATTGGATGTTACTGAGCTCAGTGAATGGCTGTCTTCCTTGAGGGGCAAGTGACTATGAATCAGAAGGTGGGCTGCCTGGGGAGAGGGCAAGAGAGTTGGCTGTCTGTCATCGCCGAGCTTGTTAGCCTGGGGCCTGGGCTACTGCCGTGAGGACACAGACAGGTCTTGGGAAGAACTTCCTGAGGAAACCCGTAGGGAAGAGCTGAGGCGCGGAGAGGGCTGTGATAGTAAGAGCCGTGTGGGACAGAGTGCTGCCCTTCAGATGGGGAGTCCAACGTGTCCTCACCTTGGAGGGCTGGCCACGTGGCTGCTGGACTCCTTCCTGTGGCTAGAGCTAGGAGGAGAGGAGACACCTCCAGGGACCCACCCCCAGTCCAGGTGCAGGGGCAGCAGTGAAGGAGGCTCTGCAGGGATGTGGGGTCCAGGAGCTGAGAGCTAGCCCAGCAAGGGAGGTGATTGAAGCCATCTCCTTGCAAATCCATCCTGCTTGCCCAGGGTTCCATGGTGTGAGCTTGAAAGAGACGTGGCATGGGGGTATGGGGGCTGAGGCTGGTTTGAGAGTCCTGAGTAGGAGTTCCACCTCCATTCACCCAACATTTCTCAAGGACTTTGGTATTATCCACTTCGTTTTCATGACGGCTCAGCCAGACTGCACTCCTTCTGCACTCCATGAACTCTCAGAAATCAGAGACATCTTACAATTAATGGGGTTACCCCTAGGTAGCCTGATTTTTCTTTCAGAATTTTCTACCATCACTGGGTAACTCTAAGAAATATAGAACTACTCTAATTCTACAAATAAGGAAATTATAACAGACAGAGGCTATTGAACCAGATGAACTTGAGTTCCATGCTGGCTCCTCCCTGGCTTGTCCTGTGGCCCAGGCAAGTGTGGTGACTCCCCTGACTCCCCTTGGTTCCCTAATCTACAATGAAAAAGTTTGTATTAGTTTTCTGTTGCTGCAGAACAGATCTCCCCACACCTGGAAGCTAAAAACAACACGTGCTGACTACCTGACAGTGTCTGTGGATCAGGGCTTTGGGCACAGCTTGGTGACTGCCTCTGCTCACCATCCCTCACAGGGGTCAGGGTGTCACCAGACCGGTTGTTGAATCTTAAGGTTGCACGGGAGGGAATCTGCTACCAAACCCATCCATATGGTATGGTCCTGGAGGGCTGTTGGGCTGAGCTTCTAAGGTCCCTGCTGGCCCTTGCCCAGAGCTGACCTCAGTTTATGACCTGGGCCCTTCTAGCTTGCTGCAACAAAGCAAGGAGGGGTGGGGGGAGAGAGTGAGAGAGCAAGAGAATGAGAGAGGGAGAAAGTTAGAAAGAGAAGGAGAGAGAGAGCAGGAGGGAGCGTGAGATCAAGACAAAAGTCTCAGTCTCTTGTAAACCATCTTGGATATGACAAGCTGCGACCTTTGCCCTGTGCTCTGTATTAGAAGTGATCACCAAGGCCAAGCCGATGCACAGGGGTTGGCATTATAAAAGGAGTCCGGGATCACTGGGAGCTATGTCAGAACATAAAAATATTGATTTTCTGGAAAAATCAAGATAAATGATATGCTACATGTGAGAGTTTCAAATGGTATCTGGCACACAGGATACGCTCAGAAGTTTGACTTCATTATTGTTGATGGTGTGGTTGGTAATGGTCAACCAGGACACAGTGAGGCTGAGACAGGAGAAATTCTAACAGTTGTCCCCATTTCCGTTGGCCGATATGATGGGGGAGTCGTGGGCCATTACGCCTCACCCAACCCCATCTCCACTGGCCCAGATCCTGACTGTTTCCCCAGGGCCACTTTCTGTGCTTCCTCTCAGAAAGGTGTCCCCAGTCCATGTGAACTGTACTTCCCTAAGTGCCCTCTCCTCGCTTACAGGGAAGGGAGACCCAACCAGGCAGGGCTGACTCTCCTAAAGCCACCACAGTGAGCATTGTCTGTATTCTCTTTCCCCGAGGCAGGCAGCTCTATGATATTTGAAGTTATCAGAGTTCTTGGAGATAGCAATGAAAGTGTTCTGTTTTATTTTTCCTTTAATCTAGAAGGAAAAATTGTGAAGTATACATCACTGCAAAATAAACAGAGCTGTGACTTGTCTCAGGATTGAAGCAGCTCCTTTGTGCACTTGTGACAGTTCCAGCACGTTGCTGACAGTCACAGGCTCTTCTTCCCCATCACCAAGTTAGAAGAGCACGTGGCACCTTCCTGGTCTGAATGCGCGACTTACATGACAGATGAGGAAATTGTGATTCTGTGTGGTTAGGTGACCCATCCAAGGTCCCTAAATGGCAGAACTAGGATTTAAAGCCAGTGGTCTAACCCCAAGACTTTGCATGGCTTGGACATTTGGGTATTTATGACATTTGTGAGCCGTAAAAAATTATCAACTTAAAATTAGTCTGTTGTATTTGGTAAAATATTTAATGAACTCACCACTAATGGGATGGCTGAAATGGCTGCTTGTTGGTAAGGCCTTGGCAGGGCTTGACTAAATGATTTTGCAGGCCGTATGTGGCCCGTGAGCCACATATTCCCTATCCTTTGTGTATGATCTTTGTATTCTATTCATTTATTCAGGAAATACTTTTCATCTCAGCTCTGGGTGAGCCTCTGTGCCAGGATACTAAGGATGGAGCAATGGAGAAGTCCTTATTCCCACCCTAAATAACTTTTGTCATCCCTCTCTCCCCTGCCTCTCACCTGATTAGAGTTTCCTGCAGAACTCAGCTTTCCAGCACCACGCCCTCCCTGTGTTTTCCACTGGGCTGTGTAGCAAAGCAGGCCTGGGCTTAAGGAGGAGCTCTGTCAAACACTGATTCAGGAGTCACATGGCAGGAAATACCTTATGTCCCAAGAGAGAAGGAAATGACCGTATACAAAAATTGGGTGGAAAGTGACAAGCCAGAGGCTCTCATGGGAAATGTTGACCAAGGTCTGTGGACTAAGGCACCTTACTAAACCTGTCACAGCAGGCCCTTCCCCCTCTGTCTTTCCCTACCCCAGTGCTGGCCGCAGGCCTCCCCTGGCCCCACCATGGCCCTTCAGGGGTTAAGCCCCTGCCACTGCCTTCTTGCCCAGTGAGCCAAGTGACAGGATTGCAGTTAATGGTAATTTGCACAAGTTTGGTGAACTAGAAACACGGAAAGAGATTGAAACATGAAAATGCCCCCGGAATTTACACAATTGATACATTGGGCTCAGCCAGCTGTTAACTCCATTGTATGAGATATGGCAGGAATAATTTGCAGCCAACCTGGCATCCTTGTGCTGAACCTTTGCAGAAGATAACACAGAATAATCAGCTATGTCACCACCACCTTTTCCCTCCCATCTGCCACCCCCATGTCCCCCACCCCAGAGCACTCTCTTGACCAGGTATGAGTGGCTGCTTAGTGGGACATTCATGTGCCAGGCACGGGGCTGGAGACTGGGCATGTAGTGGTGGACAAGAGGAATAGTCCTTTTCCTCCTAGGACTTCTGGAATGGACAAATATGTGAGGAATCAAGCCAAGTGATAAGAAATGGCATGAGGAAAAGAAGGCAGGGAAATGGGACTGAAAAAGGTGGGGTGGACTGGATGGAAGGATTGCCCTGAGTTCAAGGCTAACCTGGGCTACATGGTGAGTTCAGGACCAGCCTGGACAGGCAAGCCAGGGGATTTCCAGTGGGTAACTGGGGTTTAGGTGATTCTGGAGGTGTTGTATATGCACTTGACTTTCTGTTCCACACCTTTGCTCTGCAACCTCCTGTTCCATTTACTAGCTGTGTGTCTTTAGGAAAGTGACTTAACCTCTGTGAGCTTCAGGTGCCTCATCACAGATTCAGTTTGTAGGCTCTCTTCATTCTAGTCATTGCTCATTTCTTGTACTCAGCTGGTCAGTATAATTTGGGAAATATGGCTTCTTCAGTGGGAACTGGACTCGTTAGGATAAGACTGTCATATCTTTTGCCCTGGAGATTTCACCTCCATTACTATGCCTATACACCCATAAGCTATTTATGTTTGTAACTCATTCCATGACTTATTTAAGGCCAGCTGAAGCTGGGCATGGTGGTGCACATCTGTAATCCTACCACTCAGGAGACTGATGCAGGGGGATTGCCGTGAGTTCAAGGCCAACCTTAGCTCCAAAATGAGTTCAGGACCAGCCTGGACTATCGAGGAAGAGCCTGTCTCAAGAAACAAACAACAAAACAAACGAAATGGCCAGCCAGACTCTTTGCTTCAAAATCTATTTCTTTTTCCTCCTCTGCTGCTAACATTCTAAGAATGTTGTTCAAGTCGGTTGAAAAGTTAACTCTATGAACACATGCAATTAACTCTGATTGGACTCAGCACAACTTTCCACAGGGTTCAGAATGATTCCTGCTTCCCCTTCGCTTTCAATAGATCTGCTCCATCCATCGCCCCTGATTTGGGATGCACATAACAAGCATCTAACTTCCATGCTTTCGATACCTGCTCATCTTAAACTTAAATAACAGATTCCATTAAAAGAACATTAGAGTGGGACTCCTATAATTAATCTTCTCTGGGGAACTAATAGTTCAGAAGGCACGCAGTGGAGTAAGGGCATCATACATCACTAAGCTCATTCATCCTAATTGATTTATCTAAGGATTGCTGGGGCAGCTAGCCTTGCATCTACTGACTCAAGCTGGGGGCCCATGGGTGCCTGGAGTTGGGGAAGAGGAGCAGGGTAGGTGCCAGGACCGGCAGGCGCAGGCTACATCCTGATCACAAGGCTGCAGCAAACAACATAATGGGCCAGCCTCCGAGGCGGGCCAGCCCAGGAAGCTTTTAGAGGCTCTCGGCAGCCCTCATAGCACACCCAGATTACACATGAAGCTATTTCACATCATTAAGCCCCCCCGTTTTGTCCCTGGGTGCCATATACTCTCTGCGTCAGACTGGGCTTCAAAGTAACTGCTTTGCCAAAGCAGGTGTAGCCACTGCGGCAGGCTGACCCTGGGACCCCGGGACACATTTGCTGGCTGTTTGTTTGCTTGCTCGCTGGCCTCCCAGCCCTGTGCTGGAGCTGATGTGCTGGAGAACTGCATCTGCTTAGCCTCCCTATTAGGCTCCTGCTGCTGCTGGTTCAGGTGCTGGGGGATGGTCATTCCCCAGGCTCTCAGGCCCACTGGAGGCCACTGTGATGCTCTCCCTGCTGTTCTCCCCTGTACCCATCCCAGCCTCAAGCTTACCCTTGCTCAGGCTGTCTGGACATTGGGAACGGTCTCCTAGTGCAGGGCATGTCTGGTTGTGTTTGCTCTTGAATCTGTTTTCCTTCAGAAGGCAGAACCGGGGCATCTCAAGGTAGTGCAGAGCCCAGGACACAGACCCTCGTGCTGGGGATACCCTCTCTGGCCTCGGGATTGCTTCTGCCTGATGCTGTATTCCAATGCTGATCCTCCCCAGGCTCATCTGCTCCCTCTCAGAACTTCAGCCTGGAGCCATTCCTAATGTACAGTCCACCACATGTGCTTGGGTATCCCATGGAACCCACCACCAGCTGGCATTTGTGCCCTTTCTTCTTTGCTACCAGGCTCCAGTGCTTCCTGGCCTCTATTTTCCCAGGCTCCTTCCTCCTTGACTCCTCCTTTAGGGCGGGCACAAACTCCTGGGCTGCAGTCCCTACTGCCAGCCCCTGTCTTGTTGTCTTGGTCTATGTGCTACTTTCTGCATTGGTTTCCTGGTTGTGTACCCCTCATCCTAGCTGTAAATTGAACCTTGCTGTCCATCCCAGCCCATCTGTCTGGAGCATTCAGGCATCCAGTCTCCATCCAGCATTTGCCAGCTTAGACCTGTCCTGGGGGCTGAATCTTCTCTGCATCCCTGGCCAAACATGACACACCACAGGAAATTATAATGTATTTTTGTTTCCTACTCACTAGGTTTGACAGATCCTTGAATGTTGTGCCAAGGTCACACCTCCTGGAACCTGAAAATCCTGAATCCTCTTTTTGCCCCTCTCCTGCCTTCTTTGCTATGCTCCGTTGCAGAATGTTGATGGCCATGTGCAGACTCAGTGGTTCATGCCTGCATGACCTTGGGCAATTCCCTTCCTCTCTTTGAGTTTCCATTTCTTTATCTGTGGGATGAAATAACTTCTCAAGGGCCTTTTCTTTTATCTTCTGAAATAAGATGGAAAAAGAGAGACCTCCAAAGTCAAGCAGGATTAGTATGGTGGCCCAAGGCACCTGGGTCTCCTCTCGCCTCTTCTGCCCAAGGCCCCCATACTGGGCTTGGCACTGGAGCTACAGGAGACTCTTAGCACAAGGACCCTGGGCTCTCACCTTTGGAAAATGGTGCAATTTAATGGTAATGCAATTACGGATGTGCTGAGATTGAAACGACCCATCTTATCTCACACTCATCTTCCCCACCAAGTAGCAGGGCAGGTGCTGATCCCTAATAGCCACTGAAATGAATTGAGCAGGCAGCTGGGGGTGCCTGGAGAGGAGAGCTGTGAGCAGAGAAAAAGGACAGGAGAGGGGGGAGGCAGCTGAGGATAAGGAGGAAGGGAAGAGAACTGGGGCAAAAGAGAAGGAAAGGTGGAAAGAAGGGAAGATAAAAATGGGAGAGCAGGAAGGAGAGAGACAAACTAAGGAGAGAAAGAGGGAGTTAGTGAGCATGGAGGGGGAAATAGAAATGAGGGAGAAAATAGTTTGAGAGAAAGGAAGAGAGGGAGGGAGGGAGCAATAGAGAGAGAGGGAGAGAGAATCAGAGAGACCTTGAGGAAAAGGCAAAAGAAGTAAAATCAGAAGATTCTTGAGAGCTATGAAGACAGTGGGGGAAACTAACATAGAGGGGGAGAGAAAGGAGAGAAAAAGAATGCAGGGAATGAAAAAGGGCAGAAAAGAAGAGACGAGTAGAGAGAAGAGAAGGGGGCAGGGTGGGAGAGAGGGAAGAAAGCACCATGGAGGGAAGGATTCAGGAGGAGACGAAGAGAGACTGCCAGGGTGACAAGAAGGAAGGAGGGGGTAGGGAAGGAGGAGGAGCCAGGGCAGAAGGAAGGACATGTAAAAGGGAGGGGAGGGGAAGAAGGAGGAGCAAGGGCTGCGTGGGGGGAATGTGATAACGTCGGTGGGGTTGAGGGAGGGAGAGGTTGAGTAATGGGAACGGACAGAGCCGTTTTTTGTGAAATATTGAGGTTCTCAGACCCACCCGAGGGTGAGTCAAAAAGGAAAAGAGAAATAGAAAGGAAAACCCATGAAATATCAGTAAGAAGCACTCAGTATGCAGGCAGATGCCAGAGAGAGCAAGCACTTGGAAAATCGGATCCAGAGCTAGAGAGAGGGCTGAAAGTCTCAGGAAGAGGGAAGAGTAATGACCCAAGACACGGGAGTAGGCCTGGTTCCCCAGCCAGCCCTGGGCCCCACCAGGGAGCGCTCATCCGCTCTGCCCTACCGGCTCGGGATTCAGAACCGCGGACAGCTCCCAGTACGGCTCGCCAGGCTCGGGTCTGCAAAAAATCCCGCCGGGATTCAGCACCACGGACAGCTTCAGGCCCTGCCACCCTAGTTCGCGCGTCTGCAAAATCCCACCGGCCCTGGCCCCCCGGCGTTCCCACAAAATGGCTCTTTGGGGCAGTTGGAATATAGGCCTGCGAGCTGCTGAATAGATCAATTATTTTTCAGAACATGGTTTTGATCCCGATGTTACTACTTCGCTGGATCACTGAGTGGAAAGGGCTCGCAGAGAAAATGGCATTTTTTATAACCCTGGCAAAATGCTGCCGCGCTGATGAGATGAGCCACCCAGCGAGCGCGCGCACGCACATATGATACATAACTAACCAGAAGGATAATCTTCTAAATTGAAAGCCATAATGTTTGCTGTTGGAGCTAAATATTAACAGGGCGTTGTCTTCCAACGACCCTCGGGAGGCGGCTGGCTTAGCGGGAGGCTGTCGTCATATTCAAGCAACTTGATTAAATTCCTTTCTGCCATCAGAATTAAGAAATGAATAGTTTTATGAGAGTCATGCCACAGAGGACAGGAAAATGAAATGCTCAGGAAAGAGAGCGGAGCTAGTCCCTTCCCTGGGGTCCTGGAGGGAGGGCTGTCATTCCTCTTAGAAGGGGCGGGTTCAGCCTACTGACAGCAGCTGAGTAACAGGCGCTCCTGCCTCCCCGGGGCATTCCCACCGGCCCCTTCCGGCTCATCTTGAGAACCTAAAGGGTACAAAGGATCGGCCTCTGGAGGACTCTCAATTATTCGTACAGGAGGCAGTAAAACACAATGGCTTAAACCATGACCTCTGGAGCCTCTGGGTTCAAATCCCAGCTCTGTACTTTGCTAGCTGTGTAATCCTGGGCAAAGCACTAAACCTCTCTGTGCTCAAGTTTCTGTAGCTGTAAAATGAGTTTATACTAGTGCCCATTCTTCAGAGTTGTGAGATTTAATGAACCTTAAAATGCTTAGAACAGGGATTAATAGTAAGCACTGTGTAAAATCATTATAATTTGACTTAGGGAAACTATATAAAATTGCTGTTTGGTGGGTAAAAAATATAATATCAACAAGTGAATATGAGATTTATACAGCAAATTTTTTTATCTGCTGTGGCCACCCTTGCCTGTCCTGCAACTCTGAATTAGAAGCATTCCAAAGGCTGATACTTAAGGATGTACTGACAGTGTGCTTCCTTGCACTCAGGAAAAAAAACGTTTTTTATTAGAATAATTTCAGTGAATGTCACACCCAAAAAGTTTAATCTTCTCCATTTCTCTTGGAAGGAGGAAAGTAAAGGAATATCATTCATTGGCTGCCTTACTAAGTGGCATTCCTTTCACTATGTTGCCATATTAAGTTTATTGAATATTTTTAATATTCCTGGGAAATGGGCCTTCACGCCGAGCTGCATCCTCAGCCTTCCCCTTTATTTTCCATTTTGAGATCCAGTCTTGGCAGGTCACTAAGTTATCCAGGCTGGGTTCAAACTTATGATTTTTCTCCTGGCTCAGCCTCCCAGTGTTCTGGGATGCATCCTATTTTATAGATGAGGAAACTGAGGCTCAGGGAAATGGACTGGCTTGTTGGGGAGGCAGAACAAGAATTCAAACCTAGAGAAAGAAATGAGAATGGAGTTCAGATTTGGAGTCCTTCATTCTTTCTGCATTTCTCCTCCTGTCTTCCTCCCAGGTGACTTGTCATGCTTGTGTCTCCAACAGAGGGCTCTTCCTTTTGCCTTTTGTAAAGTGATAAAATGACCAGCCCACAACAGCAACCCGACTGAATCTGAACTTTACAAACCTGGCCTTAGGAAGAATGCGTTTAAATGAATGGCCTAAAATCTATAGAAACCCTGCTTCTGTAAACAAGATGTGTTCCATAGTAGATAGTCCAGAAAAAAAGTAGAAGGGTGTGGGAATTAGAAATTGAGTGGGCTGGTGGGAAGGAAGGGTTGGAAAACAGCTGCCTAAAATATTATTTGTACTAGATAAGGAATAGTCATGGGGGACCGGGAGGCAGTGCATGCAATTCCATTCCCCCCCCCCCCCCCCACTTTGAGTCTTTCTGAGCTCCGGAGAGAAGCAGCAGAGAACATTTTGTTCTGATCATTAGAAGATCTGGCAGGCCAGACTGGGAGAGCACTCTCTGGTGCCTCTGAAGAGGTTGGGGAAGGGTGGAGGACAAATGACCCACACAGCCTTGGACCAGGGGTCAGGGTTGGTGGCGCTGGGGGGAAGCCAGTGATGGTGCTGGCTTTCCATTTGGAAAGGTGCTGCCTCCCTGAAGGGCCTCAGCCTTGGAAGGGCTGACCTTGGGAAGAACCTAGGGAACATTTGGGGACTTAGATGAGGAAGAGGATAAGAGACAAGCAATTTGGTTTATGTTTTCACATCTTAATGTTTTTCACAGTGCCCTAAGACTGGTATTATTATCTCTATGTTATAGAGTGAGCATTAATAAAATAGTGGACGGGGCTGTGGGGGTCATGATGGTGGCATTTGTGGTAAAAGTAGCCATTATAATTACCTACTAAGTGTGTGTCATGTGCTCAGGGTGTAGCATTTGTGGCCCACAGTAGACATGACAGGTGGCTGCCCACCACAGGACAGAGCTCCTTTTCTCTACTGTGAAATTGTCATTGGGCAGTGCTGCCTGATTGGGAATTGTTTCTGATCCTAACCTTCCTTATATCAAGATGGGACCTAGGGCTTAGTCTAGTCCGTGGAGACAAAGGGTAAGTAATGCATGTTCCTTCTGGGTAAAGATGAATAAAGTAAGGTTTGTGTTTTCCAATTTCTGTTTCCCACTTATGGCTAGATGTAGAGGGCTCTGTCCCCAGAGGATGGTGAAACCTCAAGATGGAAGTGGCCTTGGCCCAAGGTCCGGAGAAGGGTTTGCTTTCTGAACCCTTTCTTATACTGTCCTTGGGTTCCTTCAATTACTGTGTGAACAAGCTCAGGTGAGCATGTGGGAGAACCAGATGTAGTTCAGTCGCCTTCATCACCCCAATCCATAGCTCAGTACATGGCTCTGGCTGTGTGTCAGGCCACTGGAGTCTATCCAAGCCCAGCCAGTATGCTTATGACACAGCCAATGTTCCCCACACTGAGCCCAGTTCATAGAATTGCTCAATGGGCCCACCAAATGGCAGGATGGGCCTGGGCTACAATATGAGACACTGTCTCAAAAAAAAAGTGGCAGGGTAATTTGTTATGCAGGAAAAATCAACTCTAAGTGATGGCTGCAGGCTGATATTTGGCCCTTGAAATTCTTATTTTGGTACTGAATCTCTAGAGAGCATATTTAGAGGGAGAACCTTCAGGAGGCAAAAGAATTACAAAGGAGATGCCAGAGAACTCTCCTCACCTTCTACCATATAAGGACCCAGCAAGGAGACAGCTCACCAGGAAGTGAGCTCTCCCCTGTGACCAAGTCCATAGCACTTTGGTCTTGGACTTCTAGCCTCCAGCACTGTGACAAGTAAATTCCTATGGTGACAAGTAAGCCATCAAGTCCATGGTGTTATCGGAACAGGCCAGATGAGCCACAACTCTGACACAGGTGACAGTGGAGCGCCCTGCTCCTCTCTGTTAGGGAGGTGCTGTCTGGGATGATGCTTACCAATATCAGGCCCACCCATCTTTCAGGCTCTGTCACTGCTGGGTAGTGCTCCATACAGGCAGTGCTTCCTCCCCATCCAACATGGTGCCTGCCAAGAAGGGGAGGCTGGCAGCAGCAATCTCAGGCAGATTGTCTCTTGGGAACTATGGTGTTGGGAGGTCCCTGTTGGAGTCCTGCTTTATTCTTCAGTGCCCCAAGCTGAGCAGCCTGCTCCACTGCCTGCATCTTTGGTGGTAGGACTGTTGATCAGCTCAAACAGATGGTGCCACGGTGGTCCTTTGCACATTGTCCAACCCTGTGTACATGGCAGTTGTTAACCTTTGTCCCCTACCAAGAGCACAGGGGAGTCTTACTCAGTCTTCCCCCTAGAATTATGTACCCTGTGGCAAAACCTTGGCCTCTATGATGACAGCTTAACCTGCCTCCTTGCCCAGCACCACAGCAGCCTGCTCAACCCCATTGTGCTTGGGGAGTGCAAAATCACTTTAATATTGCCTGGAGACAAGCGTAATTAGGAAGGTAAATCTGCTGAAAAAAAAATCATATTATGCAAATGTGATTAGCAATGACTTTTGGGTTCTTTGTTATTTGAGAATTTCTTCTCCTTGGTATGAGTGTGGAGAATTGGCTGCTGGGTGCCCAAGTGCCTCTTTAGTAAGTACTTGGAGATTGGGGCTCATGAACACATAATTGGGGAGAGGGGAGTTCAACCTTGAGTGTTGGAAGGAACCCTTCTCTGAGCATCTAAGGAGATCTGTTAGCCCTTACATTCTGAGCTGATTTTGTGGAGGATCAGCTTAGATCTGTTTAGATCTAAAATGTCCTTCCCAAGTCTCATGTTTAGAGGTGGAACTTGGTCAGAAGCAGAGCGCTGGGGGTGTGGCATGGAAGTGTTACTCTTGTCTTTGGCTTCTCCTTTTTCTCTCTGCTTCTGTCTCCCCCAGGGTGAGTAGCTGTCCTCCATCAAGGCCCTTTTTTGCCTTGAGGCCAGAGGTTACAGACTGAATTCTATAAATTTGTGAGCCAAGATGAACCACTCTTCCTTTTGGTTGTGGGTGTTAGGTATTTTGTTCCAGTGTCAGGAAAGTGACTAATGCAGACTGTGATTGAAGTAAGGATCCCACGGGGTGGGGGTGGTGGGGGCAGGGCTCTTCTATTCCAGATTGGGCTGAACTCACAGAAGGATGAACTAGAGATGGGGTCCAGGGGCTCCTATTGGAGTGCTGACTGGTCTCAAAAATTTGGGGAAGGATGTTGGCCACTAGGAAGTGGTCAGAACCTGGAGCAGCCTTGTTCCTACCAGAGGTCTGGTGTGTTACAAATAATGGTCTCTGCTAGATTCAGGTGTTTTCCTCTGAATGGGGCTGGGAAAGTCACACAGTATGGCTTTGGTGGCTCCCTTTATAAGGTTGATAATGGTAAACAGACAAAGGGAGACACCTACTTGGGGAGTGCTGATAGAGTGTCACATAGTGTACCTCATTTAACTTGCAAGATGAGTATAGTACTGTTTTTGTTGTTTCTCCTGTATAGTGAAACTGAGGCACGGTAATTTATTTTCTCCAAGTTCTCTTGCATCAGTAGTAATTTTTCTCAAGGTCACCTGTATAAGTAGCAGAGTCAGAATTTGAACTTGGGCCTGAGAACCACGAGGCCAAGCAACGCCCATTCTGGCCCACAGGATGTACAGTGAATGTGTCTTTTCTGTAGTCACCCTTCTATCTTGGCCATGTGTACCCTAGTCACAGTCTGTTCACCCCAGTGAGACCCCAGTATACCCAAGTCTCTTCAGAAGTTTCTGGAAGCTGGCATTCTCTGCTCTACTCCTGGTGAGTGTCTTTAGCTCTGTTCCTGGGCTCCTAGGTACTGACTACAGCCCCCCTGTCCAGGAGTCTGGGCTGGAGTGGGTGTCTTGGGAAAAATGAGATGACTTTTTGGGCCCCCAAAAGACTGGGGGTGTCACAACTTCCCCTCCAGTCTGGCTCTTTTCTAGACTTCGGACATCCCCAAATCTTCTTGTGTACTCTCATTTCTCCCCTGTCCCTATGAAGGCCTATCGAGTCCTTGATATGTTTCCGTCTCAGCTCCTGAAAGAACTTCAAAGCTTGGGAGCAGTCTCAGAGGCAGCCCTACTGCCATGGCTGTGCTTGTACTAACCAGAGCAGACCAGGGGGCACAGGGAAGAGGAGCATGGTAAAGTCAGATTTGCCCTTCAGATCAGGGCAAAAGTGGTGGATGGGAAAACGCTGCTGCCCCCATCCAGCCAAGGTCTCCACCAAGGTCCCCAGTGTGCCTTCTCAGACCTTCATTTCCAGTGATCGCTGGGTAATGTGGTTTGAAACTGAAATATCCCTCGTAAGTCTCATGTATTTGTACATTATAGATTGTCTATGGAACCATGTGCTGTTGGGAGATTGGGGCCTAGTCTGGAGGGGGGGGGGGATTACAGGCACATAAGCTGGACTACATGCATGCAGTGGGGGTTTACCACACCTTCTACGCCTGGATCCAGGAGGGGTGGATCACTGGGATGAGACCTGGAAGGACATATAAGCTGCTTCCTGCCTTCCTTCGAGGATGATTCTCAACTTGCATTAACATGGCTTCCTGTTTGTAATGTGGAAGAGCTGCATCCACCTCTTTTCTCTGCCATGTACTTCCATTGTTGTCGACCACCCCTGAATAGACTGTGACCTCCTGAAACTAAATTTGTTTGAGTCACAGCAATGGAAAAGTAACTCAGACACCGGGTCATACCTCCTCCCTGGATGTGTCCAGATCTTTCAAGCCTGACATGTCCAGGCTGGCCTCTGCTTTCTTATAAACCTGGCCTCTCTCAGTGCTTCCTGTTCATGGATGGCATCCATGCCCCTTTCCTGCCCTTCACCCTTACACCTCATCCTCAGCTATGTTCTCACCTTGAGTTGCTGCTAAACTTCTGCAGTGACACCTGTGCCCTTGCCTCTGCTCATCAGCTGCCTCAGTTAAATTTGCCACCTCGCCTGGTGCAATTGGAGAGACCTGGAGGTGGCTCAGCACATCTGGCTCCAATCTTGTCCACTTTGCCACCACACCGCCTTGTGATTATCTTCTAACACAAAGTGTCACCGGGTTCTCCTGGTGTGTTGCCCATGAATGACATCAAAGGCTTGGGGTAACATCCACGACTCCTGTGATCTGGCCTTCCCCCCAGCAATTCCTCCCTCTGGGGCCCTGCGCCACACACCAGAGACCAGACTGACCCTGGACACCCTATATCTTCAGTGACCTCTCCATTCCCCTGGCACCTGTGAAGCTGCATTCCATGTGGCTCCCACCATCTCCACCGGCTCCCAGGGCAGGTGGCGACCTCCTTCAGCATCACCGCAACTCTCTGTCCCCTTCCCTATTATGGCCCTGATTGCATTGCTGTTATTGGGTTACATGCGTGTCTCCCAGTTGCCTGGGAGCCTCCAAGGCAAGACTGCTGGCTTATTTATTTCTGAAGCCCTGACAGAGGGCTGGGCACATAGTAGGCGCTCAATTGGTATTGGCTGAATTGAATTCCCTCACAACTCACGGGGTTGATTCAATTTGGAAACGACATCGCATCTAGAGAATTGATTTTGTTTCTCCCAGGGGCATGGGATGATACAATTCACCCCCCTCATTGGCTGTTCTTTTGGAAGGAAACAGAGCTCCCATTTAAGGATGGAATTGAGCCTGCAGGCTGTGTGGGTGGGTGCGAGGCCAGAAGTACAGTGAGCTTTGCTTTTTTCCAGCAAAGGTGTGAGTCAGGGACAGACTGTGACAATCAAGGCCCCCCATTGTGTGACAGAGATGAAAGAGTGGGGGCTACTGTATTACTTCCCATAATCGAGCCAGAGGCTAAAAGTAGCCTTCCTTCTTCTTGGTTGACAAATAGGGAGAATAAATTACACAGGCACTAAAAGTTGCATTAGGCAAATAAACATTTCGACAAGAATTATATGTGACATTCAAGAGAAAGCAAATAAACCCTAAGTTATGGGGACCTGTCAAAGCTCTAGGAGAATTAAGTAACTAAAAATCGTTAGTAGCGACTCTGACAGGCTCTTAAACCTTTCCCGGCTCCCTCCCTGCTGTGGGATTTCCAGAGAGACCTCGTGTTCCCTGTTGGGTGTCTCCAGAGGAAGTCCCAGGCTCTAGGGACCTCCGATTTGGTAGGAAAAAAAAAAAAAGCTCAGAGTCACCAGGCAGTACTTTCAAACACCATTCCATGGAATCCTTCTGGGGTCCTGCAGGGGACTGGCTCCCCAGCTGCATCTCCCCCTATCCAAGCAGGGGCTTCTCTTTGATCCAGATATTGTTAATTAGGAATTAGAGTGAGAAATTCTCTTCTGGTAGAATCTTCTGGTGGAGAATCTTTTTTCTGCCAAGGGCCATTTTGATATTTATGACATCACTCACAGGCCATACAGAATTATCAGCTTAAAATTTAGCCTGCTGTATGCTTATATTTTGGTAAAGCATTTAATTAACTCACCTCTAATGTGACGGATGTTAGCCTTGCCTGTGCTGAATTGTATAACCTGAGGGCTGTCTGTGCCCCCATCCTGCTACAAAGTGATTTGGTAAGCAATTATTTGGTCTCTTGAATACTTCCAATGACAAGGAGCTCATTCCTGGGGTTTTAATCAGTTCCAGTGTTTCTACCCTCTTCTACCTAAGGTTTTTAATGCAAGACCCTGTCAGAGGCTTGAGTTCAAATGTGATCTCTCCCGGTGACTCACTATCTACCTCTGGACAGTCACCAAAAGCCCTCTGTTCCTATCTGTAAAAAGGAGATAGTGAGTATGGGTTTCCATTGCAGGAATAGTTTAAGCCACAGACTGAGTGACCTAAATAGCACACAGCTTGTTATGTTTTCTTCCTGGAGGTCAGAATTCTCAAGTGGTCTTAAGGATTGAAATGTCATCAGGCTGTGTTCCCTCTGTGGCTCTAGGGGACTCCTGCCTGTCTGAGGACCACCTTCTTTGGCTCATGGCCTCTCCATCTCCCAAGCCTGTTACTCCTTTCTTCCATTGTTAATTTCCTTCTCTGACCCTGACAGTCCTGCCTCTCCCTTGTAAGGACTCTTGTGATAACCTTGGGCCACCCAGGTAATCAGGGTGTCTCCCCATCTCAGGACCCTTCACTTAACCACATGGCAGTGTTTTTTGCTTTGTAAGGTAATGACACATTCTGGGTTCCAGTGGTTGGGATGTGACCATTTTTGGTGCCCTCTGTTGCCTCCCATACCTGCCTCAGGGCGAAGCTGGGAAGGTTGAACCAGCAGATGCTCCTCAAGTGCTCTGTGTAGGTTAGTGTCAAGTGAGACTTGATCAGCGGAGTCACTTGTCCTTCTGGGCCCTTCTGTGAATGGGCTGCTGGCTTCCTAGCCCTGCTGCAGTGCTGGGACAAGATGCACCCAAGATGGCTGTGCCAGGGAGGCTGGAGAGTGGGGAGGGGAGGCCAGGAACAGGCCGGGATTCCTGAGATATGAAGTGGAAGGGACTTAATGGCCAATGGGAGGCCTGGACTGAGCGAAGGCAGGGACCTCCTCCAGGGTGACTCGCAGGTTTCTGACTTTGGCTGTGGGGACATGTTGGCGTCATCCATGAGGACAGGGAAAAGAGGAGCAGACTCAGCAGGTAAGGAACGATGAGCTCAGTTTGAGGACTGTTGAGTTGGCCATGCTGAGAGGATGTTGTGGGCCGGGGTCTGGAAGGGAAGTGGGTAGATGGGTCTTGAGCTTAAGAAAGAGAATGGATCAGAGATGGTGCTGTGAGAGCATGCGCTCTGCAGAAAGATGGTCTCTGGAGGCTGTGACCGTTAAAAAGATTATGTCAACTTGAGACAGTTAGGAAACACACCCAGAGTAGAGCTTATAGGTGTGTGTGAGTGATGTGTGGGACAGAGAATGAGGGAAGAGCATTCATCCTGGCTGTGGGGGGCCCAAATGGGAGCTCAAACTGTATAAAAGGAAGAAAGAAGAGCAATTTTTATAGCTTTTTCTTCTGGGAAAGCTCTGGCCTTCGCAAACTTGCTTGCTACACACCACAGATCTTCGTCACGGATTTGCTCCTGTCTCGACTTGTGCCTGTCTACCTGTCGCTGATCTTCAATCTCCAGTCTTTACCATTGTTCTTTGAACAACCGAGATCCGCAACAGAGATCTCACTGGCTGTCCTGTAGTCCTGTAAGAGTGTTCTACCTTGTGGCTGAGCAGCCATCAGACCCTGCAGCTCTTGCACATACAGGCCACCATCTTGGACTATCTCTCTCCTCAGACTTGTAAGCCCTCCAAATAAATCCCTTTTGTTGATAATTTCTATCAATTCTGCCTTGTGTAGAACCCAAACTAATACAGGGGCCTGGTGTATGGGTCTGATCAGTGAGGAGTGAGAAGGACAGGGATAGAGGATGAATCCCAGGCAGCTGCAGCCTGGGAAGCTGGAGATTACAGTGCTTCACTCTCATTGCCACACAGCCAGACCTGCAGAGGCACTTCACCCTTGGCTGTGTGCACCTGCGACCACACTCAGGGACACCAGCAGCCATCACATGTGGCTTAATCAGCAGTGTCACGCAATCTTGTTGAATCTGCATAACTAGCCAGCTGTGTAGGAACAAGCCTGTTTAAAGATGAGGACACTGAGGCTCAAAAATACCAAGAGAATCTGTGAAGCCCACTTGCATGAGAATCTAAGCAGGGATTTGAATTCACACGTTCTGGCTGCAGGGGTTCAAGATTCCCACAAATCCTGTGCGCTAAGAGGTTATAGTCCTGCCCAATGGGGGAGGGTCTGTTACATGCTGGGGGTGTTGAGATCTTGGACAAAGGATCCTGAGTCTGGATCCTTGTGTCAGGCCTCCCTAGGGAGCTCTGGAGATGGCTAGGAGTTGCCAGGGGGCCTAGGAATCTTTGTGTATTAGTTAAGTGTTCTTTCAGAGACAGAATTTACAGATTTTATCACAAAAGGATCTATTAGAAAGGCTTACAAATCCAAGAATAGAAATAGTCCAAGATGGCTGCTCAGCCACGAGGTAGATCTCCTGTCCAGGACTGCAGGACAGCTGGTGAGGTAAGAGTCTACTGCAGATCTCAGGCGAAGACTGAAGCCTGAAGATAAGTGACTGAAGAGCAGCAGCAGGCAGACAAGGCACAAGTTGAGACTGGAGCAAATCTGTACTGAAGATCTGTATTGTGTAGCAAGTCGGTGTCTGTAGACAATTGTGAAGGTGAGGGCTTTCCCAGAGGAAGAAGCTGTAACAATCTTCCCTCTTCCTTCCTTTTATATCCTTGGAGTTCCAGTTGGCCCTCCCACATCTGGGTGGGTGCTCTTCTCTCATTGGCCAGCTCGCAAATCACTCACACTCTAGTCCAGACCAGTTCTTGATCCCCAGTCTAGGCGTGGTTCACAAACCCCAATCCTAATGGAGATGTGGTTCCGAATTCCCTCAAATTGACATAATCTCTTCAATGGTCACACTTCGGAAGCTGGAAATGACAAGGTGGGGACTGCAACCTTGTATCTAAGTCTTCGTCCTTCTGAGAGGATGTGTCTCAGTCAGACCTCTCATCAAGGATCGCCCTTTCACCAGCAGGTGACAGTGGAAAATGACCTAAAGACAGGGTCCTAGGCGGAACTGGCCTCCAGACTTTAGGGTCTGTTACTGGTTTAGATCTATAATGCCCACTAAGAGCCTCATGCCTTTGGATGTTGTAGATTATCTATGGATTTCACATGCTGTCAGGAGATGGGGGGGGGGAGCTGGTAGGGTGCAGTGCAGTGCTGGACATGTGGTGCATTGCTGGTGTGTGAGGAACTACTGGGCATGTGCCCTGGATGGAGGTACTCTTGCCCTGGCTTCTTCCCTGCCCTGGTTCCTTCCTCTTGCAATGCCAGGAGTAACTGTTCTCTGCCAGACCCTTCTGCTGTTGCCAGCTGCCCATTGATGGACTGAGACCTCCTTAAACTGTGGGCTAAAGGAAACCTTTCTTCCCTTACGTTGCAGATGTCCCAGCAACAAAAAAATAACCAAGACAGGGTCTCATGACAACTAGCATTCAGTTGGCACTACCATGTGCCAGGCTGTGCTCTGAGCGCTTTGCCTGGAGTCACTCATGGAATCCCCACAATTGCCCTAGGAGGGACATGCCATTGTTGTTCCCATTTTATAGATGGAGACGCCAAAGCCCCACAGGGTTTCCCTGCTTTGGATTGCCACCATCCTGCCTGCCTGTGACAGAGGCAAGGTGATGGCGTGATGGGGATCCCTTACTTGGTCCCCTTCACTGCCCTGAGGCAATAGGGTCCCAGCAGGGAGGTCAGGGTTAGACTGAGCTGCTGTCCCCTCTGTACCGATGAGGGCCCAGGGACAGTGGGGTGGCCACGCAGCCACTGTTACAGTCCGTAGATCCTGGTGTACAGATCTGAGTTCTATAAGACCCTCTGACTATGGCTAAGCTCCCTGCTGTCTCTGGACTCATTTTCTTACCACTAAACAAGACTAAATTCCTTCTTCCCAGGGTGAGTGGTCTCCCTCCTCCTCTTCCTCCTCTGTCACCATCTTCCCTCTGTGAATTACTGTTTCCTTTGGGCTGACACCTGCTCCAAGCATTTCACATACATGATCTCACTCAACTGTCAGAGCAGCCCCATAGAGTGACCCTTTGGCCCTCACTTTGGAGAAATATCCTGAGGCCCAGTGGCTCTCCTGAGGTCATTTAGCTCTGCAAGTCCACGAGTCAGGCCTGGACCTCAAGGCAAAGCTGCTCCCCATGCTGGCGTCCCCACCCATAGCCGGGGTACCTGGCCTGGTGCACAGTGGGCCACAGGTACACATGTCTTCCCAGTGTTCTTCCCAGTGTTCCTTTGGGAGAGGATGTTGGATTCTAGAGTCCTCCATGCTGGAACGACAGACTTTTTGTTCCAAGTTAAATACCTCAGAAGGCCCAAAAATGGGATGCCAAAGGTGGAGGCGGGGCAGGGTGTGTCTCTGAAGGTGGGGGGGCTGGGGAACAGGTGAAATCTGCCCCCTCCCTGAGGCCCCAGTGAGCAGCCCCATCCCACCAACTCTGCTTCCCAGAAGCATCTTCCTTACTCTCAAAGCATTAGGAGCCCTCTGCAGCAGGGGTTCTAAATTTAGACCCTGTGCTCTGTTAACTCTGTGAATAATGCTAATTAGCATAACAATTCTTCCTGCAATTAAGTTGGGGAGGGGGAGAGGAGGTGGTACTTGGTCCAAGAGGAAATTACATGGAGAAGCTTCTCTCCTGGCTGGTTTTCTGAGGCCTTGTGGAGGCGTCAGCGTGGCGTGGCTCACTTCCTGCACGGCTACTTCCAGAAAAAGCCTGTTTGGGGCGGACGGAGGGAGTGTCTGTCCCTAACCTTATTGTGATGTGTTATTGGTGCGTGTATTAAAGCACAGCTCAGAGCCCTGCATGGGGGTGAATGAGGTGTTGTAAGCAAGATGTCACCTGCTTGGAAATGTGTGAAAAAATTATAAACTGCCTTGTTCTGGAAGCCACCAACTAGCACTTCTTCCCTGAAGTAAACACCCAAGTTTGGAATGTAAAGGTTGAAATGAAGTTGAAGTTGGCATTTAGGTTTGTTTGTTTTGTTGCCCGTCTTGTTGCTTCACCAACAATGCCAGGTGGCCTGCTTGTGGGTCCAGGTAGTGCTGTGGACCAGTGGGGCTTGAGATGTGAAGGGGCCTTAGAGGGAGGTGTACAAGGCTCCCCTCCACTCCCTCTGACGACCCTTCAGAACTTTACAGACAGCTCTTGTGACCTCTGAGGCTCCTCCGCCTGCTTGTACGTTCCCGTGACATGTATTTTTCAGTCTCTGTCCCCATCCTGGCCTCTATCTTCTGGGCATTCTTTCTGAGTTGTGCAAAGCAGAGAGGGTCTCTGTCCTCCATTTGTCTGGCCATAACACTTCTATTGAGGTAGCCTACCTAAGGTAAATTTTTATAAGTAACCATATAACTCCCTTGACTCATATGGAACTTGTGGACAGCTAAAACCATAAGGAAAGAATGAGTTTATTGTTCAGTTATTTGTCCTGGGCAGGATGCTCATTTCTAGGGATAGGAGTGAGAGATGGGTCAAACCTGGTCTCAGCCTCAAGGGAGGTGTAGTCTGCCTGGGGAGAGACGGAACAGGAGTGGGGTCCAGTGTGAGGGGCATGAGGACTGAGACAGATGTAAAGTGGAAGTGGGGGAAGGCTAGCCTGGGAGGTGCGAGATGTCTAGCAGCTCCTGTTCACAAGGACTTCTGCCAATTCAGGGACCTCTGTCTTTTGTGCCAGAGTCTCTGGCATTTGAATGTATGGGCAGGAGGTGAGATTCAGTCTAGTTCAGAGACTGCCTGGGGCTAGAGGTATAGCTCAGTGGAGAGGGCTTGCTTAGCGCACCCAAGGAACTGGATTCCATCCTCAGCAAGGCAAACAGCAATAACAAGATGAGAATAAAAAGACCGTCTGGAGGTTGGCCCATTAGTGGTGTGTCATTTGTCTTAGTTACTTTTTCATTACTGGGACAGAATGCCCAACATCTACGCTTTAAGGGAGGAAATGTTTATGTTAGCTGCACAGCTTCAGAAGGTTCGGCCCATTCATGGATGGCTGACAGTGGTGGAAGCACATGGTAGAGGCCCAGCCAGAGGAATAGCTGTTGACAGCATGGCAGACAGGAAGCTAAGGGAGGGAGGAAGCGTGGAGCTAGTTTACACCCTTCCAGGTCCTGTTCTAGTAATCTGCTTCTTCCAGGTCAAGCCCCAGTGTACTGTCCCTTTCCACCAGGCCCCACCTCTTAAAAGGGCATGGTGCCATAGGTATTCCACAACGTCCAAATACATGAGGCTTAGAGGGACATTCTGCATCAAACCATAACATCATTCAAATACACAAGCGCCTTTTATTTGTTTTGAATGATTCACAGAATTGACCCTATCCTTTATGATGCCCTTACTGTGTGACTCGGGAGCCCGAAAATGGGAGAAAGCCAAAGCCTGAGAATCTTTTTCCAGTTCTTTCAGTGGCACGATGGCTCAGGGTAACTGCTGTGCCCACACTGGCCCCCACTTTGCCTCCTCGCTGGCCCCTCACCAGGAGCTACCAGTGCCCCCCTTTGCCCACTATCTTGCTCATCCTCCCCTGGATGCACTTCTCTGTGGAGTGCTCGGGGTCCATCCGTGCTGAAGTCCACTCCTATCTAGGCAGAAGCCCTCAGAGGCAGGCATTGTGCCCTTCTGCTGTTCAGAAAAGGAAGCAAGGAGGCTTTGGAAGGGTTAGTCATTAACTAGGATCACTGGTGTGGCGGCAAGAGCTAGATTGAGTAGTGCTTACCTTGCTGCTTGAGGGATCTGAGGGCCTCCTTTTTCCTCAGGGCAAAGCTCCTGGATGGAGATTGTAATCATCTAATCAGTGAAATGGCTTTAATTTCTAAACATTAAGTGGAAACATGCAGCCTGCTATGGCTTGAATCTGTAATGTCCTCTAAAAGACATGTATTTGGATGTTATGGATTTCATGTGTTGTTAGGATGTAGGGTTGGTCAGGTGGGGTAGATTACATGCATGTGGCCTGGAAGGATATCAGCTACTGGCCCAGTTTCTTCTGGTGGCCCTTGATTCTTCCTCTTGTGATGCTGTGAGCAGCTGTCCTCTGCCAGACTGTTGCTAGCTGCCCACGAATGGGCTGAGACCTCCTGAAACTGTGAGCTAAAATAAATCTTCCTTCTCTTAGGTTGTAGATGTTAGGTAATATGTCCCAGCAATGAATAGTCTACCCTACACCGTCCTATGTGCTGGCTCACTCTATAAGACAAGGCCTGAGAGGCCTGAGCCACATCCTAATGTGTGGCCACGTACATGTCGGACACAACAGCCTGCCAAGATTCCCAGCACATGACCTGTAATTTGATTGACACTTGGGCTGACTCTATGCTGGCATATGGCTCAACATAGGTATGACACAGAGGCTGAAGTCCATTCTGTTTCAGAAGCCTCAAGCTATCTGCTCGTCCCTCCTTCCTGGAACCGAGGCAGACAGGCCACCGATGAGACGCTAAGCCACATCTCTTGTCTGCCACGACCTCTGGGCAGATGAATGGTGCTTGCACATGCACATGTGCCCGCATGCACACCCCAGGTGAAGGTGGGCACCCTCCCAGCACACGCTCCTGCTCCTCTAGCCCCGTGTGGAGCAAGCTGCTGGCTCCAGGTGATGATGGATGTGCTGCCTCCACGTGTGGCTCGTCCCCCCCACTTCCCCCCAACACAGACTGCACACAGGCCTCACCAGGTAGACGGCTTTGCCCTGCTGCCAGGCAGGAGTGGTGGATGAAGGGGCGAGGGAAGGAGGGAGAGAGGAACACAGCCATTTGTCTGGGGCACTGGGAGGGGAGTTGGCCACTTATGGCGGTGATGGATGGCGATTCCGTTCTACCATCTGTCGGGCTGGCAGGCTGCTTAGCATAGCACTGCACACCTGGCTGGGGCCTCCCTGTGGAGCCAGGCCTGCCATGCTGCAGCCTAGGGACCAGTGCCCAGCTCTGCAGGGCAGGAGGCCTGCAGGGAGGAGGTGCAATGCTCCCCCTGTTGGGCCAGCTTAGCTGCCCATCTCCCTTGGTGGGGAACATGTGCAAAAGTTTTGTGTGGATCTGGCATGTTTGTGTTCAACAAAGGCAAAGCCATTTGGACTTTGCTTCTTTGCCATTCCAAGTCATCCCCTGGTAGCAGGGGACATAAGGAACCTTCAGGGTCAACTGGACTCCTTAACTGGGGATGAGCGGGAGTGATAGGCATCTTAGTTCCCCTTATGCCATCTTCTGTGCTGTCCACTCTTCAGGAATACAGAATGTTCATTAGAAGTTCCCCGGAAGCCAGTCCCTCAACATCCTCCGATTTGTAGGCAGGAGCTGAGGTCTAGATAAGGGTGGGGCTGAGCACAGGAACCCATGCTGCTTGTTCTGTCCTTTCTCCCCACCCCAGGGACTCTGTCTGAGATCTGGTGCTGGACTTGGTCAGCCTGGTCTTGCCATAGTACATGGACTTAACGGGTGAGCCCTAGTCAGCCTACACCATCACCTCTTGGACTTACCTGATCCTTCCTACTGCTGTGCTACCTGGGAGCCCCTGCACTGTCAAGTCACCTACTCCAAAGCCAGCTGTCCTGGTGTCCCCTTGTCCTGGACAGAACCAGAGCTTGGGGAAGCAGGGACAGGGCCTGGCCTAGGGCTCCTCAGGATTCTGGGTTGCCTGTGGAACCCGCTGCTTTCATTCACTCGGAGATGAGCAGACAGATCCCTTAGTTGTCCCCTGGGACTTGAGTTTAGGTTGGGCCAACAAACACATCAAAAGAAAAACCTCCAGAAGTGTGGCCTTTTTCCAACACCTGAGCCTCGGCAGCTGCAAGCCTGTAGCTGGCCCAGGCTCCAGAGCGCATGCATTTTAAAGCAGCACTGGAGGTGCCTCTGGTGGGAGGGACATCAGGCTTGAAGGCCTGGCAGTGAGCACGTCAGGAACAGCCACAACAAATTCTGCTTGGCTGAAACAGAAATTACACAAGGCATTATTGCCATATATACTCTACTCCTGTACACAGAATTCTCAAGTTTAACATAGCCATTGTGTGTGGCATATACATTCTAATGAAAATGGAGGAAGAAAAGAAACTACACAGAGGCATGACAGTGTGTCCCTGTCCTAGTGTCACGGTACCACTGTGAAGAGGAGAAGCGTGAGCCACGTTACCATGGCACAAGGAGAGGGTAAAACCCCCCTGATTCTGAAGAAACTCAGAAGCAATGACATAGCTGCTATGTGGAAAGCTTCTTGGAGGAGGAAACATTTTAACTTCTAGGTCTTTCTGGAACTTCCTTCCCCATCCTGTAAGTCCTGGAGAAATGAGACGAAAGGGAGGAGAGCAGGTGGTTACCTCATCAGGATATGCTGAGCTGTCACCATCTTAGGCTCAAAGGGGTGAAGAAGGGAGCAGTTAGCAGACCCTGGTGAGAGTCACAGGCTCAGGCAGCCCTGGGATACCCCTGAGGACCTCCCCTCCCCTCCCTGGCAGCACTCAGAGTGCTCCCTGCAGGGTGGAGGCAAGGAAAAGGCTCAGGGCAAGGTGAGGCCAATTCAGGCCTCGTCTGCCTGGGGACCCAGGTCTACAGAGGCCCTTGAAGGGTGAGAACTCAGGAAGGTCACCCTGCTGGGTGGGCATGGTCAAAGGGGTGAGGAGGAGACCCAGTTCCAGCACTGGTCACATCACTCTTAGCACACCCTTGGGGAGTCATTATTGTGTTGCCGTCAAAGAGAATAAGGCTTGGAGCTGGGCATGGAGGCCCCTGCCTGTAACTCCAGCACTCTGAGGCTGAGGCAGGAGGATTGCAGATTTCAGCCCAGACTAGGAAACTTAGCAAGACTTGTCTCAAAATAAAAAAATATAAAAAAAGGACTGGATAGGTGTCTTGATATAAAAGCTTTGGAGTCAGTCCCTGGTGCTCAAGGGGGATAATGCTCACAGAAATGAATCCATTTGCCTAAGGTCCACAGCCGAGGGACGGCAGGGTGGAACAGAGGTGTTAGGTCTTTGCCTGACTCCTAAGACAGTATGTGTTTTCCCAGCACTGTTAACGCCAAGAGAGCCAGGCTCCTGGTGGGCAGGAGGAGCTCTGGCTGCTGGAGGTGATCCTGGCAATGCCAACCTGCTCCTAAACACGACAGCTGTTCTTTGTGTGCCAGGCAGCTGTAGGCTGCAGTTTCCTTGAGCTGGAGAACCCAGGCTCCCAGCAAAAAAGCAGGAGCATAATTTGGCTCCTCTTAATTGATTTGCAAATGTACTGAACAATTGTGGTAATTCCTTTAGATTTCGCTCTCATTCAAATTTTGGAGGTAAACATTATGAGAGAGGAGAGTCAGCGCCACATGAGGGAGGAAGAGAAAGGTCTAGCATTTTTATTTTATTTTTACCCTGGGCCCAAGGAAAGCAAACTCACTATGAATATCTCATTATTTGAATTTCAAATATTTCTCTCGAGTTGAGCACAAAAGGAAACTTAAAAAAATATTAACACACACTCACACACATCCACCCGAACCATTTCTCCTTTTGAATATGTGACTCACAGTGTCCTAGTTTAGGTTATAATAGCGCAATTACAAGAATCAATCAGCCCCAGATAGATGTGTTTACTTAGAAATGCTTAGAAAGGGGACCAGTCAAAAGAACATTAATATCTTAAAACATTGAAATTATCTTTACCAGAGAACATTAGCAATGAGCATTAATATTTGGGATTTCTTTTTTTTTTTTTTTTTGCTTGCTGAGCGTCTACGTGTAGCTGAGCCTGAGGTCAGGGTGGGGAGGAGAGTGAGGTGGTTATTTAGATGAAATCACAGGCTCCTGGAAAGAGCCAGGACTGAAGTCCTCCCTTCCTGCTCCCACACGACGGTTGTTAAGCTGTACACACAGTACAGATTAAAATCTCAGGCTTTGCAGTCACACAAATCGAGGCGACAATCCCTGTTCTACTCCTGTATTAACTGGGCCACCTTGAGCAAGTTATCAAACTGTCCAAGGCCTCAGTGTCTGTCTCTGTAAAATGGGATTAGTTGTAACATTGTACCTCAGCACGGGGGCACACAATAACCCCTTTACACTCTCAGTGTGGTGGTAGTAATCTCATTGCTTTTTCTGCTGAGTGTTCCCACCTGAGTGTCATCACCTTCACCTTCCCACGCACGGCTAAGTGTGAGGACACTGGGGCAAGTCAAGCGGATGGGGGGGTGCCTCTGCTCGCAGTCTTAACATCAGGTAGGCAGAAGGGACAGCTCAGCATGGTATGACTCCAAAAACTGGGCCCAGCTGGTGGCCAGAACCCACTCTTTTGCTGTGTAGCAACAACTTAGCATGTCGCTTAGTGGCTGCTCTCATTCTGACTTCTCACCTGGGGAATGGGGACAGCAGGGGGGTCTGCCTCCTGCCATGGAGGTCCTGAAAACCAAGGGAGACACACACAGAGAAGGATCAGGAATGCCAGGGTTATTTTCCTGCTGAGAGATAACATCTAGGGAAGGATTTGTTCTGGAGTGCTCAACACTTCCACCCAGGGCAGAGGCCAAGGATGGGCACCAAGGGTCCTCTTCCCTTGCCAGGCCGGCTCCCGGGACTCTTTGGTGTGTATGCTGCCTTATATGGTCCATCACAGCAGGAGTTTGCATACTATCCTGAGGATAACAGAAGTTGGTGGGATGGTCTATTTTGTTTTTTGTTTGTGGTACTTGGAATTGAATCCAGGGATGCTGAGTTATATCTTCAGTGTTTTGTTAATTTATTTATTTATTTTGAATCAGGGCCTTGATAAATTGCCCAGGGCTTGAATTTATGATCCTCCTGCCTCAGCCTCCTTGGTTAGCTGGGGCTATTGGTCATGTACGCTACTGTGCCCAGCCCAGTAGAGTTTTCAAAGTAAGAAAGTCATAGGATCAGAACTGAGTTTTCAGGTATACAGTTCTGGATTTAAAACTTGGAAGTATGTTCCTTTGTTGAAACAGTCCTAAGGCCGTGAACAAATGAGTTCTGGCTGTTTCCACACCTAACCTACTCTTAGGGGGATAAAAAACCCTCACCCATGCCAGACTGAGAGACAAAATGGGGGGCATGATGGCTGGTCACTCAAAATAAAACCAAATTAGAACAAGCCAGGAATAAGATTGAAAACACTTGCATTACTATCAACACCCTTGCGTGGAGACACAAGGACAGGGCTGGAGAAGTGAGTGGCTTTTGGGAGGACCATGGAATTCCTCTACTGTGTATCGCATGATATTTGAAGTGATTATTTAAAGAAAAACAATGTACAACTAAATTCTTTAGTTTCATTGTAGAATTCTAAAGGATATCTGCTCCTACCAGTGTAGTCACCTTCACCTTCCTACATCCACACCAGCAAAAGCACAAAACAAACAAATCCACACTGATCTCATCTTGGTTCTTGAGGAGGTTGCATTTTGTCCAGGAAAGGGCTAATACAGCTGGGTAACAGTCCCCCTAGAGCACATGTGGTGGCTGGTGGAGGGGCTGCAATGGCCACTGCCTGCTGAGTCCAGGGCAGCATGGCACAGCTTCTGCTTGATGTCCTGCACAATTCCTGCCTGCCCTGCCGCAGTGGCAAAGTGGTAGCTACTCTCTTACAGGATCTTGAGACAGTCTGTCAGGGTCCAGTTAGCCAGGCCCAGGTGAGGATGATGTGGGGGAGAGCATACCGTTGGCAGATGGGCACAGGGTAGGTGACTGGTGTCCATCAAGTGCTGCTGTATGGTTAGTACACGGCTGGGGTGTTGAATGTCTCATATGTAACTTCAGTCACCTCCTCACAGTTGACCTTGGGGCCCAGAGGCCTGATTGACAGCATGGGTTCTCCGCAGGACCCATGTGCAGCTTGTTGTAGAAGGTGTGATGCCAGATCTCCTCCATGTCATCTTACCTGGTGACAATGGAGTGTTCTCAGGTAAGAATGAGTCTCTTGCTCTGGACCTTGTCACCCAGGTAGGAGTCTCATGTCTATCATCATGCCTGGTGCCACTGTTGTCTCACGATGGAAGGGAAGCCATCTTGCCTACACAACTGGCCTCATACATGCCAAAGCCTTTGTCAGTGATGATTTCAATACTGTGGTCTTCCCTGGTGGGCTGAGTGACAGGTGTGGACCATTGTGGGCAGACTGGTAAGGGCTAGGGACTGGGTAGGCCCGTCTTGGCAGTTGGGTTGCACAATTCCAAATATGCATGGAGGGTGGACCACAGAGGTGAAATTAGAGGCAAAGGGCACAGAGATGGGTGACAAGGACTCTCTCCTTGTTCATACTTTAGTTGTGCTTCTTGGGTCCCTCTTCTCAGACACACTTCCTTGTAGACTGAAGAACCCAGTTTCAGTAAGAATTCCTCCCACTCTTGTGCATAACTTGGTTCTTCTTAGTAGTTTTCCACCTACGGACTCCCTCCCCTGCCCATTGGCTATATGTCTCCGAGTGTCCCATTGGCTGTGTGCCTGTGCTCAGTCCTGTGCTGAAGTCTTTCTTCCCTGCTGCCACGGCTCAAATAAAATCTGTCCTGACCATTAAGAAAAAGAAAAAAAGAAAACTCACAGAGCAATCTCATGTTGCCTTGGGGCAAATAATGCTACACTAAGCAGGAGCTGATGAGAACCAAAAGGCTGGCAGGCAAAGGTCATGCTGTGGGTCTGGGGTGGGAGAGGAAAGGTGTCAGGAAGCAGGAAGGGAATGGGGAATGGAAGGGGCAGGCAATGTGCCTTTGGATGTCGAACTTGACCCCATTTGCTCTGGTTACAATCTGTCGGTACCTTCCCCCAGGTGCCTCCTCAATGAGCTTCCTCTTCTGAAGGTAACTAGTGAGTTCCAGCTGGCCTACCATGTCTCTGTGCTCCTCAATTTCAGATGCCTCATTTAAACAGCAAATGAGGCCAAGAGATGCACACACTCCTCCCTTCAGCAGATGTGTTTGCACTTAACAAGGACATGACATTTAGAATGGGCTCTTTTCCCCCAAACATTGAAATGAGGTTTCAGAGGCTAGTGGTGGAGGTTAAGATTTTGAGAGTTGGGGCTGGAGGGATGGCTCAGCAGCTAAAGCACTTGCCTAGTCAAGCATTAAATACCCAAGTTTGATTTCCCAGCACCACATAAACAAGGCGTAGTGGCACACACCTGTAATCCCAGGATGAGGCAGGAGGATTGCTGTGAATCTAAGGCCAGCCTGGGCTCTATAGTGAGTTGAGGACCAGCCTGGACTACAGAGCAAAAAAAAATTAATTTTGAGAGAGTTGTGCTCAGAACATGGGGTTTAGAATCAAATGAGTCCAAATCCAGCCTCAAAGGAGTCCATGGTCTCAGCTTGGTTGCTTCAGGGAGAGCACGGTTTCCTCCTTGTGGGAGTCTAGTTTACCTCTCTCCCCAGCGTGTCCTTTACCACCCAGAATCTCAGTTTCCTTATATGTTGGGGGATAGTCATGCTGCCCTCCTGAGCAGAGACACAGAGCATCACTAGCCTGGTAAAACCTCCTTATTTCTGTCCAATAACCACCCCATCTTTTCTCTGGGAATGCTCCCGGTCCCATCTTCCTCCCCCCTGACCTTTGTGTGAGCTGAGTGTGTGTTCTGGATCTCCAGCACAGAAGAATTCCATCAGGAAAACTGTTGTTTCCGAAGTTGGGTGGGGAGGCCCATCCTTGCTGCGTTGGGAGCCAGGAGCCCGGAAGCCAGGGCTGGCAGAAGGCGGCCCTATAATTAATCCCGCAGCATTCTTGCCGCCATTGTCTCTTCCCCATTGAGATCAGCCAATTAGCGGTTCCGCACTCCTCTGCGTGGCAGCCACTTATTAGAGAAGACAAAAGCAGCATTGATTCCAATTTGTCCTGCACTTGGCTGTCTCTGAAGTTAAAGATTGCGTTTAGTAGCGGCGCTGGGGAAGGAGCGCTGGGCAATGTAGAGAGAGCACCTAAAATTAGTTGAAATAATTTTAGCTCTATTGTGAATGGCTAAACTAAATATAAACAGAAGAGAGAAGAAAAATCTCGGTAATGTTAATTACCATAAGCATTAACTACCCAAAAATGAGGCGTACGATTTGTTTGGTGACACTCTGATAATTAAATCATTTTCTCTCATTGAGGCTTCTTGCAGGTTGGTGCAGAGCCTGGCTCTTCCCGTGTGGTTTTCTCTGGCCCCGAGGGATGCTCAGCTTTCTGTATCCCAGGCTCCAGAGTCCACAGTTTCTGGTGCAGGTGAGCTGTATCGTGTTGCTGTTTTCTTGAGTGACTTCCTAGGTTTTGTGTCACTCTGAGATACTGAAGGAGAAGCCAGGTTGAAATCTGGGCTGAAGTGCTCAGATAGACAGCTCACAGCCCATCCATCTGGCCGTGCATCCACGCGTCCATCCATGTTCGTGGACTTCTTTATGGATGCATTTACTGTGCATTTTCTGAATACTTCTCTTGTGTGAAGCATTGGAGGTAGGGAGATAAACCAGATCTATTCCTTGCTCTCAAAAGAATCTAGTTCACACACACACACACACACACACACACAAATACAATGTGAAAATGCCCTATAATGGAAATGTAATCAAGGTTCCTTCAGAGCAACACGAAGAGGCAATTTACGTGGGGAGTCAAAGATGATGATTAGGAGTTTGCTGAGCAGAAAAGTGGGAGGAGAAACCCCAAAGAGGGTCAAATTGGAGCAGAAACATGGCATTTCCAAGAGCACTGGCAGGCTTGGTGAGGGGGAAAGGCTTGGTAGGAGGAGCAGAGGGTGAGTGAGGAGTGACAGGAAGGGGGGAACATAAAATGTGTTTATTAAACATGTTCTAAGGATCTGGCATTGTGCCAGGTGTCTCATCCTTTATCTCCTTTGATCCTCATTCCAACTTCATCCCTGAGTTTATTCTCCCCACCTTATACAGAAGGAGCTTCTGGGACTCAGAGAATTCAGATAGCTGACTGATGGCTCAAAACAACTTTTAGTCGTGATACAACATTGTGCACCAGATTGGGAAGAGTTTATACGCTGGGCTAAGGAGGGAGGCTTTGTTCTGCAGTCAGTGTGGGATAAGGCCACCCAAATGGGCCAGGCAAGGAGTGGGCTAGGTAGGGGCACATAGATTGGTTTTGTTGCATGATCATTTCTCTTTATGGCTCTGGGGTGTCTTGTGTGCCGTATATCCGTTACATATACCCATGGCTTGGGCAAGGCACTGATACAGTCAAGCGAAGGGCATGCATGTTGACTCTGTACTTCCCGGAGTTAAGCCGCTTCTCTATGGTACCTCTCCTTGCAACATGGCTATTATTGTCTCATTCATATTAAGAAGGCTCAAATGTCAGAGACGGCTTGGGTTTTGCTCAAGGTCCCCCAGCTGGTGCATCATGCTCCCGGAGTCCTCTTATGCTTTGCTCAAAAGCAAAAGAGATTTCCTCTTCCAACATTGCCTTTCCTCCAACTCTACAGTAAAATGCACCTCTCTTTGCGTCTTTGGGGAAATGATGTGGTTTGGAGGAAAGAGTTGTTATGACAATTCTCCCCAAGTTCTCACATCCCTAATGGGGTGTGGTGCCTGGAGCTGAGAGGAGAATGGACTGGAAGGCCCTGGATGGGACTGAGTGCCGGATGGTGAGTGGTTAGCTGTTTCTCTCATGTGGCCCCATGCATCTTCCAGCTTCTTCTTCTTCTTTTGCTCCCTTGCATGATACAGCTATTTGAGAGGGTGTCAGGTCTTCACCTCCCATCCTCCTGTGAATGCTCGCTCTTCCATCAAGTGTGGCTCTGGTCACCTATGGTCATGACTTTCCTCCAGCTGTTAAGTGACTCCTTCCTCTTTTCTGGAACTCTCATGTTGCTTCTGTGTGGAGCTCTGCTGCAGTACTTTCTCTCCCTGGCTTCTGGGGTACCTGACTTTTCAGCTTTCCCTGCAGCTGCCTTATGGTCTGGATGTTTTTCTCCTCTGGAGCTCTCAGCTTCATGACCCTCCTTGTAGCTCCTTGAGTTTCAGCCCTGGTTTTCCTCTTACCATGGGCTTCTTATTCTTTACTTGCTTAACTGCAACTCACAGTACAAAGTTCATTTTATATGCCTTCCAGCTAACCAGTCTTATATATAACTGAAACAAAAGTGTCAAAGAACAGAAAATTAATCTTTACAGAGTGCAATGCACCCTGGTATTTTAATCTATCCTGTTTTATTCTACCTCATTAAAACATGCTGAGTTTACTCATGGGCCTTCCCATGTTCCAGCTTGTACTAGGTCTGGGCTAGCACTGGTGGCTGCCTCCAGTGGCTCTAGGCTGTCTCCTGCGGCTCCAGCCCCCCCAGATCACCCTCATCGATACAGGCTCTAGGCCCACCCAATGAAAGGCTGCCCACTATGGCCCCAAACTCCAGGAGCCTGAGAATCTTGGCTGGAATTTCTTGGACCTTGGTGTCAGTCAGTGCATAGGGACCCAGCATCTAGGCTTGACTCAGTGCCAGACTGCCCCATAGTCCAAAACTTCAGGACAAACTCCACAGAACAAACCTCAAAACCAGCTCCTTGGGGCTGTAGCTCAGTGGTTGAAGTACTTGCCTAGAAAGCTCAAGGCCCCGGGTTTGATTCTCCAATATCATGTAAACTGGATGTGATGGCATATGCCTATAATCCCAGTACTCGGAAGGCTGAGGCAGGAGGATTGCTGGAGTTTGAGGTCAGCTTTTATTACATAGAGAATTTAGGACTAATCTGGATTAAAGAGTGAGACCCTATCTCACACACCCATACACAAAGACTAACTTCTGCAGATTTAGGTACTAGGTCAGCTCTTATAGACCTAGGCTCTGGGTCTGCCTTAGCTGCAGGCCAGACTTGGGCTCTAGACCAATCCATATGGCCATTGGTTTCAGTGGACTCAGAGTCCAGTCTACCTTAACATATCCTGGCATCCAGCCAGTCCCCATGGTCCCAGGGTCCAGAGCATCCTTTGCAAATCCAAGACCTTGTCCTGCCCCTGTGGGCTTAATGTCCAGGTCCCCCTCAGCAACTGGGTCAGCTCCCAAGGAACCCTAGCTCTAGGCCAGCTAATGGAGCTCAAGGAACCAGACCAGTCTGGGACCAGCCTCTAGGCCAGTCTCCATGCATTCAACCTTCAGACTCATTCCTATGTATCAAGTCAACAGGCTTATTATAGTGCCAAACCCAACAAATTAGTCATAAGACCTGTCCTCTTACTAGGCTGGTTCCCATAGACATATGTTCAAGACCTGACCCTCCAGATTCAGGGTCTGGGACTGCTCCACAGTCTGTCAACAGGTCTTCTCCAGTGGATCCTGTAGCCAGGTCTGCCCCAATGCACTCTAGCCCTAGCCCAAGACTTATAGTTCAGCCTGCTTTAGGACTGCAGCAGCAAGTCTGCCTATAGACCCCACCACAAAGCCTGCACAGAATCTCTGGGCTAGCTGATGGGTGCAAGATCTTTCTTACTGGAGGCCGTCTATAAAACTCAAAGTGGTGCCTACTTCTGTAAGTGCTGAAACACCAGGTGCATGGCTAGAAGGATCACAAATAGTTGGAGACACTGGACACTGTGGAAGGAATAAGATGACGCACCGATAGTGAACCCTAAAGATACAGAATGAACTGTATGACAAAGAATTTAATCACCAGAAAGAAGATCAGTGAGCAACACTGGCAACCAAGCAACATCTGGAGAGCCACAGTAGAACAAAGTGAGAACTTCAGCAGAGACAGGGGTAGTAAAATAGAGCCAAACAATTATCTAGAAAAGAAAATTTAAAAATTCTAGCTGGGTGTGGTGGTGGATTATGTCTCTAATCTCAGCACTCTGGAAGGCTGAGGAAGGAGGATTATAAGTTTCAGCCCATCCTGGACAATTTTGTGACTTAGTAAGAACTTGTCTCCAAAACAAACAAACAAACAAACAAACAAACAAAAAATAAAAAATAGGGATCTAGTTGGGCTCTTGGCTCAATCTCTAGTACAAAAGAATTTTAATAGCTGCAAAATAAATAAAATGCTTAGTAATAAATAGAACCAAGAAAGAGAAAGATCAGTACACCAAGAACTCTACACTGATGGAAGAAATCAAATAAGACACAAACAAATGGAAAGATAGTCTGTGTTCATGGATTGGGAGAATCAGTATTTTATCAATGTCCATACCACCCAAACAGTCTTACAGACTGTATGCAATCCCTGTCAAAATCTTAATGACGCCTTTTCGCAGAAATGCAAAAATCAATCCTAAAATAATCCTAAGAAAATTCGCATGATATCAGAAAAACCAGGCGTGGTGACACCAGCCTATAATCCCAGCACTTGGAAGGCCAAGGGGGAATTAGTGCCATGAGTTCAAGGCCATCCTCAACTACATACCAAGTTCAGGATCAGCCTGGACTACAGAGCCAGAGCCTGTCTCAAAAAAAAAAAAAAAAAAAAAATCACAAAAGACCCCGAATAGCCCAAGAAGTCTTGATCAAAAGAACAAAGCTAAAGGCATCACATGAATTTAGTTTCAAAATATGCAGAAAAGTTCAAGTAGTCACAACAGCATGGCATTGGCCTAAAAGCACATGGATAGACTAAGAGCAGCATAGAGAGCTCAGAATTTAATCCAATCATTTACAGTCAGTTGCTTTTTATAAAAGTGCAGGAACACACAGTGGGGAAGGTCAGACCCTATAATAAATTGTGTTGGAAAAAATGGGATATTCATGTGCAAAGAATGAATTTGGGCCCTTGTCTCGTATCATACAGGAGGATCAATTAAAAATAGAATTAAAGACCTAAATGTGAGACCTGAAACTATAAAACTACTAGACATAAACCTAGGGAAAAGGCTTCTTGAACTGGGTCTGGATAATTTCTATTTCTTTGGTCCCCAAAACACAGATAACAGAAGCAGAAACAGATAAATGCACCAAACTACAACTTCGTTTCTTCTTCATAACAAAGATGACCACAGAATGGAGATGTCAGCTAAGGAATAGGGGAAGACATCTGCCAGCCATGCATTCTGTGAGAATATCTTTCCATTTGTTTGTGTTGGATAAAAACTTAATATTCAAAGTATATAAGGAACTCATATCAATGGATACCAAGAAAACAATCATGTTAAAAATTAGGCAGAGGAGCTGAACAGACATTTCTCAAAAAAGACACATGCAAACCCAGGAGGTGCATAAAAATGCCAATGCTGTTAATCACCAGAGAAATGCAAATCAAAATCACAATAAGATATCACCTCACACCTGGTAGAATGACAATTATCAAAAATATAGAAGGTAACAAATGTTTGGGAGGATTCAGAGAAAAGGAAGCCTTGTACTCTGTTGGTGGGACTGTAGTGGACAGATGCATCGTGGAAAACAATATGGAGGGCCCTCAAAGAATGAAGAAACAGAATTACAATGTACCGTCTAGCAACCTCACATATATATTTTTTTTTCAAAGAAAATGAAGCCAGCATGTTGAAGAGATATCTGCCTTCTCATGTTCATTGTTGTATTGCTTACAACACGCAAGACGTGGAATCCAGCTAAGTGTCCATCACGGATGGATGGACAAAGAGAATGTCACCCCCCCCCACACACACACATGGAGAGAGAGAGAGAGAGAGAGAGAGAGAGAGAGGAGGGGAATCTATTCAGCTTTAAAAAGGAAGGAAATACTCATTTGGAGTAACATGGGTGAACCTACGGGATATGATGCTAAGTGAAACAAGCCAGTCACAGACAGACAAATAATGCATTTACTTACCTACAAGGGGATGGAAAGTTTTGGTCAGATGGGAGAAATAAATTCTGGAGACTGATTGTGCCGGGTGGGGGCTGAATCATAATGCAGTTCATACTTGAAAGTGGATGGGAGAGTAGATATTGAATGTTTTTATCACACACAGACCCAAAGAAGAATGGAAGGTGGTAGCTGGGTTAGTGTGCTTCATCAAATCACTTCACGTATACAAATATCAGAACCTCATGTTGTATACCCTAAGTGTATCAAAGTTTTATCTGTCATTTTTTTTTAAAGATAAAACGAAGAAAAAAATCATCTCAACATTCTAAGACAAGATTGCTGGGGCTCAGCAGTTTCATTGGCTCAGTCAAGCACTAAGAACCTGAGTTCAATTCTCCAGTATCACATAAACTGGGCATGTAGGTGCACGCCTGTAATCCCAGCATTCAGGAGGCTGAGGCAGGAGGATTGCCATGAGTCCAAGGTCAGCCTGGGGTCCATGGTGAGTTCAGGACCAGCCTGAGCTACAGAGCCAGACCCTGACTCAAAAAAAAAAAAAAAAAAGGATATTGATCTTGATCCATTGAATCAGTTTTTCAATCATGGCTGGATGTAGGCCTCTCAACTGAAAAACCACTCCGACATTCCAAGCTAGTTCCCTCCCAGGACCTGTTCACATGCTGTTCCCATCACGTAGACTGCTCTCTCCAGGGACTTCCATAGCTTCTTCCTTCTGTTCTTTCAGGTTTCAGTTCAAATGTCTCTTTCTCCAAAGTCCTTCCTTGACTGCTCCAACTGAAGCAATGGCATTCCCCTGGCTCACCTCCCCCGTATCTTTCACTATTTGACATCACTTTGTTTCCTGTGACACCCTATTGATCCCTCTACCTTCGGGCAGAGCACTTGCTTTGGTCGTTCACAGGTGTGACCACAGTGCCTTGAGCAGGCCCAGCAACCACTAGGTGCTCGATAAGTGTGTGTGTGCTGAGGGATAAACTGGAGCTCTGTTTGGACAGCAGCTGACCTCACAAACTTTCAGCATCTTATCAGGTCACAGACTGGTATCCACGAATCACCCATGTCTGTTTGGTGGTCATCACTCTGAGCGGAGACTTTTTGTCCTTTTAGTTTCATTCAACGTAATATTCGTAGTGACCTGATCAAATAAATAAATGCACAGCGATAGAAAATTAACTGAGACTGAATTCCGAGATAAAACGTGGTTGTTATCAAATAAAAACAGTGTGTGTCAGTCAGGTTGGGTTGGACTTTAAGTGTTAAACAATGAGCTGTTTATTATCTTGAATATCTCACATAGCAGAAACTGGAGGAGGTTCTCCTGTCCTGATGCCCACAGGAAGGACCAAGACCAGGCCTGGAGCCTGCCCTGCCTGCCCAGCCCCTTCCCTGCCTGCTTTGGCTCTTCCTGTGGAATCCCACTCGAGGTTAGGCATCCGTGCTAGTGCGGATTCGAGGACAACTTCCCTGGGTCACCCGAGCAGACTTTTCCTCATTAATTCTTAAGGTCCAGAATTGGCTTTTCTGCCCACATTTGATCAGGTTATGAAAAAAGGGAATGGGATTTCCATGGATGGCTTGGGTTAGTCACGTGGGTGGAGAAACGTGTCTTCCGCAGGCATCATATCGTGCCCATGCATACTGCGACGTACCAGGAGGGAGAGCTCTGCAACAGTCGACGGGTACGAATTGAGCTCTGAGTCTCCTGATGGCAAAAGAAAGAGGAGGAGGAACAGCAGCAGCCACCTGTAAAGTGTTTGGAATGTTACTGTGTCCATAATTTTTAAGTAAACCAGTTGTTTGGGAGCATCCCAGTCTTTTCTGATACTAAAGCCTGAAAATTTCCCCTGTTGGTCTTCATAAAGGAGACATGGCGGTGGGCCATTTTCAGGCTGTTCCTCTGTCCTCAGTGCAATGTCTGGTTTTATTAGCTGTTTCTGATGATCCTAATGCCAGTTAGAGAGAAAACTCCAAAGCCCTAGCACCAGAGTGCAATCTAAAGTGGGATTCAGAAGTAAGAGATGGAATGGGTAAGAAAGGTGCTGGAGGAGCAGGCAGTGCAATCTCTCTCTCTCTCTCTCTGTCTTTCTCTCTGTCTCTCTCTCTCTCTGTCTCTCTCTGTCTCTCTCTGTCTCTCTCTCTGTCTCTTTCTCTGTCTCTCTCTCTGTCTCTCTCTCTGTCTCTCTCTCTGTCTCTCTCTCTGTCTCTCTCTCTGTCTCTCTCTCTGTCTCTCTCTGTCTCTCTCTCTGTCTCTCTCTGTCTCTCTCTCTCATCTCTTTGAGATGGGGTCTAACTCTGTAGCCCAGGCTGATCCTGAACCACTATGGAGTCCAGGCTGGCCTAGAACTCAAGGCAGTCTTCCTGCTTCAGCCTGTTGAGTATTGGGGTGATAGGCATGCACCACCACAACCGGATTATGTGATGCTGGGGAATCAAACCCAGGGCCTTGAGCTTGCTAGGCAGGTGCTTCAACTGCTGAGCTATTCTCCAGCCCTCTTTGTCTTTGAGACAGAATCTTGCTCTGTAGGTCCAGCCAGTCCTGAGCTCACCACGTATGTAAGCCCAGGCTGACCTTGCACTCACAGCAATCCTCGTGTCTCACATTACTGAGTGCTGGGATTACAGGTGTGTGCCACCATGCCTGGCTTATGTAGTGCTGGGGAATCAAACCAAGGGTCTCGTGCTTGCTAGGCAAGCGCTTTAATGACTGAGCTATGCCCCCATCCCCCATGCCTGGCTTTTTGCTAGGCCACACTGAATTTTATCCACAGGTAGAATTTAGACTAGCTAAAAGAATGTTGTCTTATTCATCCTTCTGGCAGCCCACCATGAATATCATTTCTCTCAGAAACTTTTTGATAGAGAAGGGGCAAGAGACGGTTCAAGGTGAGATTTTTTTCTGGAAAGAATCGGCCAGGCAGATTTTTCTCAGATATTCATGTTTTGACACTTGACAAAGTAGATGGGAATGGGACATTTTTACAATAAATATTGATGCACCTGACCAGAACCTGTGCCAGAATGGATGTCACAGATGTGGGCGTTGTTCCACTCGGCCTCCTCGATGCTGTTAAATGGGTTTTTCAAGCAAGTATTCAGTGTTTTCTACCTGACTAGGTTGACCGTGTTTCAGTATTTCACTTTTAGTTGGTTTCTTTTCACTCTTAAATACAAATCATTTTGTGGATCTTTCCTATGGTCACTTGGCTCCCATCTGCTATGATTTGGATAAGCGTCCTTCAAAGGCCCATGTACAAAAGGGCTTGGTCCCAGGCTGATGTTATGGGGAAATGTTAAAACCCATGGAAGGCAAGGTCTTGTGGGAGACTAGGGCAGTGGGGGCATGTCTGTGCAGGAAACTGTGGAGTCTGGTGTCCTGGTCCCTTTCTGTCTGTCTTTCAGTCTTAGCCATGAGGTAGTGAGTCATTCTGCCGCACATTTCTGCCATGATAGACTGCCTTACCATAGGCCCAAGACAATGGGGCCAATCAGTCATAGACTAAGACCTTCAAAATTGTGAGCCTAAGCACTGTTTTTTTTCCTTTATAAGTTAGTTATCTGAGGCAGTTTGTTTTAGAGATGGAAATATGACTAATATACTATCCTGACTGGAATTCATCTTGCTAGCCACATCCACCCAGGTCTTCTGAATCTTGAGTCTTGTTGCAGAATGCATTTGCTCTTTCACCTATAAATCAGCTATATACTGTGTCATCTCTGTCTTAATTCAAGGGCTATTATAAAAAATTGGATAAGGTGGGATGTTGGGGTGTCTTTGTGCACATGTGTGAGGGCATGAGCATATCAGTGTGAAGTGAGTGTGTGTGTGCAAGTGACTACTGCAGCGTTCCTGTGTTCTGACTGTGCAGGTGTCTGTGTGGTGACACGGGACTCACACTTGTGCCTCTGTGCAGGTCCTCCCTCTTCAGATGGTCTGTAAGCTTCCAATGTCAATCATGTGTTTCCTCTTTCTTGGTTGGGTACCTCGTCTCTGAAGATGACCCCTAATGAGCCTTCCGTTTGGTGTTTGTGCCCCTTCCCCTGGGACTCTAGAGTGGCCTGTGACTCAGTTCAACAAAGAGCATGCAAGGAGGTGAAGCTGTCCCAGACCAAGGTCTAAATCTTTGGATGGTCTTGAAGGTTCTTCTTTTGTGCTTTTTTTGGAGTCCTGGGCTGCTGTGTGAGGAGTCAGGCTATGATGTTGGAGCGATCACATGCAAAGAACACATGGAGGAGACCTGAGACTCCAAGAGAGGGAGCTGAGGCCCCGGCCTCCCTGCTACCTCAATCAAGCATGAGACATGTGAACGAATAGTCAGGGATATCCAGTCTAGCCCAGTCCTTGGATGACTACACACCCAGCTGCCACTGCGTGGGACGGAAGAGCCACCCCATGGGTCCCAATCACTGCTGTGAGTCAGTCCTCAAAGGGATGGCTGTTGTCTTGATCCTCTGAGTTTTGGGGTGATTTGTCAGCCATAGTAGATCATTGGCTTCCTTGAGTAGCAGGGATCTCCCATCTCTCTGGTTCCACATTGAAAGAGGTTGCTGCCCTGGTGTGTGTGGGTTGGGGTGAGGGGCAGACAAGGAACTAGAGAGGGCTAAGGCCACTGCTTCTCTTCATCTCTCCCTTCTGTCCTCTTCTTCCTGGCCTCCCTTCATTTCTCCCACATCCAGCCTGGCTGGAGGAGCTTGGGATCCCGCTTTCCTTGGTTGAAGACAGCGAATGGTTGGTTGGTGGCATTGCCTGGTGTGTTGTCTGGCAGCTCCTTTTGGAGCAGGCAGCGGGCCTTTTGGAATTCCGCCAGCATGCTGCCAGGCAGACAGGCACCTGTTTAAGTGGGTAATTTCATCAAGGAGGTGAGATGCGGTGACTGTGTCTGGAATCCTAATGGGGGAGACCATTCGGAGACCACATTCAAACCAGGCAAACTGCGAGCTCAGCCCAAGTGGCTCCTGAGCAGTGCTCTCAGTCCTAGGATTCGGACCTCCTTGAGGACTGCAATTAGAAAAAAATAAAAAGAGGATCCAGGAACTACTCACACACAATTCTCTGAGCTTCCTGGAAAAACTTGCCTAAGAATGAGATGACCGTAGGATCAATTGAAGGTGGTGGGTGGCTGGGAGGGGATCTGAGCTCAGGGAGGTGTGTTTTCTTATAGACACAGCCCTGGGCCCGGCTTGGAAGCAAGGAGGTTGCATTAAGACAAACTCACTTTTTTGGTTTTTTTAGGATGTGAGTGTAGCAGAGAAGGAACCGTGTTGTGAGAACACGGGACTCTACTGAAAGCCACGGTCCCAGAGGGCTGAGAATCAGGAACTCTTCATTTTAAATTTTGCCTTCTCCCCCTGCGCATCACCTTCTCTCCACTGTTTTGTTTGTACTTAGGTGGGATTGAGACTAGCCTGGTACCAGCAAGGTGCCTATGGAGAAGCTTTAGAAGGCCTTTCCTCCTGTATGTGTCCATGTGTAGGCTCAGTACCTGTGTATCCCTGGGAGTGAGCCCCTCCGTACATTTTGTACCCTGGATATTTTCTTTGCTTTCTCCTAGTCCTGGCTTAGCAACGGGAATCCCAACCTGCTGCATGTAGCACTAGTTCCCTGAGCACAGGCACCTCTGGCTTTGTGATCTTATTGCCTCAGCCTCCCAGAATGCTGGAATTACAGGCCTGGAACATGAGTCCTGGCTTGTCAGTTACATTCTGGGTTGGCAATAAAAGAGGGTCATCATTTCAAAGAGTCACCAAGTGAGACCATGCGGTGGCTCGATTATACAACACTCCTGGAGTTCCAGGAAGTTTTGGGAGGACCTTACTTAGAAGTAGGGGTGAGAGGGAGTCACAGTTCCTTCAGAGTGGGTGGAGGGCAAAGCTAGAGAACTGCTACCTTGTTACTATTGCCAGGAACTTGTTCTTAACTTTCAGACTGGGTAGTTTAGAAAAGAGAAGTCATATCACTTTGTGACTCACTTCCCCATGCCCAGCTTCATCAGGTTATTTCAGTGGATCTGGAGTAGACAGGCACTCTGGGCTCCTACTCACATAGATGCAAAAAGAGGGACTCACAGGGGTGATGCAACTTACTCAGCAGTCCTGGTGTCTCAGGCCTTGCAGAATGAGAGGTCCCTTGGGCTCTCAGGACACCAAGGGCCAGAAAGTTCAATTATGTACTCAAGCTCATACCTGGGAGCTGAGCAATACAAAGAAACTCCATAGACCAACTGAAGTGTTACCAGTACACCCTGAATTTCCAAATTTGGGCCAGAACCTACCCTGAATTCGTGTGGTCAACTGCGAGTGCCCAGCCCCTTGCAGCACTCAGCTGCAAGGCCCATGTATAAAGCGTTCTCGTCAGGTGCATCAATATTTATTTTAAAAATGTCCCAGCTACTCTGTCACGTGTCAAAGACAGTTTTGGTGTAAGCATCAATTTCCTGTGTCTGATCCCTACCCTTCTCCAACTCACCTGCCCCAGAATGTCTAAGATTTTAGCCAACATGCAACAGTTCCGCTAGGACATGCTGCGGCTCCCAATTGGTTAGAATGTTTTCGTCCTGTTCTCTAGTAGCCCCCAAGGTCTTCACTCACCTTGAGGGATAATAGAAGGACAAAGCCCAGGCAGGTGGCAGTATGAAGGACCCATGGTCATAGGCACTTCTCTTGACCTACCTGTTTTTCTCCAAGCCCCAGGGCCTCTGCCAGGGAGCATGGTGTCTTTAAAGCTACAGCCTGTGTTATTTCTCGTTTAAAAAATGATAAATCTTCAGGCAGTAAAACGTGCACATTAAATACTTCATTCTGGCTGCAGTAGCCGCAGCTTCAGCAACCTTCAGGCTCCCTTGCAAGCCGCCTGTGCTAGGCGAGCTTCTGTCCTCTGCAGGCTCGGCAGAATGCTGCCTCTGGAGCCATTTGCAAGGAATATGCAGTGGGCTGGAAGGAGGTGCAGAGCAATACTCCACTAAATAACCTCAGGTCAAAAAGGAAATCACAATGGAAATAGGAAAATATTTTGAACTGAACAAAAATGAAAATAAGAGCACATCAAAACGTGGGGGAGTGGCTGAAAGAATATTCAGAGCAGGTGCTGTTAATCCCAGGGCAAGAGCTCAGGGGCACCATGAACTTGGCAGAGGCAAGGGGGAAATATATGTATTCTCCACTCAGCATTTCCATCAGTTAGGAATGTGGACACAGTCCCATCAGAGGTACACGTGACTCTGTCACCAACAGACATCATGTATATTGGATCGACAGTGCCTATCAATTTAAGGATTGAGGCAATTTATTTTCTCTGCCTGGGTCTCATAGTGTGCGCTCAGGCTTGCACCGATACAGACACACAAATGGCAACAGTTTATGTTTTCTTATTACCTCATGAGCTACGTTAGCATAAACACTGAGGAAAAATACCCACGATTTTGCCAAAGAGGTGACACGGGTGGGGTTTTCAGGTTACCGTCCGTGGAAATGCCCACGAGTACATCTCGCTAAAAGGCCAATTTTCTAGATTCATGTAGCAGTCTAAAGAGACCTCAGATCCCCTGTCAGGCTCATTTATTTTAAAACAGTCCCTTTTTATTTTGACATAATTCTAGATGCAGAGGAAATCACAATGATCGAAGAGAGCGGTCTCTCTTTCTGGGCGTTTATCCCAGAGAAATGAAATATGTCCACATCAAAACAGGCACACCATTGTCCAAAGCCAAAAATTTGGAAACAACCAACATGTTCTACAGTCAGTGAACAGTTAAATACACTGGTATATCCATGCCATAAAATAATATGCAGCAACAAGTAGGAATAAATTATTAATATATACTAAAACCTGGATGGAGCTCACGGACATTATGCATGTGGGGGGAAAAAACAAGTTTAAGCTGGTGGACTCCTGTCCCAGTTTCACCCATTATGCCTTACATAGCTACAGTATATCAAAGCCCGGGCATAGGCACCATGAGAAGTGTGTATATTTATATTTGTTTTTTGCATGTATGGAATTAAGTGATCGCCACAGTGAAGACACAGAATTGTTCCACCACCACCCAGATCTCTGGGCTACTCCCTTGTGGTCAACACCCCACTCCAAAACACAGCTAGCTGCCACCTCAATCTTCATTTTAATGACTTTGTATTCTCAAAACTATTACATGTCAATTAAAAATAAATTGATAAAAGATATTATTTACATTCTGAGTTTTTTGAGACTGACCTTGTAATATTTTATGGTAAAATGTAGCAGTTTGTTGAGCTATTCACTGACTGTAGAAGACTTTGTGCTCCTAAATTTTGGCTCTGAACAGTTGTGTACTTGGTTTTGTGTAGACCTACTTCATTTTTCTCAGATAAATTCACAAGAGCATAAAAAAACGTTGAATTGTATATTAAGGGTATGTTTAGTTCTTAAGGAGACTTCCAAATTATTTTCCAAAGTACAGTAACATCTTGCATTTCCTTTAGCAACGTATGAGAAGGCGATTTTAAAGCATCTTTACCAGCATTTGGTGTTGTCATTGTCTCTGTTTCAGCTGAGCTGATAGGTGTCTAGTGGCATCTCACTGAAATTTTACTTTGTATCCCCTCCAGGCTAATGATGTTGAGGTTCATGAGCTTATTTGCTACTTTATGTTCTCCAGTGAAAAGTCTCTTCCTGTCTTCTGTCTATTTCCTAATCAGTGGCTTGCTTTTTATACTGATGAGTTATATAAAATTGAGATAAAATGTACACAAATTTACCATATTAATCATTTGAAATAGATAATTCAGTAAGTATATGCCCATGGTCATGCAGCCAGTCTCCAAAACCTCTTCGTCTTACAACACGGAGACTTTGTGACCCTTAAATGACTCCTTATCCCTCCCCCAACTCCTGATAACCCCCATTCTACTTTATTTCTATGAATTTGGCTATGCTAAGTAATCTCATATAAGTGGAATCACATAGTACTTATCTTTTTTAAAACTCATATATTCAGTTAGAATAACATCCTCCAAGTTTATTGATATTATAGTGTGTGTCAGAACTACTTTCCTTTTCAATGTTGAATACTGCTCCATTGCATGTGTATGCTACATTTCATGATTTATTCATTCATCCACCAATGGACCTATGAGTCGTTCCTACCTTTTTGCTATTATGAATTGTATTGCTATGAAGGGGAATATGCAGATGTCCCCGAGACTCTACTTTCAACTCCTTGGGGTATGATCCAGAAACAGAGATACTGGATTACATGGTAATTCTATTTTAATTTTTTGGAAGGACTACCATGTTAGTTTTCAGACCATTTTTTATTCTTGCAAACTATTCACAAGAGTTTCAATTTCTTCACATACTCACTGCCACTTGCTGTTTTCTATTTTTTAAATAATAGCTGAACATATTATGATATATGGTGAATTTTGAAAATTCTTTATACTTTCCAAATACGAGTACTTTATCAGATATCTGGTTTAAAAAAAATTCAGTCTGTAACCTGTCTTTATTCTCTGAACCTAGTCCTATTAAGAGCAAATTTTATAATTTTGATAAAGTCCAATTTATTGTTTCTTTTTATGAATCATTTTTTCATGTCTTGTCTAAGAACTCTTTTCCAAGCCCTAGTTTCACAAGGCTGTCTCTGTGTTTTCTTCTAAATTTTTTAAATAGTTTTTCATTTTAAGTTTATGACACAGCTGAGTTGATTTTTGTATAATGTGTTAGGTTTTGGTTCAGTTTCTCTTTTCTGGCCCATGCATAGCAAGTGGCTCCAACATCAATTGTTAAAAAGACTGCATTATATTCACTAATTTTTTCTGTTGTTATGGTGACTTATAGTAATTGATTTTCATACGTTTAGTCAACTTCCCGTCCCTGGAATAAGCTCCACCTGGTCACAGTACCCAGTTCCTTAAACATATTATTTCACATTTTGAGGCTCATTTGTTGGGTACATAGCAATTACAATATTCTGCCTTCTTGATGGATTGATCCTTTTATCATTATCCAGTGTCTGTTTCTGTCTCTGGTAATTTTCTTTGAGTGTATTTTATCTGACATCAGCACAGCAATTTCTACCTTTTGACTAATGTTTACGTGGTGTCTTTCTTAACTTGTTCCCTTTCAATCTACCTACATTATTATTTTTGAAATGAGTTTCTTATAGTCATCACATAATCATATAATGAAAAAACGTGCCAGCCTTCATCTTTTACTTGCTATATTTAAAACATTTACATTTAATATAACATATTAGGGCTTAACTTCCATCTTGGTTTTTGTTTTCTGATTTTTTCATTTTTGTTTCTCTGTTTCTTGTTCCTTCTTTCCTATGGGTTAGTTGAAGATTTTTTAGAATAATTTGACCTATGTATGGTATTTTGAGTATACATCTTTATACAGGATTTTTTAATGTGTGTGCTTTGGTTATTACATTAAATATGCATAACTTGTTGTAATCTACTGGTACCAGCATTTGCCAATGTGAGTGATAAGTAACCTTGGCACTCTTTGCTTCTCTTTTCTCCTCCCCATGTATAATTGTCTTAAGTGTGTCTTCTCTGCACGCTGAAAATTATAACAAGTAGTGTTAAAATTTTTACTTGAACCATACAGTATAACAGAAAAATCAAGAGAAGAAATGTATATTTTGCTTGCCCAAATGTTGTGTCTTTTCATTGTGTTCTCTTTTTCTAAAATCGCGAAATTCTTTTGTATCCTTTCTTTTCTCCATTCCCCTATTTTTTCTGCTTTAAAGTTTAAGTTCACTTAGTGACTTCTTAGGTCTTGTCTTTTGGCCACTTCTCTTTCTCTGAGAATATCTTGATTTCTTCTTCATTACTGAAGAATATCTGCTGGATATAGGATTCTGGTTTGATGGCTCTTCTCTGGAAACATTTGGAAAGTATTATGCCACTTCCATTTCTTTTTTGTTCTCTCCCTCTCTCCCTGTCTCTGATGATAAGGTCTTGCGTTGTAGTCAGGCTGATCCTGAACTCATTATGGAGCCCGGGCTGGCCTTGAACTCACTGCAATCTTCCTGCCTCAGCCTCCCAAGAGCTGGGATTACAGGTGTGTGCCACCACCCCCAGCTCTTATAATTTGTGTTTTTTGATGAGAAATCACTACAATTTAAGTTGTTTTACCCTGAAGGTAGGGTGTTGTTTTTCTTTCTCTGCATTTAAGACTTGGTCTTGAGTTCATGCAAGTTTGACTACAGTGCATCTTTAGATAGATTTCTTTGGGTGTGTCTTATATGGGATTCTCTGAGCTTAACTTTGTACAGTTGCATCTTTTGTCAAATTCATAAAAATTCAGACGTTAAAATATTTTTCCCCAGCTTATCTGCTCTGTCTTCTCTTTTTCTGATAATGTGAATTAAGTTTACTGAAGCACAACCGTCCCCTGAGGTTCTGCTTACTTTCTTTTTCAGTCTGTTTTCTCTTTATTTTTCAGATCTGGTCATTTCTGCTGTTCTGCAAGTTAACTGGCACTTTCCTCCATCCTCTTTATTCTGCCATTGAGCCTGTCTATTGAGGTTTTATATTTCATTTTTTCAGTTCTAAAGTCTCCATTTATCCATATATATGTGTGTATATAAAGCTGACTATATGCATAAATTGAAAAATATGTACATATAGGAATTTTGGTGCTGGAGATTAAGCCTCAAGCCTCCTCGGTGTCCTCCTTATATCTTCTATTTTCTGATGTGTATAGTTTTATATGCGCTTGTACTTCCTGTTGTTGTGTTTTTATGATGGCTGCCTCCCCTTTCTCAGATGGCCCTAGTGACTCTGTCATCTCAGTGTTGGCGTGTGTTGATTGCCTCTTGTTCCAGTTTAGATATTCCCAGCTCTCAATACAATGAGTGATTTTTAAACTGAAACCTGAGTCCATTGTTACTCTGGATTTCGTTTGAATCAGACCTTCTGGCCTTGGTCTGGTGAGGGCAGGGGGAGCACAGCACCATTCCTATAACAGATGGATGGAGTCTGGTTTTCTCATCCTGCCTCCTCAGACACCGTAGTGGGTATTGTGGTTGGATCTGGAATGTTCCCCCAAAAGTCTCATGTATTTGAATGTCATAGCTTGTCTATGGAACGAAATGCTATTGGGAGATTGGGGCCTAGTCTGGAGACGTGGATTACAGGCACGTAAATTAGATTACAGGTGTGTAGTGGGGGCTTACCACACTTTCCACGCCTGGACCTAGGAGGGGCTGATCACTGGATGAGACCTGCAAGGATATATAAGCTGCTTCCTGCCATCTTTGGAGGACTAGTCTCAGCTTGCCTTGACTTGGCTTCCCGTTTGTGATGTCAAGGACCTGCCTCTACCTCTGTCTCTGCCGTGTACTTCCATTGTTGCCAGGTGCCCCTGAATGGACTGTGACCTTCTCTGACACTTTGAGCTAGAATGAACCCTTCCTCCCCTAAATTGGTGTATGTCGGTCATTGAGTCACAGCAGTGGAAAAGTAACTAAGACAGGGGGAAGGACGACTTGCTGCCCATGGGATGGGGAGAATTCAGGTTCTCCTCTAGGCCTCACTGATACCACTGTGGCTGGAAGATGCAGAAATGCCTTGGTTCTTATTCCCATGGAACCTCTTCTAACACGCTTAGGTGGTGCAGTAGCTTCACTGCTGGGCTGTGGTGCGAGTCCTGACCTTCCACTAGGCTCCTTTGACTCCATTCAGCAAAAAGGGGAAGAATATCTGATGCTGCTGGGCCAGGCTCAAAGTCTAGGCTGACTGTGTTGTCTACACTGAAGCCCAATGGAAGTCTTGTTATTACTTAGTGAAGATGCAAGTCCCACAGCTACAATTGTCTTTCCTGTCACACCCTTGACACAGGTGAGGAGGACAGAATTCTAGCCTTCCCATTCAGTCCTTATGGACAGGAGTGAGTGTAGGGCCATAGTTGTTTGCTTTTTGGAAGGAGAAAGGGGAGGGTTGGTTTGAAGTAGAGCAGTTATCTTCTAGAAGCTTACTGACTTGCTAAGCTGTTTCATTTTTTGGGCTAGAGCCATTGACATTTCCAGATTGTTGGCTTCTGTAGCACCCAGTGAATTATGTGAAGCAGAAAGAAAATTCAGAGAGCTCACTAGGAGTCATGCCTTGGGCCCTGAAGTCCCTACCAGTTGTCTGCTTTCTACCTTTCAGCGTCTTCCATTTGTTTCGTTTGTAACGGCTTGTGTCTGTCACATAAAGAGGTGAAGACCGATGCAAAGCCATGTTTTATTTGGGAATAGCATAGCAGTGGGGGTAGGAAGGCATTGCAGTGGGAGTGTGCCTACTGTGATAACTGGACAAAGATGAAGAGGATCCCACAGGCATTTTGGAACAATAATTTTTGGCCACAGTGATTCATCGTGAGGGTGATGTTGTCCAAGACTGAACAGGCAGTTTCTGATAGAAGTCCTTGAAGGAAAACTTCTTGCAGGTTGTGATGGCCTTTGTGTAAGGTTGAGGTAAGTCACAGGTTGGATTTTGGTTTAAAGTTCTGGACAGATTTATTTATTTTTTGTTAGAATAGATACAAGTGAATTTACTCTGAGTCTGATGACTTTTACAGGTGCTTGCTTAGTAAGAAGAAGGGAAACATATATCTACTTAATCTTTTCAGAAGCAGATGTCTAGTCTTATCTACTAAGGCCATGATTTAGGAAAGAAAGTAAAACAAAAAAAGAATAAAATCAATTTTTTTTGTGGCTGTTAAGGACACTCTGATTATTTTCTCTTAAGGCAGTATCAGCAAATTCAAGAGCAAGTTTGTCTAAACTGTTGGGCTTCCACCTAAGTGATACTAGTCTTCATATGATTATCAATAGTGTATCTCAACCATTTAGCCCTATAGATTTTTGGTTGAGTGTGTTCAGCCTTGAAAAAAGAATATCATTCACCAAGCTGGTTTTCTGAGTCACTTTATCATTAAGGTGAACAATGAGTTCTCTCAGCTACCAGTGTTTTTATACTTACTTTGAACCTCTTGGTAACGCAGTCTAGCAGCTCCCCCTGCAAAATCAGTGTGTCAGCAAGGTGTAGAATGAGCTCTTCAAGGTGTTTCAGTAGGACAAGTATTCAAGCCACCCCTCGTTACAGAATCCCCACGCCCCCACCCCCACGCCCTGGGAGCTTCCCTTAGTAAGCGCTGAGAAGATCATGAGATGAGGTAAGAGAGGCAGCGGTTCTGTAACCTCTGGATGTGCCCAGGGCCAACTCCTGCCATCCCTGCCACGATTCTAGCTCCATCTGTTCAACTTCTCCAGTTGATTCACAGTTTTCCCTAGAACTCATATTACTTTATTGAAATTTCCTTAACAGGTAATTTTACCATCAAGAAATTTGCATGTAATGTCTTACAGGCATCATCATTGCAAACATAGTGAACATGAGCCAATAAAATGCCTTCCAATATCAACATCTGTTCAGTCACATGACGGCAGGGTAAAGAACTCACTCAGCTTCAGTCTCCTGACTGGTTGTTCAAATATACTTCTTGAGCAAAGTAAAATACGTTTTTTCGTTTTTTATTCCATAAGGCATCTTCTCTTTCTTAGCTTAGATTTTTTTTTTGTTCCATACATCCAGCCATATCTACAACTTAGTCTCTCACCTTTATTATCTCTTCCTTTTAACAAGGACTTTTCCTACCAGGTGATTTGTTTTTAAGAATTGTGGTAAGATATACGTAATAAAGCACTTACCATCTCAGCTATTTCTAAGTATTCAGTTCAGTACTACATGAATTCATGTTGTTATGCAACCATCATCACCGTCTGTCTGCAGAAGTTCTTCATCTTTGCTAACAGGAAGGGGAACTCTGTAACCACTTCCTGTTCCTTCCTTGCCTCCACCTCTGGAAGCCATCATTCTACTTTCTGTCTGAATTTGAGTACTCTACACTTGGAAATACAGCAGTCTGAGGACTGCTGAGGCAGGACTGAGTGCTGCCCCATTACTGTGACAGTGGCTTCTAAAGAATATGGTTGCCAAAAAGCATACACTGGGAAAAGGGTATCCTCTTCAACAAATGGTGCTGGGAGAATTAGTCATCCACATGCAGAAGAATGAATCTAGACACACACCTGTTACTGTGCACCAAAATCAAATCAAAGTGGACCAAAAACTTAGATATTGAAACTGAAACACTGAACCTTCTGGAAGACAAAATAGGCAAAAATCTAAAGAATATAGGTGTGGGCAAGGACTTTCTTAATAAAACATTTAATACAAAAGAAATAGCCTCTAGAATCAACAAATGGGATTATGTCAAATTAAAATTTTCTGTATGGTAAAGGAGATTATCAACAGAGTGAAGAGGGAACTGCCAGAATGGGAAAAATCTTCACCACCTATACCTCAGACAGGAGGCTAATAATTAGAATATGCAAGGAACTGAAGAAAAGCAGACCCCTCAAAATCAAAAACCCTATTAAAAATGGGCAACTGAAATGAATAGGCAGTTCTTAGATGAAGAAATTCAAATGACCAGCAAATACATGAAAACATGTTCAATATCCTTAGCCATTAGAGAAGTGCAAATCAAAATGTTTCTAAGGTATCATCTTACCCAAGAGAGAATGGCGTATATTATGAACTTGAACAGCAATTGATGCTGGTGAGGTTGTGGGGAAAAAGGAACTCTTTTACGTTGCTGGTGGGGCTGTAAACTGGTACAACCACTGTGGAAGGCAGTATGAAAGTTCCTCAAGAGGCTGAAAAAAATATTCCATTTGATCTAGTGATAACCTCTTGTGGGTACCTTTCCAGAAGAGTTAAAAGCAACATATAACAGAGATACACATACATCCATGTTTATAACAGCGCAACTAACAATAGCTAAAATGTGGAAGATGCCAGAATTCCCATTGACAGACCAATGGTTACAAAAATTGTGGTACATGTACACAGTGGAGCACAACTCTTCCATAAAGACAGATGAATTTGAGACTTTGGTAGGTAAGTGGATGCAACTCGAGACCATCGTGTTCAGTGAAGTGAGTCAGATGCAGAAGGTTAGATATCACATGGTTCCCCTAATATGAGAAACCCATAAAACAATCATGCTACGGAACCAAATGGAGGTGAAAGTGGGAGTTAGGGGGGATGGGGAGAGTGCAGGAGGGCCAAAAAGGAGAAGGGATTGCAATTTTCATGTGATATATATGTATACAAAATACTCAAGCTCAATGTAAACATTGTGTATCATATATATATATATATATGGTCATATATATATGATCATATATATATGATCATATATATATATATGATCATATAAATATTTAACACATGGTTTTAGAGGTTCAAAGCCCAGTATCAGGTAATCCCTTAGTTTGGTCTCTAGTGTGGTGTCAGAGTGGTAGGAGCACATATGGGAAGAGGAGATGAGAAAATGAGAGAGGGGCTGGACTTTCCCTAGTCCTCTCTGAGGGCAGCTCCCCCACTGACCTAAGGACCTCCACTAGCGCCCATCTCTTACATGTCCCACCACTCCCTCAATCCTGCCGTACTGAGCTTCTCACCCTTGGCCACTGGGATACACACTCAAGCTTTATTGAAACCACGGTAGATGCCCCCAAGGCTCATCGATGTGGCAGCACATGTCAGAATCTCCTTCCTTTTTACTGAGTTCCTTTGTATGGCTGGATAATTTCCCATCACATGTGTGCCATATTTTGTTTCTTTATCTGTCACCAGGTACTTTGCTTTCATCCTTTATCTGTTGCCAATAGTGTCAGGATGGGAATACAGATGTTTCTTTGAGACCCCACTTTTGACTCTTCTAGGTATATCTCTGGAAGTGGAATTACTGGGTTGCATAGTATTGTGGTTTGGATCTGGAAGGGCTCCCAAAAGTCTCAAGTATTTGGATGTTATGAATTATTTATGGATCCATGTGCTATTAGGAGATTGGGGCTTGTTCCGGGGGGGGGGGTAGATTATGGGCATGTGGTAGAAGACAGGCATGTGATAAGTTATAGATTACAGCTGTGTGGATTAGATTACTGGTGTATGGTGAGTTATAGATTACAGGCATGTGGTGGATTAGGGTCTCAGACTTGGAAGAGGCAGAACACTGAGGCTGGACCCCGAAGGGGCAGATGACTGGAACAAGACCTGGGAGGATAAATGCAAACTTTCTTCCTTGGGGACTTGGCTTCCTGTTTGTGATGCTGTGAGGAGCTGCCTCCACCTCTGCCATGTGCTTCCACTGTTGCTGGCTGGCCATGAATGGATTGTGATCTTCTGAAACTGTGAGCTAAAATGACACTTATCCTCTCCTAAATTGTGCATGTTGGATATTGAATTACAGCAACAAAAAAGTCACTAAGACCCATAACAACTCTGCTTTTAATTTGTTGTGGAAACACTATTCTGTTTTGCATAATGGCTACATGAAAAGTATGGAACTGTTACATCTCTGGAAATCGTCCTCAACAGAAGCCATGTCGGTCTGTCCTGTGTCCTATCTTTGTATGTGTGCTGCTGAAGTGAGCCCTCAAAGTGACTTTAAACCAGTATTGATGGAGGCTTCAGGTACTTCTCAGCTTTACAAAGGTGTAGTTGACAAATGAAATTTTATATATTTTGAGGGATTCTCCAATATTTGGACGCACACACACATTGTGAAGTGGTCACTGCATTCAAGTGGATTAGCATATCTATCACTCATCTACTTACCACTTACTTTTTACTTTGTTTTTTTTCCCTAGAGAGAAAGTTTGCTATCCTCTTAGCGAATTTCAAATCTACAGTATATTGTTGTTAAGTGTCATCACTATATTGTACATTAGGTCTCCAGAATATTTTTTAACTTGCGTAACTAAAACTGTGTCTATCAACATTCTCCTGTTTATCTCTTCTCCTAGCACCTGGCAACCACCATGCCACTTTATGCTTCTGTGAAGTTGATTTTTGTAGATTTGGTGTATAAGAGATCATGCTGTATTGTTTTTTTCCTGTGCTCAACTTATTTCTTGTAGCACGTCTTCCAATGTAGTCATGCTATAAGTGGCAGAAATTTTTTTTAGGAGGCTGAATATTGTTCCACGGTGTGTTTGTGTGTTTGCACGTCACATTTTCTTTACCTGTTCATGCCTTGATGGAAGTCTGTGTTATCACCTTATCTTGGCTTTAGGGAGTGATACTACAGTGAATGTGGGAGTGCAGGTATCTATTTGAGAGATTCTAATTTTATTTGCATTGGATGGATATACCCAGAAGTAGGATAGCTCAATCAAATTCTACTTTGATATGTATTTTTGTTTTTTGAGGAAACTATACTGTTTCCTGTAATGACCACTCCAATTTACATTCCTTTGAGCAGACTACCAGAGTCCCTTTTTCTCCCCATTCTTACCAAGAGTTATTTTTTGTCTTTTTTGATAATAGCTGCTTTAACAGATATGAGGTGATGCCTCATTGTCATGCTAATTATCATTTCCATAGTGACAAGCCTTGCAGAGCATCACACACACACACACACACACACACACACACACACACATACCCCACCCACCCCCTGTTAACCACTTTTATGCTTTCTTTAGAGAAACATTTATTTAGGCCCTTTGCCCACTGTAGTTTTTGTTTTCTTGCTCTCAGGTTGCGTAAGCTCCTCATACATTTTACGTATCATCTCCTTACTAGATATATGATTTACAAATATTTTCTTTCATTCTGAAGGTTGTATTTTAACTCCATTAGCCATTTTTTTTTCCTTGCAGAATCCTCTTTGTTTGAGGTAATCCAGGTATTTTTGCTTTTGTTGCCAAACCCATAAAATAATTACCCATACAAATATCAAGAAAAGTTTTCCCTATATTTTCTCCTAAAAGCTTTATAATTTCAGTTTTATTTATTTATTTATTAGACAGGTTATCACTCTATAGTCCAGGCTTGTGCCAGGCTCACTATGTAGCCCAGGTTTGCTTCAAGCTCACAGCAACCCTCCTGGCTCAGCTGAGTGTTGGGATTACAGATGTGTACCGCCATTCCCAGCTAATTTAATTAACTTTTAAAGATGATGTGAGGTAATTGTCTGACTTCATTCTTATGCATGTGACTATCCAACTTTCTCAATACCATTTATTAAAGAAAATTTTCTTTCTTCATTATGTGCCATTGGTACTTTGTAACGCACAAGTTTTTTCTGAGATCTGTATTCTGATTCATTATTCTGTATGTTTGTTTATATTCCAGTACCATGTTGCTTTGACTATTGTAGGCTTGCAAAATATTTTGAAATCAGTTAGAGTGACACCTCCTGCTTTGATCTTCTTGTAAAGATTGCTTTGGCTATTTAGAGCCTGTTGTGCTTTCTTGCAACTTTTTTTTTTAATTCTGTAAACAATGATATTGGGGTTTTGCTAGGGACTGCAATGAATCTGTAGCTCACTTTGGGCAATATAGACATTTACTTCTCCAGTCTATGAACCTGGGGTATCTTTTCCATTTAATTTCCTTCACCAATGTTTTATGATTCTCAATGTAATTTTTCACCTCCATGTTTAAATTTACTCATAGGAATTTTTTCAGTGCTATTGTACATATGTATTTATGATATTTTTCTTGGTTTCCTTTTCAGATAATTCATTGTCAGTGTATAGAGGCCCCATTAATTGTTATATGTTGGCTTTCTAATCTAAAACTTAACTGGATCTGTTGATTAGTTCTAACTCTTTGTTGTTCAATATCTTTAGGGCTGTCTGTATATAAAATTGTGTCCTGTGGATGGAAATAATTTGAACGCCTTACAATATCTTTTTCTCCTATAAATGTTGTAGGACTTCCAGTATTACGTTAAACAGATGTGGTGAGGGTTTGCATCCTTGCCTTAAGATGGTTATTAAAGGGAAGTTTTTGGTTTTCTCTTATCAAGTTGATATTAGGTATGGGCTAATAATACACAGACTTTATTGTGTTAAGGTATGCTCCTTTTATCCGTATTTGTTGAGAGGCCTTTTTTTTTTTTAAGCCATGAATGGATGTTGAATTTTGTCAAATGCCTTTTCTCCATCTGTTGAGGTGATCAAATGCTTTTTGTCCTTAATTCTGCTCGTGTGGATGTACCACATTTATAAATTTATATATGTTTAATTATCTTTTCATCCCTGAGATAAGTCCCACTTGGTTGTGATGGATAATCCCCTTACTGTGCTGTTGAATTTAGTTTTCCAGTTTTTTCAAGGAGTTTTATATTTCTGAAAAGATATCACACCCATAAAACTAAAACAGGACACTAAAAGGAGTTGCAGAAGTAAAATATGACAGTGAAAAATATTAATAAGGAAAGATAAGTAAAGGGAATTTATCATAAAGCATAATGAAAAAACAGTTGAAACCTGAGAATAATGATAAAAGACATAAAGAACAAGACAATAAGACTCATGTTGTGGTTTGGATCTGGGATGTTACCCAAAAGCCTCATGTGCATATGTATACTGTGTACTGTTGGGAGGTAGGACCTAGCTGGAGAGGGCAGATGCTTTGGGCTTGACCTGGAGGGGTGTGTGCTAAGTCCACTCTTCCTCTAAGACTTGAATTTGTCCTGCAGTGCTGCAAGGATTGCTGTCTCCAGAGTACAGGCTCTGGATCTGTCTCTGGCCTAAGCTCCAGCCCCACTATGTGGTTCTACCATTTCTAGCCACTCACCTGTGAATGAATTTTGACCTTCTGAAGCTGTGAGCTAAAATAAGTCTTTCCTCCTATTAAATTGTGAATGTTGGGTAATTGAGTCACAGTGATGAAAAAGTAGCTAAGACAACTTAGAACCCTCAATCTAACAAGATTCCAGAGAAAAGAAAAAGAAAGGATGGTAAAAAAAAAACACAAGAAAAAATTTAATAATTTTTTTCTAAAATAAAAGGCAGCAGGGTCTTGATCAAAAATCCCTTTAAGGGATGTGTCATATGAGAGAAAAAAATGTGTGAAAATCCATACAGATATTTTAGAGCCCTAGGTTAAAAGAATGCCTAAGAAGTTTCCAAAGAGCAAACCAATGGAAAATAGATCATGTACAAAGTAATACAGTCAGAGATATGGTAGAGATATCAGTGAAAAATAGTGTATACTAGAAAGCAGTAAGTGTAGCATTAAAGACTGACAGAATATAATTTTCAGTGGGGAATTTTATACCCTGCTAGATTATCAATGAAGTATGAAGACAGAATTTAGGCATCTTCACCTACCCATAGAGAATTTGTCTGCCTGATGATCCTTCAGAGAAAGCATTGAGAAAATATTTCCATAAATCATGAGTAATAAAAAGAAAGAAAGAAAGAAAAAATTCATAGGATTTGGAAATGCAAAGCGTCAGTAAAGAGAAGGCCTAGGTTGGCATCTTGTACATGAAAGACAGCATAACTATATGCTACTTCATTCTGCAATAAAACCATAAATTGTTTGCTCTGTACCTAATGATGTTGACTCTTATATTACTGAGCAATCTTTCATTTGCAAGTAGCTGAAAACTCAAAGTGGCTTTAACAATGAATAGAATTACAGTATTTTGTTCACATAATTTACAATTGAATTTAAATTCTTGATGAGATTTTTTTCTGGGGGCTCTTTAAGATTTTCAATTTTCATCTTTTTTCATGACCTTCTATAGTATCTATTCAAATTAAGACTGGCTTTCCTTTGTGATTGCAAGAGGGCTTCCAGCACACAGGGACTTCATTTTATCCTTATTTAGTCCATGAGGGAAAGAGTATTTCTTCAGTTCTACTGAAGCACAAGGAAATTTTGTCTAAAATTTCTCTAGTGAGTCTTTCAAATTTAGCTTGAATTTCTTTTCTTATTTAAAAAAACTTATTTTTTAATTGACTCAATAAAATAATTAGACTTATTTATGAGATATGAAGTGATTTAATACATGCATACAAACTATAATCAGATCAGGGCATATTTATCACCTCGCATGTTTATCATTTCTTTTTTCATTTATCAGTTCATTCTCTCAACTATTTTGAAACATTCAATTAATTATTATCAACCATCGTTTCCCTCTGTGTTGCAGGAAGAACATTAGAAGTTATTCTTCCTACCCAATTGCACACTGTACTTTCATACATTATATGTTTCACATGCTCTGATAACCACTATTGTGTTTTCTACTTTGAGATTAACTTCTGGTTCCCACACATCTATAAGAACGTGTAATATTTGTCTTTCCATGCCTGACTTATTGCACTTAACATAATGTCTTCCAGGTCTATCCAGGCTTCTGCAAATGAGAAATTTTATTCATATTTTATAGTTAAATAATGCTCTATTAGGTGTATATGCCACGTTTTCTTTAACCATTCATCTATCAATAGACACATATCATAGCTTTTGGAATAGTGCTGCAACAAATATACCAGGACAGAATTCTCTTTGATATACTGATTTCAGTTCCTTTGGATGGATACCCAGTAGTGGGATCATTGGATCATGTGGAAGTTCTATTTCTAATTTTTGAGGAGACTTCACATTGTTTATCATAGTAGCTGTATTAATTGACATTACCACCAACAGCTCATGAGTTCTTCTTTCTCTACATCCTTGCTGACATTTACTGTTTTTATTTTTTTTGTCATTTTTATGATGGCCATTCTAGCTGGGGTGACATGACATATTATTGTAGTTTTAATTTGCATTTCCCTGAAGAATAGTTATATTGAGCAGTTTTCATGTATTTATTGGTTACCTGTATATCTTATTTGGAGAAATGTCTATTTCAGGCATTTGCCCATTTTTAAATTGAATTATTATTATTGTATTACTGATATTGAGCTATTTGAGTTTCTTATGTATTCTGGAAATTAATCTTTGTTTGATGAAGAGTTGGTAAATACTTTTTCTCATTCAGCGGGTTGTATCTCTGTTCAGTTGATTGCTTCCCTTGTTACACAAGAATGTTTTAGTCAGATGTAATCCTCTTTGTCATTTGTTGTTTTTGTTGCCTGTGTTTTGGGGGTTCTATGCAGAAACAACCTCTTTGACAAGGCAAATATCCTAGAGCACTCCACCTGTCTTTCTTCTTGTTTCTTAAATACTTGATCCATTTGAGTTATCTTTTTAGCTGTAAATGTATGGATGTATTTCTAAGGCGTCTACCCTATTCCTTTATTCTATGTGTCTCTTTATGCCAACATAATGTTGTTTTGATTATTATAGATTTATATTATGTTTTGAGTCAGATACTGTAATGCCTTGCTTTTTATTCTTTTAGGGATTGTTTTGACTCATCAGAGTCTTTTATGGTTCTATACAAATTTTAGGAATGTTTTAATATTACTGTGAAGAATGTCATTGATATTTTGATAGAAGTTGCTTTGACTCTTTAGATCATTTTTGGTACTATAGGCATTTAAACAAAATAGGTTCTTCTAGCCCTCATTTTTTTGTTTTGTTTTGTTTTACTTTTTTGTGTGTATTTTCTCTTCAGTTTCTTTCATCAGTGTTCTATAATTTTAATTACAGAGATCATTTACTTCCCTCATTAAATTTATTTCTAGTTTGTGTAGAATTTTCTTCACTTCTTAGTAAGCAATTTTATTTGGGTATTTTAAAAAGTTATTGATTTTTTGTATGTTGATTTTATATTCTGCAACTTTACTGAACTTTTAAAAATCAGTTCTAAGAGTCTTTTGGTAAAGTCTTAGATTTTTCTGTATGTATATGTATCATCATTACTTTTTTATCGCTGTGACTCAATTTCTGACATCCACAAATTTAGGGGAGGAAAGGTTTATTTTAGCTCACAGTTTCAGAAGGTCACAGTCCATGCAGGGGCAGCCGACAACAGTAGAAGCACATGGCGGAGGCAGAGGTGGAGGCAGCTCCTCACAGCATCACAAACAGGAAGCCAAGTCCCATCAAGTCCAGTCTCTCCCCAGAGGAAAAAGCTGTAACAATCTTTCTTCTTTTTTCTTTTTATACAGTTCAGTTCCCATTTGGGCCTCCCACATCCAGGCGGGTGTTCTTTCCTCATTCACTGGCCACAAATCACTCATGCTCTAATCCAGGCTGGTTCTTAATTGCCTAATCTAGGAATCGTTCCTTATTGAAAGTTTCTATAATCTCTCCAACAGTCACAATATGAAGTCAAATCTGCAAAGATACTTTAAGTTCCTCCATTCCTATTTTGTTGATTTTTTTTTTCTTGCCTCACTGCTTTAAAACTGCCAATTCAATATTGAATAAGAGTGGTGAAAGTGAACATTTTTGTCTGTTTCCCTAAATTTAGAGAAGTTGATTTCATCCTTTCTCCATTCAGTATGACATCAGCTGTTAGTTTGTTGCATTGCCTTCATTGTTTTAAGGTACAGTTCCTCATACCCATTTTTAAAAAATCATAAAGAATTGTTAATTTTTATCAAAAGTTTTTTTCTGCATCATTTGAGATAATCATATTATTTTCCTTCATTCTGTTGATGTGATACATTACATTTATGATTTCTTTAAGCTGAAGCATCATTGCTTCTTTTAGATGAATCTCATCCATAATGGTCCATAATCCTTATTTGTTGTTGAGTTTGATTTACTAGTATTTTGTTGAGAATTTTTGAATGTATTCTTATTAGGAATATGTTGCAGGTACTTATTGCTATAAAGTCATCTTTTCATGCTGCTTTTACTATTTTTCATGGGTTTGATATGTTCTTTTTTCATTCATTTTAAGAACATTCTCAATTTACTTTTTGGTGTCTTCACTCATACATTGTAGAGAACGTTTGAGTTGAGGATGCAGTTCACTGGCAGAGCACTTTCTTAGCATGTGTGAAGCCGTGGCATGGTCCTAGTATGGGGGGGGAGATTGTTGTTTTATTACATTGTGGTTAGAGAAGATATATACTATGATTTCAGATTTTTAAAAAAATTTTCTGAGTCTTGGTTTGTGACCTAACATGTGTCCTATCTTGAAGAATGTTCTATGTCATGATGAGAAGAATGAATATCTTGCATCTGTTGGGAGAAATGTTGTGTAAATATCTGCTGGATCATTTGGTCTATAGCATAGAATAACTCTTAATATTTATTTGTTGATCTTTTTCTAATTCAGATGACATATTCATTGGTGAAAATGGAATGCTGAAGCCTCCCACTGCATATTGGGTAGATTTTATCTTGTTTAGTCTATCTTTCAGTGTTTGCTTTAGTTGGGCCCTCCAGTGATAGATACACATACATGCATACATACATACATACATATACATACATACATATATATATACACACACACACTTATTATTTCCTCTTTCTGAATTAATCTATTTATTATTATAGAGTGATTTTGTCTCTTTTGACAGTTTTGGCTTAAAGTCTGTTTTGTCTGATACAAATATAGGTACTCTAGCTTGCTTTTGGTTTCCATTTGCATGGCTTATTTCTTTCCATACCTTCCCTTTCCGTCTGTGTGTGTCTTTCCTAGTGAGGTTTTGTATAAGCCGAATATCATTGGGTCTTTAGATTTTTAAAGTTTAGCCACTCTGTATCTTTTGATTAGAAATTTAATACATTTACATTCAAGATTATCATTGATTGTTAATCTTTGTGTACATCCTTTGTTCCTTCCTTTCTTCTTTATTGTACCTCTTTGCGGTATTTTTTTGTATTGATAAGATATGACCCTCTTTTTCTCGTGTGTGCATCTGCTGTACTAGTTTTTTACATGCACATGTTTTCATTGGTGGTGTGCCCTTGAACGGGGTATCAGGACCCTTGCTTCTCTCTCATTCTCGCTTTTCTGCTGGCTACCATGGGGGATCGGTTTGTTTCACCACAAATTCCCCCTTCATGAAGTGCTGTCTCAGCACTGGCCCAAAAGGAGGGGGACTCGTTGATTGTAACTTAAACCTCCTACATTGCAAGCCAATAGAAGCCTCTGCTCTTTGTAAGTTGACTGTTTTAAAATGTTTGTTATAGTAGTAGAAAGTCAATTATCATGGTAGTTGTCCTCTCATGTACGTCATTGAATCCTCTTAAACATTTTTCAGAGCTAGTGTGATGATGAATTCCCTCAGCTTTTGTCTCTGCCTTAGACATTATTTTCCTTCGTTTCTGAAGGATGACTTTACTGTTTATGGTAATCTTGACTCTTAGGTTTTTTTCTTTCTTTCAGGACTTTTAATATATCATCTCATTCTCTCCTTGGTGGGCTTCTGCTGAGAAATCTGCTGTTAGAATAATAATTTTTTAAAGATACCACTTAGCACATTTCTCCTATTTGTTTTAGAATTCTCTGTTTTGTATTTTTGACAGTTTGCTTATCCCATGTCTTGGAGAGCTTTTTTTTTTTTTTTTTTAGTTGAATCTATTACAGGTCCATTGAACTTACTGAATCTGATGTCTATATATTATCCAAGATTTAGGAAGTTTTCTACAATTATTTTGTTGAACAAATTTTTAATGCTTTTTCCTTTCTTTTTTTCTAGAGAACCAACAATGTGAAGGTTTGCTTGCTTCGCTACATTCTGTAAGTATTGATGTGTTTCTTTACTCTCTTAATTCTAAAGAAGTTCTTCTTTTTAAATTTTGTCTTAGTTTTTTCAGAAGATATCTTCAAGCACAGAAATTCTTTCTTCTGTTATCCATTCTGCTGAGTCTCTTAGTTATATTTTTATTTCATTTTTTGAATTCTTTAGCTCCAAGATTTTCATTTGTTTCTATTTTATGACTGCTAAATTTTTTATTAGTTTCATGAATTATATTCTTAATTTTATTGGATTGTCTGTATTCTCGTGTATCTAATTCAGATTCCTTAAAATCATTATTTTGAATTTCTTTTCAGTCACATCATCAACTTATTTTTCTTTGGTGTCTGACACTGGAGAGTTACTGCTCCCTCAGGGGCATCGTGTTACATATATATATATATATATTTTTTTTTTTGCGTCTTTGTGTTGATAATTTGTTCATCTGGAAAATCAGTTGGGTATGTTAATTTCATAGGGTGGTTTTTGTAGTAAAGGACTTTCTCCAGATAATGTGTTGTGTCACTTGAATATGCTGCATTGTCTTTAGTTCCAGACAGTTGCATTAGCGTAGCATCTGTGTAGCTTCTTCACTAGAATCAACATCAGCAGGGTCTGTGGGTATCTTAGTGGTTCAGGCTTCAAGGATTGTAAGATTGTACTGTCAGCTGAGGGGCAGCTCTTGTAGGTGGACAGTTTCCCCACAGCTCAGGGAATGGTGCACCTGGCTTGTGGGTGGGGCTCCTCTCCATTTCTTTGGATAATGGGACAGGGATGCCCTGGTGGGTGTAGGTAAATGTACCATGGCATGCCTAGTAGTAGGTCTGAGGGCTGCAAAGATAACTTCACAGGGCCTCTGGGGCTGGCTTGCTCCAGGGAGAGTGCCCAGCTGCTTTCCAGGGCCAGCGGTAGTGAGGTGTTGGGTAGGATAGGCTCCTTATATGTGTGTTGTGATCCTAGTGAGCTGAGCTTCTGAGAATGGGATGCTTGGCTGGAAGTGGGTGGAGACAAGGGTCTAAGAGTGGGTAGGCAGGGCCACCTTGCTACTTTATGGGTACTTTACAGGCAACTGCTCAGGGTGGGCTATCCCTGTGTTTCCTAGGGCTATGAAAGGGAAGGGGGGGGGCATCTGGCTGGTTTGTAGTCTTAGGTTGCCTGCAAACCATGAGGGGTGTGAAAATTTTCTGGAGGAGATGTGAGCAAGTATCTACTCTTCTTAGATAGGGTGCAGCCAACAGACCAAAATAATTGCACCCAGGCCCAACTTGGTGAGCCAACAAGCTGATTAGGGTTACTTGTAGGAGTGTGAGGGAGAGGTTACTTACAGAAGCGCAGATGAGAGGTTATTTGAAGGAACATGGGTGATTCAAAGGCAGTTGCAGCACCGAAAAGCCCACTCCAGTAGAGGTGATGATTCATGGAAACTGTGTATTGCCTACCTTGACTCACTTTCCTGGGAAGCTGCAGTTTTTCAGACTGCTTCACTGGGCCACAGGTGAGCAGGATCTCAGGAGGGCATTCTGAGGCAGGAGCCAGGGCAGGGGAAGAGCACGGCATGTTCTGGGCTCTTTATCCAGGGCAGTGCAGAGGTTGCAGGGGTTTAGTAAGCCAACCAGTCCCCAAACCAAGTCTAGAGCGTGTGAAGCCTTCAGACTTCTCTAATAGTAAATGTCTCAAATGTCTGTTGAGACCACAGTGTACCTTTTGCTTATTTGTTCTTGCTAAGCAAGGTCTCTCTACCCTCAGGGTGATGTGAGAGTGAGTGGTACAATGCACTTTATTTCCTTCTTTGTAGGGCCATTGTGCATCCTCATGCAGTATGTCTGCCACATAACCTCTACACTCTGTCTGCTGCTTCAAGCACTCCAGTGAAGTGTCGGCTGTTTTTTTCTTTGTTTCGGTTCTTTGTTGTGGAGGAGAGTGCCATCTTGCTGATATCACTCATTCACATGCCTTCCTTGGACCAGTCGCCATGGCTTTGTGTGTGGGATTAAGCCAGTCAGGTCCCAGCCCTGTAACTATGGATGGAGTCAGGCTCCTGGTACGATAGTGACAGAGGAGGAAAAGGTGGATACCCAGATGGAAATCAAAGTAGTTATAAGAGGAAAGGGAACAGATGTCAGATGATGACTAAACAGCCAAAATTAGGTGAATAAAATGAGTGAGACAACCATAGGGGGCAGTGCAGATTAGAGGAATGAAAAATCCAAGCCCACATCCATCATTATTCTAACTCAATACAGAATGTCAGATGGATGACTCAGTAAATAGCAGCTTAAACATATTTAAATGTGGAGGTAGCTAGTAACTAAAAAGAGTTATCAATCATGACTTCTGGCAGCGGGGTGGGATAGGATAGGGTATTAAAGGTTTTCAGGGTTTTTTTGTTTGATTTAATTTTAAAACTGTGTTCATGCTTTATTTCAATTAAAATGAGCAAGCTCCAAGCTTTCATAGAAAAATGAAATTGAATAAAATGGAAAGTCAGAGGCTGCAAGCATTGCCTAGTGACAAAGACATATAAGAGTACAAAACTCCAAAATGATACCTACCCCTGTCTCCATGTCACTGTTTTAGTTAAGTCCACAGGCCATGGTGGTGTGTGGTCTTCTGCGCCTTCGTGTAGCTCTAGCCCCTGCTGCATATCCCTGGGGAACAGGAAACACGCACCCTGGTTGGAGAAGAAGAGATGAAGACCCGTCAGGCAAAGAGCTTGAAGTGTTTTCAAAAGGGACTATTCCAACTTTCCCTAGAAATACAAGGCTGAAGGCTTCGCAGTGAGCAATATTCAGGGCAGTCACATAAAGACAAGTCACAAAGAAGCTGAGTTCGGGTTAGGAGCTGCAGAGGGCTCCTCTCTGGCTTCTTTCCTTGTGGGCGAGGCTACATCCCTCGCCCTGTCTTTTATTGCAGATCATCTCACTGCCGATCTGGTTTCTTCGCTCTTTTCCGGAGACCATAAGTGCTGCGCCAAGCGCTTGCAAAGGCCTTTTCTTTGGGTTGAGCCACTAGCTTGATCTAAAATTTTACTCCTTCGGGCACCCAAGGACCAGCAGGGAAGCTCAGCGTGAAGAATTATTTCTGGGGCACAGTGTACAAACGTAGGATATAATTCTTTAGGAGACAGGTGCAGTAGGACAAAGCGGGAACGTGGCTTGGGGGCCATAGGACCCTCCCAGCTCCTGGGTCTGGAGGTCACTTCTAAAGGTGCACCCAATATTGATGATTACAAGCGTCAGGACACAGTACTGTTTTAAAAACTTACGATTTCCTGCTTTACCAAGCAGGATGTTGTAACCAGTTTGACAGAAAACTACATCCTAACTTAAGACAAAAGTAGTTTTTTTAAAGACAAGGTCTTACTATGTAGGCCAGGCAGCCTTGAACTTGCTATGTAGCCCAGCATGGGCTTGAACTCACGATCTTCCTGCCTTAGCCTCCCATGAGCTTGGATTATAGACATTCACCATCTCATCACCTGGCAGGACACATCTTTTAGTAAGATATGGTTTCACAGATGTGAGGCAAAATTTTTTTTTGGTATGGAATTTGGGGGCTAATGAGGTTTTAGGCTGCTTTCCACTGAAGTGTTAACAATGTGCCTTCATGGGAAGCCAAGTTTAGAATATTTTTATTTACCCTCTTGCTGATCCCCAGAGAAGATGGGAATGGGATGAGGACCCCCATCAGGACTATGGAGACAAAGCAACTCTGTAGTAGAGAGAGCCACCTACTAGTACAGCATTGGGCTGGCACCCAAAGAGACAGCTAACCCTCCGTACAGTGAGCCCTTCAGTTCCCCACAAACCTTCAGTGAAATTTTGCTAAATGTTACCATCTGGTTTAAGCTGTGCTCTGGGGGAATTTTGGATGAGGCTCTTGAGAGAATAGATACCATCCAGAGAAATGTGACACAGAAACAAAGGAACAAGATGACCAGACCCAGGCAGCTGCTTTGATGGTCAAGTGGTGGCACAGGGGCTGCTTTGAGGGGCACAGAAATAGTCCTCAGGGACTTTTACAGAGTCCTGTGCAGAGAAACCTGGTGAAGGGCCAGGATTTCTTGCAGTCAAGCTGTTTGGGGATATGATTATCACTTCGTAGATTTGAAGGAGAAGGTTGATTTTAGAAGGCTGGAGATCTTGGGGAGTAGGGAGGGCTGTCAGGAGACAGTGAGTCAGGTTCTGGTGCCAGAGTCTTCTTGGCTATTTGTTACTAGAGTTCAGTGCTGACCCAAACTCTCAATGTAGAAATACAGTCAATACCAGCAGTCACAACCAAAGCAAATGGCAGGCTTGTTGTACGCAACTCCACCATGCAGTTGGACACATTCACTGAGACAGTTCGAATGGGACAGTTCTCATAATTTTTTTTTCGAAAATCTAGGGAGCTATTTTTAAAGGGGCTGGCAGAGGACAAAACCAGAAGCAGGAAATGCAGAGAATTATAGAGTAGCAACCCTTCCTCACTTCTGAATAAATGTCACTTCATTGAAAAGTCGCTTTCTTTGCACGCATCATCGGATACTCAAAGCCTGGGCTAGGTTTTGCCTTTTATGTTGACAGTGGATCTTCATTAAGTACATGGGGCAAAATATTTTAATTCCTAACAAAAGTTTGAATACTTCAGAAACAACCAAACACACACTAAATTTTCCATTTCAATTAAAATCAGGAAACAAGAAAGCCAGCAGCTATGGATTACATCCAATTAGAATTACGTTTATGGTGCACCAAATTGGTATTTCTAGTGTTTCACTGAGTAAATTTCCAAGTTTTCATCTTTTGGTTGATGACAGATTAACAGAATGCTGACCCTGAAGTGGGCTAAATTTTCAGGGAAGTAGCCCCACTCTCTGGAAACTTGACATGAAAGATCCCTTGCCTGATGGCCTCTGAGCAGCTGCCCTGTGCTGCCCCAGGAAGAGGGAAGTGGTCCCTCTCAGTGGGCTGGACATGTCCCTCACATGTGGTGTTTCCTCTTGGCCTCTCTTGCTGACATCAGAGTGTCCCTCTGGGTTATCAGCTCTAGAGTAACTGTCCTTTGGAACTTGGTGTCTTTGTTGTCTCTGTGGCCTTTCATTCCATGGACTACTACTGACTCTTCCCTGTGACCAAAAAGTAGACAAGTCCCTTGTCCAGGGCTTTAGTGAGAGGGTAAGACTTGAGTACTGTCTTTTGGCATCAAAGAACTTAAGGTCAGATCCTAACATAACTCATGGCCCTCTGGGAGACCTTCTGTGAGTGATTCCAACTCCAGTCTGAAATCTGGGGGTCTCAGAGCCCTTGCTCCTGAGGGCACTGTGATTGATGATTAATGAGATGTGCCGGGGCAGCACTTGGAACAGTGCTGGTGCAATGTCTGCTTCTGATAATTAACTCCTGTTTGAAAGGAAGGAAAAGAGAAATCACTTATTGGAATATAAAATATAAAGTCTAGCTAGGTGTGGTAGCACATGCCTATAACCCCAGCACTGTGGGAGGCTGAGGCAGGAGGACTGCAAATTTGAGCCCAGCCTGGGCAACTTAGTGAAACCCTGTCTCAATATGAAAGTTAAAAAAAAAAAAAAAAAGGGGGATGAGACTTAGCTCAGTGCAAAGGCCTTGGGTTTAATTCCCAATGCCATAAAAAATAAAATCTGTACCTTTATATAAACTTGAATTAATAATGCCAATTTTCAGGCCCAAGGCCTGGTAGTTCTTATTTTTAGGTTGTCTTAGAACAAAAGCATAACAAAAAATGACTTAATTGTTAAAGGACATATTTAAGTCCTAATCAATATATAACCAAGGGATTCTTTGAAGTGGGACCAAAAGGCAAAGTGGATATTTGCCTGGCAGACAAAGAGCCATCAGGATGGCATGTGTGCAGCTGCCACTGTCACTGCCCTCCCGCTTTGCCCCTCCTGTGGTAGACATCACTAATCAATCAAAGAATCTCATCTGGTTGAGCCTGAACTCTGCTTTATCAGATAATTCATTTTCTCACTCCTCCTCCCCTCCCCATAATAAAATGTTTTAAAGAAAAACTGAGACATGCTGTTATTACATACTTGCAGAGTTCATATCTACAAAAAGAGATGTTTTCCTACATAACAACAATAACTTTATCATGTATAACATTATTAATAAGAAATATCTTGTTTGTCCCTTGTCCCTAAACAACTTCCCCCTCAAAATATTTAAGTGAATGTTTAACACAGTTGGAGAGCCCCGTTACCGCTGGTCAGAGTTGTTTGCAGAAGTGACATCTTTGTGTGCCCAAGGCAGAAGCTCCCTTCTGCTGCCCTTTGGAAGTGGGGAAGAGGAAGGGGCATTGTCTACCAAGATGACCTTGTACTTTCCCAGCTGCTTCTTGGTTGGGGTAGGGTGTGAGTATTTACTGTCTGTCTTTCTCAGAATTTCAAGCCCCTCAATCTTTCCTTCTACCAGGAATCAAGAGGACCCTCCTGAAAACAGGATTCTTGGAGTCTGGGTCGCAGGGCTTTTAAGGATAGGCCCCAGCAGACAAAGCCACGTCCTGTCCTGCAGTGAGTGGGCAGCTCACACAAGTAGAGAGGTGATAGGGGCTCTTGGCCCCCAGGAAAGTAAATCCTAATCCCACCCCAGACAACTGGCCATGAGATGTAGACATCCCACTGCCCAGGCTGTCCGGGGTCACTGACCTTTCTGCAGCCCAAGGAGCAAGCACCCTCTGTGCTTTGGAATCAACTGCTGAAGTGCCAGCAGGGACTGGCATGGATTTTCCATTTCCTGTGCATGTCTTTGAGGAGATTGAAGGCTCAATTTCAGCATGCCCAGGCCTGCACAAAGGCGGTGATGATGGCTATTGTCTGCAAAATGGCCCATTGTGGAGATGGGGCTGGGGGGGCCACGAATTAAAGAGTCTTCCATCAATGCCTTTCGATTCCTCCCTTGGGGAGCTAAGATTGTACTCTGCAGACGAAGGTCTGATTTAGTGCAGGGTACACTGAAGTCCAGGGAGAGGTTGTCCAGGGTGGAAGCAGGGAAAGATTTGGCTGAGACCACATGGTCCTCAGAGGCCCTGCAGCCCAGCGACTGAGCCTGGCAGAGGTGGGGCTTAGGAGGCGGCTCAGCAACAGGAGTAGGGCAGCCTAGCGTGGGGCTGCAGGGGTCCTAGGGAACTTGGGGATGGCAAAGAGATCTGAGGATTTGTATTTGACTTCAGGGTCTTTGTGATATTCCATTAGCCCTGATAAGGAAGGTAGGACTTTGATATTTCCTATTTCCCTTTCCCTTTTGTTTCTCTCCGTCCCTTCTTCCCCTCTTCTATTTTTTTTTTTTATTCATTTAGTCACTCATTTATCCAAGCGCTGATTATCAAGGGCCTTCTTACGTGTCAGCTGCTTTGTTTAAGACTAAGGATAGATGGCAAAAGGAGGTAGACATGGTCTCCAGCCTTGTGGGATTTACTGACCTAGGGTGGTACAGATGCGAAACTGTGAACACATGGGAAATGCAATGATTACAAATTATACAAAATTTTATGAAGAAAACAAAAGTGTTGAGATAGGAAATCAGATGGTCTGTTTCTCACTTCCTTTGGTGCATTGTGTGCTAGCCTGTGGTGACTGTGGAGCATTGTCCAGCTTCCTGCTCTCACGCCTCTCTTCCCTCACAGCTGTGGGTACAGCAGTGCCCCATGTGGATGCATTTCAAGACCCCCCAATGTATGTCTGAAAGGTCAGACAGTAGCAAACCTGTTCTATTCTATGTTTTTCCCTATACTTACATACTGACGGAGGTTTGATTTATAAATTAGGCACAATAAATAATTAATGGTCATAATAAATTAATAATGATAATAATAAAATAGAACAGCTAAGGGCTGGAGGAATGGCACAGTGGTTAAAGTGCTTGCCTTGCAAGTGTGAGGCCCTGGGTTCAATTCTCCAGCACCACATAAGCTGGGTGTGGTGGTGCGTGGCTGTAATTCCAGCTGAGGCAGAAGGATTGCCAAGAGTCCAAGGCCAGCCTGGGCTCCATAGTGAGTTCAGGACCAGCCTGGGCCACAGAGAAAGACCCTGTCTCAAGAAAAGAATGGCTATAGTAATACACTATAGTAAAGTCATATAAGTCTGGTTGTGATCTCTATCTATCTCATTGTGTTATACTCACGCTTCTGGGGATGAGCAAGGTGAAGGATGCAGGCAGTGGGTTAGGCTGTGAGCTGAGGAACACCGAACACAAGCACTTTGATACCAATCTGATAATGGAGCTGGTTCTGACTAATGGGCAGGAAGTGCACGCATGCAGAACAGACAGAGGGATGACTCATGGCCTGGGTGGGACTGAGCAGGACCACAGGAGAGATTTTATCATGTTGCTCAGAATGGTACACAAATTGAAACTTAAGAATTGTTTATTCCTGAATTTTCTATCTAATATTTTCAGATTGTGGTTGACTATGAAAGCAAAACTGCAGATGAAAGTTGGGGAGCTGCACTTACCTCCCTGCTATGACTACTGGCTGCAGTGCCGCTAGGTCTGTCCCTAGCTCTAGCAGGAGGGATGTGAGAGTTCTAGCCCCACCTCCCGAGCCTTGATGTCAAGGATGCTTGACTTTGACCTTGACCTTAAGCCCTATACCTATTCCTGTGCCAGAGAGGTTTTTGTCTTTTTTCCTACAAGTACATTATTTTCATCTTTTTTGAGATATAGTTACATACTGAAACACACAGCTTTTGTTCCATCCGTTTCTAGCTTCATCTGTTTTGAAACTCAGTAGTGGATACACACACATTTATACTTGTGCCATCTTCTTGATTCTTGCCCTGAGATGTCTCTACTTATCTTGAGTAGTTGCTCATGTGTAGAATCAACTTTGTCTGATATTAATCTGCCCACTTCAGATATCTTTTAATTAGTGTTTTCATGTTATGTCCTTGTTCTATCCTTTTATTTTAACTATACTGTGTTTTGAAATTTAGAGTGTGTATCTGTTTTTTTTTTTTTTTTTTAAGACTGGGTCTTGCTCTGTAGCCCAGGCAGGTCCTGAATTCAATATGGAGGCCAGGCTGGTCTTGGACTTATGGCAGTCCTCCTTAGACTCTTGAGTGCTGGGATTACAGGCATGCGTCACCACACTCAACTTTATGTGGTGCTGGGGAATTGAACTCAGGGCCTTGCTCTTGCAAGGCAAGTGCTTTAATCACTGTGCCATTCCTCCAGCCCTAAAGTGTGAATCTTATAAACAGGACATAATTGGGGACTGCTTTTTAAAAATTAAACAGTTTTGCCTTTTAATTGTAGTGCTTATTCCACTTACATTTAACGTAATTGTTGATTTAGTTGAGTTGAAAAGTATTATTTTACTATTTGATACCTGTTTTTCCCTTTTGTTATTTTTTATTTTTTTCTCTCCTTTTCTCTCTTCTTTGGATGCATGAAAATTTTTAATTCTTCAGCCATTGGTTTTATTTATTTGTTCTTTTTAAATAGTTATTCCAGGAATTACAATATGCATTCTTAAATTATCAGAATCTACCTTGGATTTGTATTAAACCACTTCATGCTGTGAGTTTGAGGCCAGCCTGGGCTACATAGAGAGTTCAGAACCTGCCTGCATTACCGAGCAAGACTCTTATCTCAGAACAAACAAACCAACTAACCAACAACTAACCCCACCTCACATAAATATAGAAATATTACAACATGATACTTCTAGCTCCTTACCTCTTTGTTGTAATTTTGATGTCTATTTTTATATATAACTTTCACATTCTCTTTTGTTCTAAATAAGAAATTTTCTTTTAAAATTTAATAACTAAAATATCTTATGTTTACCCATCTATATCAGTATTTCTAGTGCTGTTTATTCCTTGAGAGGAATTTTTTTGTGTATGTGTAGTATTGGAGATCGAACCTAGGACCTTTGCACTGAGTTACCTACCCAGCACAGTTTTGGGACAAGGTCAGGTTCCCCAGGTGGGGCTCAGATTTGCAATCCTCCTGCCTCATCCTGCCAGAGTGCTGGAATTATGAGCCTGTGCCACCAGGCCTGGATATTGATGGTAATCTTAGCTTCCACCCAGTACCACACCACTTTAGTCTGAAAGGCTTCCTTCAATATCTTACAGTTCATATTTGCTGGTGATAAATTCTCTCTGTGTTTGCTTATTTCAGAATTTCTCTAACCTTCATTTTTGAGTTATTTTTGAATATAGACTTTTAGGGCAATGAAGTATTTTCTTTAGCACTATAATATCTTTGTTGCCTTTAGGCTTGCATTGTATTTAATGATGAATCACTGAACATTCTTGTTTTTTTATTGTCTTCATTATTCTGTCTACATTTGTTTTTCTTTTCTTTTCTTTTTTTTTGAGACAAGGTCTTGCTCTGCAGTCCAGGTTGGTCCTGAACTTGCTAGGTCGCCCAGGTTGCCCTCTAACACATAGAAATCTTCCTGCCTCAGCTTCCTGTGTCCTGGGATTATAGACATGCACACCACACCCAACTTACATGGTGCTAGAGAATTGTCTTCCTAGGCAAATGCTCTAACTGCTGTGCTATTCCTCCAGCCCTCTATCTGTATTTTTTTTTTTTCAGGGGAGGAGCTGCTTTTAGGATTTTTTCTTTACTTTTGTTTTTCAGAGATTTCATTTTGTGCCTTGATGGTAGAGGTGGCAGCAGGGTGAATGTGTTTGTAATGAAGTTTGCAGAGCTTTTGAGATTTGTGGATTGACATTTTCATCACATTTGAAATACTTCTTTTTAAAAATTGAAATTCTTGTTATTTAGAGTAGTTTTAGATTCACAGCCAAAGTGTGTAGGGAATGCAGAGTTTCTGAGGACTCCTCCCTCCTCCGCTCTCAAAGTCTCCCCACCACCAGAATCTCACATCAGTGTGGTACATTTATTACAACCCACAAACTAATGCTTGACCCATCCTTCTCAACTGAAGTCCACAGTTCATATTTACAGAGTGCTCACTTTCAGTGTCAGAGAAGATGCGTTGAAAAAACACAGTGAATGTTTAAATTAAAAAAAATGATTACAGTAAAAGACACCTGGACACTAATCCTGCCTGAAATACTCTTCCTTACTTAAAACCACACTCCGACCACTGTCCTTGCCACATGCTAGAGCAGTTCCATATGTCATCTTTTATGAGTGTCTTTAGTTACTCTACCAAGGCTGCCTCAGTGTCCTGAATCATTTCAAAACAGTTGTGGCAATTTTTTGCCAGATAAAAACATTCTGATATGTCCTTATCCACTTTGTTCACTGGGTCTTATGCCACTTCTGGCTCTTCCCTAAAGTCAAAATGACCGTGAAAGATAAGTGTTGTGAATGGATGCTGGGCACCGAGGCAGCGTAGGCAGTGTAACTGGGGTCACTCAGGAAAGAAGTCTTCCAGAATTCCAAAATGTGGCAGTAACAGTGGTCTAAGGGGGGGTACTTTCTGGGGGGGGGGGCGATTAATGGCATAGTATCTTTTATTGTAATTCATTTTAAAAATTCAAGCACACACTGTATTTTATCAGATCTTGTACATTCTATGAAGCTTGACAGATGTGTAATGATATGAGTTCACTGCCACAGTATCATGCAGAAAAATTTCCTTGCTCTAAAAATCCTGTGTCCTGCCTGTTCATCCCCTCCTTTCTCTTTGGATTCTGGTTGATTGCTGTCACCTTTTCTAGAATGCTGTGAAGTTACAATCAGGAAGCCTTTTCAGATTAGCTTTGACTTTTACTTAGCCATATGCCCTTAAGATTTTTGTGTGTCATTTCATAGCTTGATAGTTAATTTTTTTCATTAATGAAAAATTCCATTGTATAGGTATGTTTCAGTATATTTACCCATTCACTTACTGTAGGATACCTTATTTCTTTCCAAGTTCTAGCATTTATGAATAAAGTTAGTTCAAGTTTTGGTAGACATAGTTTTTAAAAACTTATTTGAATAAATACTAAGAAACACAATTGCTGAATTATGTAAGGGTACATTTAGTTTTGTAAGAAACTGTAAAATTGTCTTCAAAGTGGCTGCACCATTGTGCATCTTCACCAATAATGAATGAGAGTTACTGTAGGATTTTGACTATTCTTCAATTTTTTAATTGGGAGATAATAATTATGCACCTTAATGGGGTACACTATGTAGTTTTGATATATTTATACATTGTGCATTGATTGCTCAAGATATTTAGGTCACCTCAAACATTTTGGCCATTTAACAGATACGGAGTAGTTTCTAATTGTTGTTTTAATTTGCAATTTCCTAATAATGTATGACATTAAGCATCTTTTTGTGATTGTTTTGCTCTCTGTATATCATTTTTGGTGAGGTAACTACTCTCGTGTTTTGCTCATTTTAAAGCCTGTTTTTTTCTTTTTTCTTTTTTTTTTTTTTTTGCTCTTGAATTTTAAGAGTTCTTATATTTTGGTGGTATGGTTTGGATCTGGAATGGCCCCCCAAAAGGCTGATGTATCTGGAAGTTGTGGAATAGCTGTGGAACCATGTGCTGTTGGGAGGGGGAACTTGGTTGGAAGAGGCAGATCATCGGAGCAGGACCAGGAAGGATATATACTAGCTCCACTTCCTCCCTCACTTGGCTTCCTGTCTGTCAAGCTGTGAAGAGCTTTCCTATGACTAGACCTCTGCCATGTGCTTCCACCACTGCTGGACAACTGTGACTAGACTGTGTAAGACCTTCTGAAGTGTGAGCGAGCTACATACACTTTTCCTCCCTCAGTTTATGGATGTCAGGTATTTCTGTCACAGCAAGGAGAAAGTAACTAAGCCATTTGAGTAATTTCTTTTTCAGATATGTCTTTGCAAACATTACCTCCCAGTTGGTAGCCTACCTTCTCCTTCTTTCAATAGTCATTATTTTAAAATTTCTTTCTCAGTGTCTTACTTCTGTTTCTTGGGTTTCAAATCTATTCATGGTACAGTCTTTGATATCGTCTCTTAGTCACTGAGGTTTCGTTTTCTCCTCTTTGAGTACCTCAGATGTCATGGATTCAAGTGCTGTGTTTTCAAATTCACTGTACTTTGCTCTTTTTATTTTTTTAGTTTCCAACCTATTAAGTTTATTCGGTTAGTTTCTATCCAGACGCTGTATCTCCAATTTGCAATTTCTGCTTGATATTTTAGTAGTTTTTGTTGTCTCTACGTTGAAGTTTCCCATTGGTTTATTCGTTTCATATATATTCTCCTTTAAATCCTTAAACATATAATGAATATGTTTTAAAGTCCTTTACTGCTAAATCCAACATCTGTATCATCTGCCTGCCTGTGGTTACATTTTTTCTTGGTTATAGGGTGTATGTTCTGCATTGCATTTGAAAAATATATGCTGGGCACTGTGGATATTATGATCTGGATTTTTATTGTCTTGTTTTAAAGACTATTGTGTCTTTGTTCTGGTAGGCAGTAATTTACTGATAAATCATTTGATTCTTTCATGGGTTGATTTTAGGGTTTTACAGGGTGAGTGTTGAGGGATTCTTCTATAAGAAATTCCTGGAGTCTTTCCTAAATGACTGGTATTCAGTGAGCTCTCCCATTCTGATGGCTCCACCACCACCTAGAACCATGTGGCCTCTGATATAGTGGTTTGGCTCACATGCCAGGAGCCATTGCCAGCCAGGTAGTACCTGTTTCAACCTGTGCAGGCACTGCTTAATATCCAGCCTGCATATGTAGATCCTGGTGCTTCTCTGTGCCTCTTCCAGCCTTCTCTGACCTGCCTCACAAGCCCAGCTTCCTTGACTCCATCCTCCGTTTCCTTCATCCAGCAAGAACTCCGCTCTCTCTTTGGCTGTCCTTCCTGCGCTGAGGTTTGGATAGTGACCACTGCAGAAAAGCTGGGGTGGCTGCCAAACTCACTTCATGAGTTTTCCTTTTTAAAGGAACACAGACAGGTTAGAAGTTAGAAAATGGATAGCCTAAAAGAGTAAGTCAGGAAATCTTACTGCCTCTCCACACTTCCCTCTTCTTCACTCTGTCCTGGGGTTACCCACGGCCCTTCTTCTGGGGGTGGGTACAGGAGAGGAGCAGGGGGCACGGGAGGAAGAGAGCGCAGAGAAGGCAGTTGGGGTCCTGCCTGCTTCATTTTGTTTATTCCTCCCCAGTGGAGCCCTAAAGAGGAAGGCAGCTGTGTGTCATTGAGCTGGTTGAAGAGACAGAAGGGAGGGGGCTGCTGGGGAGTGCAATTAGCTGACGGTTTGAGACTGATGAAGTGGATAATGAGAGGTGTTAGGGCAGATTTTCATGCTAAAAAGAAAAAAAAAACAGCAGGGAGAGAGGATGTTACACATTAACCTGCTCAGGCCTGGTGCATTCAGGAACCTACTCTCTTCTAAGAGACTCTGACCTGATTATTCCAAGCCTGGGCCAGCACCTGCTTCCCTTGGGGCCTCCCTGAGGAGTCTCCTTCTTGTCCTCATCCTCACCTACTTTCCAGGCTCAGAAGCCCAGGTCCTTGGCCAAGCATCACTTTGGGCTTTACTTCATTTAGTTGGTCTAAAAACCACACGACAGGGTCAGTGTTACAGCCCATTCTACAGCTGGGCGGGGGAAAGAGGGAGGCTGTCATGTCCCATCGTTATAGTAGTGAAGCTGGATAGCTCATGGGGGTCCCATGCCAGGGCGGGGGAGCTGCAGGCTTGATCGTGATCTTGCTGAGCAGCTGTATTTGTCTTTGGCCCATGTCTTTCGGGAAGAGAGAGCCCATCTCCCAGAATGTGGAGGCTTTTTGCAGATACCGAGACAGAATGATTTCTTCATTTTAGCTTTGTTCTCATCTTTAATAATTCCTAATAATATTTAGGAGGGAAAATACCACTGTTGTGCTGCTTTGACCTAAGAGGAAACAGTGTCAGAGCAATGACATTCTTTAACCAGTGACCTCGCCTTGCAAGTGGTAGCTCAATATTAACATTTATTAAGTTTGAATTCTGGTACTACAGATAGAGTGACGAATAAAAACATGAAATTCCTGCCCCCGTGGAGCTTCCCTTCTAATGAGAGGTTAATACATAATAAGCACATATACCAGGAGGAGATAAATGATAAAAATAAAGCAGGAGAGGTGGGAAGGGAGGGTATGGAGGTTGTCCTCGCTGAGAATAGAAATTTTGAACAAAGTCCTGAGGAGTCTGAGGCAACCAGCTCTGGGTAATGTATGGAAGAGCATCCAGGCTAGAGGGACAGCTGGTGGAAAGATTCTGAGGTGCAGAGCTGCAATGCCCAACTCTGGAGGCAGTGCTCACGAAAGGCACAGGAGGAAGGTTCCTTGGAGCTGTGCGAGAACCCATCCTGTGGGGTGCAGGGGGATGTGTGGCTGAGCAGAGCAATGTAGGGGAGAGGGGAGGCCATGAGACCTGGGGCACCTGCAGCCGAGTGTGCTGCCCGTGGCCTTTTTGGCCATGATGAGGGCATGGATTTTAGCCACTGAAAATGAGGGAGATGTGTGCATTTTGAGCAGACAGGGAGCCTTTCCACGGGACCCTCTGGCTGGTGGAGGAGCAAGACTAGCTGGACTCGGAACGGATGGCAGCCTCAGGCCAGCTGGTGGAAGCAGAAGTAGGAAAAATAAAGGAGAGAAGCTGCTTATAGTTTGAAAATCAATCGATTGGATGTTGAGTATGAGACAAAGAAAAGCATCAAGACAAGTTCAGTTCTCTGTCCCGAGCCTCTGGGTGGGCACAGCTGCCTTTTCTGAGTACAAGGAACAGGTTTGCAGGCGGATGAGGACTGGTGCCACACAGGGCTTGTCTCATGGCCCGTGTGACACCAGTGATAGATGTGGAGCAGGCCCTGGAAAGCTGGAGGTTAGGACAGAGGTGCAGATAGGGCCTGAGTGCTCAGCCCTTTCTGTTGCCAGGGAGAAGCCTACCTTGTTCAGATAGGAACTCTTGCCTGGCTAGACCAGAGAAGAGCGCTGAGAGATGAGACCTGGCTGGGCCTGAGCAGCCATGGTGATGGCCTTCTATTTGCCCCTGAGCTTTGCTTTCTCCTTGAATTCTGCTACTCCAGTGCTCCTGCCCCAGGGCTGAATGACCACATTGTCATCCCAAGCTCTGACACATCCCACAAGCTCCCTCTCTTAGCCTACGGAGAGACAGGCTGATGTGTGAAAAGAACTCACCAACAAACAGAAGTAAAAAGGAAATACCACTCACCCTGGCCCTCCAGTGTCTCCCTCTCTGGGCTTCTTCCCCCCATCTGCCACGAGGAGACCACAGGAACACTCAGGTTAGAGTCCCATTGTGAGGTGTGAGTGAGGCAGTACCTGGTGCCTAGTCGGGGCAGTGGACAGAAGGTAAACCTGAGGCCAAGCTGTGCCGTTTTGTTGAGGCGCTCATTATAGTACTCATTCGTGCCTCTCACCACGGCCCAGTATGGTTCCCTCCTCTTCTGAGCAGCTCTCTCTGGGGATTTCTCCTATCCCATGATCCCATGTCTCTCCACCTGTCAGTATCCCACCTGCCAAATAGGAGGTCATCTAATTAACATCTCTACAATGCCCAGGAAAGGTACAGAGAAGAGGAAGGGTTTAACACCAGGCAGGGCTGAGTTCTCAGCTTGTCTCAGCCTCTGGGCAATTTTAGAAAAGTCACTGAATTGCCCGAAGCCTCAGTTTCCTCATCTGTGGAACAGAGCCTTGTCCTGGAGGAATTGCAAGAACAAAATGAGAATGTAGCCCAGTAGATGCGAATCGGTGTTATGAGGAACCCGTCAGCACAACTGGGCTGAACATTGTCCACTTAGGCTTTACCTGAAGTGTGGGACACACTTACCACAGAGTCCCAGGGTGTAAATATTTTAGGCCTGTGTAAACCCTATGGGATCCATCGCAGCCACAACGCTGCTATTGGAGTGCAAACTCAGCACAGACAAAAGTTGTGTTCCAGTCTGATTTACTCAATCAGAACAATGGGTTGGATTTGGTATGTGGCCCACTGTTTTTGATCCTGGATCTAGACCAATACTTTCAACTTACCACAGAGAAGAAAGAAGCCCAGAGATAGCAAGGCACCAACCCGAGTGCTGGGCCACCTCCCAGCCAAGGGTGGGCAGGAAGCCTGACTCAGCATTCTGTCCCGAATGGCCCACTCATCTATCCAAGGGGCTTGCCTTTCTCTCCTTATTGGTTCGTCAGTTGGCACACATGTTAGTTACTAACCAACCAAATATTCATTTGATTGGCCTAGCGTAACAGTCCATCTTTGATCCCCATCTTGGAAATTTCTGGATTTGTCCTCTGGAGAAAGCTGTGACCTCTCATCTGACTAAAGAATCACACACTGATGTAGAGTCCCCTGGTGAGTCAGGAGTTCCTGTTTCGCAGTCTGGGAGGACATTATCAGCATGACAAGGATAGTGTCACCACACCAGCCACCATTGTGGCTATGCTCTGTAGCCCTGCAGTTGTTCCTATGGTTTCCTCAAGAAAACAATCCTCTAAAAAGAATCTCATCTATTAAGGTCATTATTAATCTGGAAAAAACCCTACTTCTTGATAAAATGAATCTATGACAAGACAGATGTAATAAACCTGGTTAGGATTTATGACGTGCCCAGGCAGCGTTTTGCAAAAGATAATGTTCTCCTGTAATGTTGATTTGCCGGATGAGAACCATGTAATTTATTCTGTCAGTGTACATAAGAAATGTTATCTGTGTGGAGAATGACTGATGGCCTCATGAAAGCTGGCAGGGAAACAAATAAAACAATTTGGGCCTTAAAAATATAATCACCTCATGATCACATCCTGGCGTTTGTGACACAGGGCAGAGGGCTGGGAGCCTGGCTGCTGTGACTTTGCCACCCCATCTGGGGGCCATTTACCCTTGAGCTTGTCACCAGAGGGCAGCAGGGAGCCCCAAAGGATCCCTTGAGGATGAGGCGCCTCTGTCCAGCCTCTGCTCCAGCTGTTCCTTCTTCTGTCCGCCTTTCCACTTCTCCACCAGGCCGGTTCAGCTGGACCCATGGGGCTGTGGCATGCTGCTGCGCCCCTAGCTCCTCAAACTCATACCCTACAAGGACAGGAGTGTGCCTCATTGTAGCCACCTTCTGGGCCTCTTTCATGCCCCATGGCACTTGTGCCTGGGTTTCAGTGGTGGGCATAGTCTGCTCTTTGAGACTAGACTGATGTTGGCTCAGCGTCCTCTGTTGTGCTCCTGGAACTTGCCAAGGAGCAAATACTCGCGGGGTGGCCATCATTGATTGAACACCTCACATGGAACTGCCCTAGGAAGTTTAGAAGATTGGCACTATTGCTGGTTCTTTCTTATGCAGTGGGAACTGAGGCTCAGAATCCACCTGCTCTGTTCAAGGTCATATATATATATGAATATATATGTATATATATATGAATATATATGAATATATATGTATATATATGAATATATATATATATATATAGAGAGAGAGAGAGAGAGAGAGAGAGAAAGAAAGAGAGAGAGAAGAGGAGTGAATCCATGCCTGCAGAGCTCCCCTGGCTCCCTTTCCACACTGGCCACACCTTCTATTGGCTTCCATTCCCCATGCTCTCCCGGTTTTCCTCCATGTCTCTGACCATCACTTCTAGAAATTTCTTCCCTAAATGTTGATGCCTGTTGGCTCTGTGCTCAGCCTTCCTGCCCTATTCCCCCCTTGGCATTTAAAGCTGGGTCTTGATACCCATCTCTTGCCTGTGGTTGACCCTCTTTCTACCGAGTGGACATTCCCCAGGTCTCTCAGAACCTTGTCTATCCTCACTGCCTGCACAAGGCTGCTTTCCATGTCTGCCCGTGTCTGTGGTTCGAGAGACTGGCATCACCCATTCAACTATCTAAATAATTACTTCAGAACCTAAAAGTCACCTGGATCGATCCCCTTGCCTTACTCTCCAGTACTGATACATCACCAGGACCCTCAGACGGTCCCTTTCTGAGGTCTTCCTTCTACCACCGCCCAATTTGTGCTCTCACTGGTCCAGGCCACTTGTGGATTCTGGGACTCTGCCTACTCCTGGACACTTCCCCTGAACTCACCAGGCTGAGCCTAGTGCCACTCGGCCTGCCTGTTGCATCTTAGAGCATGTGTCATTCTGCATATGGGAGCTGCTAATACCCTTATCTTGAGAGCAGGAGCCTGTTCTTATGGTCCCAGAATCCTGAGATGTGCAGAGTCAGACTCTCTGCTGGGTGATGGAGGATAGAGTCAGGCTGAAAGGAGCCCCACCACAGCCCTGCCCTATGGTAAGCTACAGGGAAGAGGGAGACCTCTGGCAAATATGCCCCTGCTCCCAGGCTACTCTGACCACCAAGCAAGTTTCAGAACCCTCAAGAAGGGTAAGACCCCAAGGCAGCCCTCAGGAGCACCTCCTTCAAAATATCTGGGGAACAGGTTGGGAAAAGCACAGAGATTTGTGTGTATGAGCTGAAGCCAATTGGAGGCCGTGCCGTGAAGGATACAAGGCTGGCTCTAGCTTGACAATACGAGGAAAGGTCAGAACACAGGGCGAGGACCAGGTGCCTTTCACTGAATGTGGCCATTTCTTAGACACAGGTGGAAAAACCTCCCATATTTGGAATTTTCTGCCATGGTTGGAATTTTCCAATTTTTACTTGTTCGTGCTACAGTCCTGAGCAACCAAGCTTAGCAACTGTGGCTTTTGCTGTCCTGGCTCTGCCCTGCCCCTGCCCTGCCCCTCTTGGGTCCTTGCTTCATCCTTGTTCTGTGAACACCACTCTATTGATCTTTCCAGAGCTAACACTTTCCCTAGGATTCTGCTCTGAGCAGCAGTGGCCCCAAATCTTAGGTACTTCCTTCCTCCATAGAAGCCTGTCCTGGCTGTCAGAATGGGCTGGTCCTTTGCACAGGTCCCTGGTCACAATCCCAAAGGGCTCTGTTCTGCTCCCTGCTATATTTATTTAGAAAGAAAATGGGTTGGAAAGCTAACCAGCATCTTTTCCTATGTAAAGTAGTTGAACGTGTATGAGAGTGGCTTGAAGTCATGCTACTGGCTGACACAGATGACCAATTACAGTGTGTCAGACTATGTGTCGACCCTTCTTACGTACCACTTCACTTACACTTCACCATGGCAGTCAGAGTGGTGCTTTTATGATTTTTAATTGCCCAAGTGAGGAAACAGAGGCTCACAGAGGAAGTGTCTTGCCTGAGGCTGCACAGCTCAGATGAGATGAAGCCTCTGTGTGTAACAGCTCTGGTAACGCTGTCCCAAGTCTGGGAAGGGAAGCAAACAATGTCCCTGGACTTCTAAAAATGGGCCCCTCTCAACCACATATTAGCAAATGACACAAAAATAAGCCAAGCACCACTGAGAGGCTGATCGATGGGCACCATCTCCAAGAAGCTGAGCAATTAGGTGAGAAAATGGAATAGCTTTCCCATCTCTAAAATAATAGGCGTATATTAATTGAAAAATATTTTCACCTCATTGTCCATGATAGGAATTCCTTCTGCTTGAATCACTCCTCCTCTTCCTCTTGCATGGCTGTCCTTTTCTCATCCTGGAAGTCTGGGCTTGAATATCACCTCCTCAGAGAAGCCTTCCTTGACCATTCAAACATAAAGTAATGATTATATTAATTACCCCTCTGTACTTTTCCTCCCTGGTATTGCTTGATGTCACTGATATGTGTGTGTGTGGGGGGGGGGTGGGTGTGTGTATGGTGTTTGTGTGTGAGTGGTCTGTCTTTCACTCTGGAGAGTCCAGGGACCACCTCCGATAAATGAATCCCTAGACAGCTCACACAGCACAGGCCCCGAGTAAGCACTAGTCTAAAAGTCATATGAATACCTGTGGTGTATCTTTATTTATCTTAGTTAAGCAATCTATTTTTATGTTCTCTGATTTTATTTAATAACAGAGCACTTAAGAACAATTTGGTATCCATTGCAATATGTAGATTGGGAAATCCTGTAGTCATGGTTATTACTTTCTGGCTATTCATGATGTTTTTGTGTTGCTGGAGGGAGAGAAACAGAGTAAAACCCGAGCTTTGCATAGGGAGTTGGGAGAGCTGGATAGAAGCCTTGGCTCTGCTGCTTCCTGCCTGTGTGACCTTGGACATGACCTTCTCCCCTTCTGATCCTGAGTTTTTTTTCAGCTGTAAAATGAGCTTGGACCGGTGATTCTTTAGGGCTCTTTCAGCTGGAAAAGCTTAAACTCTGACAATGACAGGCACTGAACTTGGATGTGGCTGAAATGATTGGATTTGAGGTATCAACACATGTTTTGAGCTCCCCAAGAGCTGGACTGGCATGGTGTTGGGAGGGGATCCAGTGCAACTCTGAAGTCTGGATGGCTGGTCACATCGCCACCAAGGTAGCAGGAGCCTCCACGTCGCCTGTGTGTGGTGTTGGAATGGGCATAGAAGAGCAAAGGCCCTGCTTTCCTGGTTGGCCTTGTCCTGTGCCCTCCCTGTCCCCAGAAACTATGGAACCTGGTAAGAAAGGAGTCTCAAAAAGAAAGAAAGAAAAGCATCCCTCTCTTTCTTCCCTCCTCCATCCCTTATCCTCAGACCTGATCCTCACTACTTGGTGACAGGACTGGAATGAGAGTCAGAGAGATGAGATTGAGCTTCCAGCCCTTGGGCACGAGGAGCCCCGAGGAGCCCTGAGGAGCTCGGGGTCACGGGGCCTGCCTGGGCCAGTGCCGCAATGCCTGTTAATCGGTATTTAAGTGAGTTCATCAGAGTGGAGCGGCTGCCACCGCTGCTGAGCTCAGCCTGGGCCCGAGGAGCCAGGAGCTGGGTTAATAACACCTTATTTAGCTGAAAATTCCACTCCACTGGAGCATGTTTCAGAAGGAGTTTGATTTTGAATGAGGATTGATGTCAATCCTGCAAGGCGAAAGCGCCTGGAGCTGCTGCCGCAGCCACGACCGTAAAACGGGCCATTTATGGGAACTGCAGGGACGCCCTACAGTGCTAGGGCACCCAGAGTCCTCTACCCGCACCCAGCAACGCAGGCTTGGAGTTGGTCTGGCCTGGCAGCCAAGAGGGCCAATCTCTGCAGGATTGGTTAGTGGGAAACTTGATACAGTATGGATATTTCAGCTTTAGACCCAGCATACCAGGACCAAAATTGGCAACTGTCCGTTCTTTCCTGTGCTCTCTTGGGCCACTTGGTGACCTCTCGCAACCTTGGTCAGTTCATCTTCATTCCTGAGGTATCAGTGCCTACCCCAGGGAAGGGATGCTTAGCTCAAAGGAGCGAATGTACCGTGAGTTATGAATCACCACACTTCCTGGACAGAACTGACTCCCCTTGACAACCTGCTTTCCTCCCGTCCCAGGCTGTGGTAGGGCCATGGTGGATGGGAGGACTGTGGGCAGCAGGGTCCTTAACACTTCCTCCAGGTAGGGTAGAATTCGACTGTTATTTGTCTCCATGGCTCTGCCCTAACCTGTGGTGTATGGAATTCCATGAACTTAGAATTCTGTGAAAAACCAGACTCTGTCTGCACTCAACTCCTGTCTTTGCTTTACCCTAAGGTGGCACTGGCACCTCCTGATGGCTTCAGGTTTAATGGTGTCCTCAGAAATCCAGGTTAAAGGACATGTATAAGTATTCCTATCTATTGGTCTCTATAGATATATCTGGTAAGGGCAATAGGAAAATAAGCTTTGTGTGTGTGTGTGTGTGTGTGTGTGGTTGTCTTTTTTCTCTGCTATCGCTGTGGCTCTCATCTTGCATTTTGCATGTTGCAGTAGGGGAAGAAAGCTATCTGGGGTGGGGGTGGAATTGGTAGACCTATGTCCTAACCCTTCCTGCACATGCTCCCTAGCACTGCCTGTGTTCCCTTGTTGGCTTCAGGGCTTCTGCTAGTGACCGATGTGACAGTCCCAGACAGAAGTCACATTTCCCAATTTTGAGTCTAAGCAGAAGAGACTGAATCATCGCCCCCACAGTCGTGGCATGGTCACTGTCTCCTCTTCAAGGCAGCAGTCAAGAGCCAAGACCATGCATTTTGCAGCCGCATAGGGACAAGCTGTGAGGGTGGGTGCACTGGGCACCATTGTGTCTCCGCTGAAGGGCTTTGCAAGCACTCTGAGAGGGGCAGAAGCGGCTTTCATGTTTATTTTTAAATCTTGTTGGGCTCGCAGTTCTTGGTGGTGCTGGTTTAATTCTTCTCCTTCTCTGGCCCTTTCATACGGGCGCTGGATGACAAGGCGCTGGCACAATTGTGTTTGCCCGAGTGCAGATAAGATCAGTTGTGGTAGATCTGCTGAGCCCCGGCTCCTAAAGAGAAGCGGAACATAATAAACAGGTACCAGAAGGGGGATAAATAGGGAGGATTAAATGTGAACAAAGGCGGGAACATCTGGGACTTACAAAAGCTTGTTCAGAGAATTGCTTGGGAGAGAAAGGCAGGAAGAAGAAAGCAGCCTCTTCACCCCTAGCTTGGCTCCTTCACCAGGCTCCTTGGGAACACAATGCACAATGGGGCTGCATCTGAAGAGGGCCGGGAAGGTGAGGCAGTGCAGAATCTGGGGTTCTGAGAAACCGGTAAGGCAAAGCTCTGAACACCATCCCCCACGTTGCCGCCACCACCACCCCCTGCAGCTGTCCCTAGGAATGCCACCAGCTCCTCCTTTGGGCATCCCAAATCTCTTCTCATAAAGACTTCTCCGGCTTTCCAAAGATGACCAGGTAGCTTCTGGTCTTCCTGCACCATGTGTGGGCTGTTGCTTCATGACCTGGTTGTCTGGTGGAGCCCGAGCCCGATTTTAGACTCCTGCTTGGTTGTCTACAGCAGAGGAAATAACATTTAAAAATACCTGATCTGAATCTTCAGGACTGATCCACCTCTCCAAGCCAAGCTGCTGCCACTGCCTGGGTCTGGTTGCCGCCACTTCTCCCCAGCAAGATTCTCTTAACCTGTCTGACCTCTCTGTTCTCTGCTCAATGCCATGTCCAGGCAGATGTCATATAATGAAGATCTGGTCATGTGGGACCCTGGGGAAAGCCCTGCATGAGAAGGAAGCACTTGTAGGGTAGTGGAGTAAGAACCTCCATCCAACAGCCTGCTCCTTCATAAAAAGGAGAGCACTAGGAAAATGGTCAAAATCAACATATTTAGAAGCCTGGCCATTAGTCAAAGGCACTCAGCAATTCAAAATGTGTGCATTTAAGAAGAATACTTTACGCTGTGCTCTATTAAGGTTTACATCTAAAAATGTCCCCAGAAAGTCTCATATCTTCACAGATGGGCCTTTTGGAAGATGACTGGATCATGGGAAGCTATACTCACCAGTGCATTAATCTGTTGACAAATTCACAGCTGAGTGTGCTGTTAGGAAGTGGGGCCTGATTGGAGAGGGCTGGTCACTGGCAGTGTGACCTGGAGGGGTACAGTGTGGTTCCTGGATATTCCTTTTTCTCGCTGCCTATGGCTGCCATGGGAGGAAGTAGCTTTCCTCTGCAGTGGCCATTCTCTGCTATTTCTGCTTTGAAGCCAGCCAACCCATGGACTGCACCTGCTGGAACCGTAAGCCAAATATGTCTTCCCTTCCTTAGGTTGTGGGTGGCTGCTGTCATGCCCCAATACTAGTGCTTAAGACAATTCAGTAAGAACAGTGAACTTTGCAACGTATTCCCCCGCCCCCAAGTTATTCTTCATTTTTACTTCCCTTCCCTCCTTCCTACACTGCCACCCTCCCATGTCTCCTCTTCCTCTCTATAAAACCCATCTCCCTGTTTCCTACTGTAACTAACTCTTATTTTACTATTTTATTTATACTTTGGGTTCTCATATTAGAGAGACCATGAGATATTTAACCTTCTGTGTCTGATTAATTTTGCTAAGAATTATGGTCTGAAGCTGCATCTGTTTTCCTAAAAAAGACTCAAATTTTTCTGTATGGCAGAGTAATATACATACATATATGCATATATACAGGTACATGCATATGTATATACATATACTTTATTATCCATTCTTTTTTTGTGGTACTGGGGATTGAACATAGAACCTTCACTGTGAGCTACATCTCCATCCCCTTTTAATTGTTTACTTGAGACAAGATGTTGTTGAGTTGGTAAATTGCCCCGAGTAGGCTCAAACTTGTGAATCTCCTGCCTTAGTCTCCCAAAATACTGAGATTACAGACCTGTGCCACTGGGCCAGTTTTAATTCATCTATTAATAATCATATCTGCTACTTCTAAAATTTAGCTGTTATTAATTGTGCTCCTATACCATTGGTGTGCATGTATCACTATTTTGTGATGGCTTTAATTCTTTCAGAAAGATACCCAGAAGAAGTAGAACTAGATCAAGTGGAATATCTACCAGCTTTCATAATGGTTATACCAATTTACAGTCCCACCAACAATGTAGAAGGGTTCTTTTCCCCCTACAAGCACACCAGCATTTGTGTGTGTGTGTGTGTGTGTGTGTGTGTGTGTGTGTGTGTGTGTGTGTGTTTGTGTTCTTGTTAATAGTCATTTTTTTGATTTACATGTTTTTAATGTTTAGTTTCTGACTGTCTCTACTCCTCTGCCCCCAGGTCTGCAGATGCCTTAAAAGCAATCATTGCTAACCCAGCAATCATTGGGTGGGAAAAAAAGGTTTAAAGCTTTCCTGTAAGTCCCCAGAGAACTGTCACTATTGCACCTGCCTGGAAGCTCCCTGGGAAAACCCCATTTGCAGAATGTGTCTTTATTTAAACTTCTTAGAAGATTGTTCAGTGAGACACTCTATTCATAGACTATTTGTAAAAAATAATCATAGGCATTTTTTAAACATTACAGGTAGTGAAATCTGTTGAGGCAAACAAGAGGCTACTAAACCAAACCAAACCAAACAAAAACAGAAAACAAAATGCAAAGCAGAAAACAAACCTTAAATCTGGCAAACCAGGTATTCGTAATGAGGTTTGAAAATCTCTGAAATATTCCCGGTTCTTTAAGACCAGACATATGTCTAGAACTGGTGCATGACCAGGAAAGACGTAAGAAGGCCCTGACCTCTCACCTCTGGGTGACCTCAGGACTCTGCCTAAGCAGGAAATTTAGCATTTATATTAAACAAGAAGATAAATCTCAAACCAATAAGCTAAGCTTTCATCTTAGCAAAGTAGGAAAAAAATAAAAGTGAAAGAAACCTCAAACAAGCAGAGGAAGGATATAGGAGTTGCCTTAGAGGTCCCTCTAAACCACTTGCCTGTCAACAGTTGTCACTCTGCCCTTGGGGTTGTCACCACTGGTCTGCCAGTCACCCAAATAGAAGGGTGATCATCAGTCTGTGTCTCTCCTGTCCCTTGGCACCCAAGGGCACTTCCTTCCTCCACAGGTCTCTCCTTCTCAGCCACCTCTTACTGGCATCACTGCCTCTGGTTTTTTCCCATTTCTTATTGCTCCACAGACATTTGCTGTATGATGGTCTCCAAATGAACACCTTGAACTCAGCCACCGCAACTAACACAGGTCAAGTACCTATGGTGTGTGTGCTTACTGCACTAAGAACTTTACATTTTATTTCATTCATCAATTATCTGAAGAAGAAGCCTTCAGGGATTTTTTTTCTTTCTATAAATGAGAAATTTGAGGGTCAGTGAGGTTAAGTAACTTTCCATTTTATACTGACTCCACCAACAGGTCATGACTTAAACTCCAATTTGTTTGGCCCTTGCTCCTTTAAGTACACTGGAGCGGATCAGATTACTCTTCTGTTGAGGCACCTTCCTTCTGTCTAGTTCCAAGAGACAGATCCCAAAGTCAACCTTGACATTCGAGGCTCTCCACGAGCTGACCTCGTCCTGGGTCTCCACTTGAACCAGCCGTGTGGTGACTATTCACGAGCAATACTCTTTGTTTTTCTGACTTTCACTTAGGTAGTTCACCACTGGAGGAAGATTCCTCCTCTTTGGCAGGCCCAGTGTCCAGTGTGACCCCTGTTGTGGGCTTTACCAGCTACCAGGGGAGGAGCCTTGCTTTTGTTTTCCAATCAGAGGAGGGTTCTGGCAAAACCAGACCCTGCTTCCCAGGTGGGAGAAGCCGAAGACATGAAAAGAAAAATAAAAGCAGGACCTGCCTGGTAATTGAATCTAAGAATAATTATTGAGGATTATTACTGTGTCTATATAATTTATGATCCAAACCAGAATGCTTTTTGAGAGTAAAAAGGATGCTATTAATCATCACACTGGGACAATAGGTACATACTAAGACTGCCCAGAAACAATAGCAAATGTGGCCACTCTGGTAATTGCTATTATGAATCCCGCCTTCCCAAGACAAGGATCAGAACCTGCTTTCCCAGGCTCCCTTGCATCTACTGGTAAGCACGTGACCAGGGTCCTCCAATTATTTGAACCTGAGAGACTTCAGGTCAGAAGAGAATAGCCTGAAGGAAGAGGCCATGTGAAGCCCAGCTACTGGCCAAGGGTGGAAAGTGCTGAGAGCTATTGTGCTCTCAGAGGCAGTAGTGATAATGGTCTGAGGGTGGCACTCCATGCTTCATGTCTGCATGTTGGTTCTGGGACACCTGGGCCACATTCACAATAGGGTAACCATAGAATCAAGTGTAGTTACCTGGTAGCATAGAAGAACAGATCTGTAGCCTTTTCTGAAATCTTATGATCTGTCAGGTGACTTGCTACATTTATATTCTCTTTAAAGTCAGAGAGTGTTGAGAGTTCTGACTCATGCAATAGGGAAATGTGCAGGTTCTGTACTGTTGGTTTGTTTGATTTGTGTGTGTGCAGCATATGTGTGTGTGTATGCATGATGGAAGCACATTTACCAAGGGTGGAAGGTAGCCACCTTAAAGTGGTAGGTGAACGCCATTTTCCTTCTAGCCCCTGAGCATTCCTATCAGAGTTGCTGCAGATATCAGGCAGCTGAGGATCTGAGGATCTGGTGACCCACAGGCCACTTCTCTAAGAAGCAGACATGGTTTCAGCTAAGCTAGTACCCCTACCAGACCCTCCTTCTCATCTCTAGTCTCTTCCCAATCTTTTTTTGAGCTGTTTTGAGAATGTCTGTCAGCATGTAATGGGGTTTCCTCAAGGGCAGGAGGAGCTGAGGGATCCTTGCCTCATCCCCTGTGTGTCCCCCTTGCCCAGGTGCCTCCAGCCACTGTAAACCCAGCAGGGCGCACCTGGTCTCAGTGCCCTTGGACAGCCATCCCCAGCATCAGCTCAGCCTTACCACCTGCTTCCAAATCCACTTCAACCCCCCCCATCTCCAGGTGTAAGTCTTCCTGGCTGATCCAGCTCAATGACTCCACTCCCCCAGCCCCGCCCTGCCCCATCTTCTGTCCCTCCCAGGACACTGGCCCTGATTACTTATTTAGCACTGAGTCATGTGGTTTGACCAAGGATAGTACTGTTATCTCTTTTCTTCTAATTTTTTTGAAGTTTGCTTTCCTGACTAGCTGTAAGCTCTTGGGAGGAAAAGATCATGACTTTACTTCTAGGCTTCTTAGCTTCTTTGAGAGCCTTAGCTGAGTGTCGTCTTTGTAGATGTTCAAAAATATTTGTTGGAAAAAACAACCAAATCAATATGAAGTAGAAACAAATGGAGAGAGTTGAGAGCTTCTAAACTGTTTGCTGTGGTTGACTCAGCTCAGTACATCCCTGGGCTGCTCTCAAGTACTCAGGGTCCCCTGTTTACATAGCTTGCTCAGGTCCATTTCTGCTTGTGACCCCGTGGGAGAGGCAGAGCATCCTGAGAAGTCACAACCATTGGTTCAGAATGTAGCCTTGGAGAATCTGCTGCTTGCTTCCAGTTCTTCCTGGCAGTGGATGTTCTACAAATCAAGTGGATCCTAGCCCAGCCTTCTGGGGACACTCTGTATCACAGACAGCATGGGCAGGGGTCAGAGACCAGTCCTCCAGAGCCAGGGTACTGGTTCCAATCCTCTATCACTTTTAGTTGATATACTTCAGGTAAATTATTTAAAGGCAAAGCCAAAACAAAACTCTTGGTGCCTCGGTTTCCCTAAAGGAAAATAATGAGAATAATAATATCTCGATTATGCTGTGAATTAAGTTAGCTATAATATGTGAAATGCTAAAAAGATACTTATAAAAGTGTAACTGTGAGCTGGGCCTGGTGGTGCAGGCCTGTAATCCGAGCACTTTGGGAGGCTGAGGCAGGAGGATCACAAGTTTGAACCCAGCTTGGGCAACTTTATGATTTGATGAGACCCTGTCCCAAAATAAAAATAAAAATGGAAGAAGGTTGTAGCTCAGTGGGAAGATCATGAGTTTAATCTTTACTACCATAGAAAAGGGTAGCTATGATTATTACTGAGGAGCAGTAATGTTATTAGAGAAGCCAAAAATGCATATGCATAACAAAAGCCAGATAGAAAGATTATAATGCAAAAAAAAAAAAAAAGAAAAAGGTTTACTGAGATCTCCAGGATGTGCACAGAAAGAGAATCAAGGGTGAGAAAGGTGCTGTTTGGTGGGAGGAGGGCTAGAGGTCTGTCCACTTTCCCAGCATTTCAGACCCAATGAGCCTCTGTACCTTGTACCTGGCACCTTCCAGTATGACCCAGCCAGATCCTTTCTCATCCTAAAACCATTTTAAAAAAAAAAAAAGTTCCAAAGCTCACTGGGTGTTCTAGCAGCAAAGCAGCTTGTTTCTTCTTTGGGAAACGGTGACTTCCTTTCTCTTCCAAGTTCCAAGGTCTATGGCAGACATCAGGGAGGCTTGTATATATCTTGCCCCCTTCCCTCTGGAACATGTGAATGGTCACCTCTTCCTGGTGTCTACCACTGCAGTGAGACAGCTGGTTGGCATGGCCGATAGGAAGAAAGGCAATGATGAAATGAAACTTGGAGGAGAATGTGAGAGGTCTCCACGCCTGCTCTTCCCTACCACAGTGGCCAGGAGGACTAGGCTATCCCACAAAGATACTGCCAGTGGGGTCCCCAGGAGACCCCAGATAACCCACAGCAAAGTGTGTGTGAACAAGAAACACCTCTGTGTGTGAAGCCACGGGACCTGGGCTGTTACCATGGTGCAGCCTTCCTGTTCTGGCCCACTTGGGGAACTCTCCTTTAGGAATTCGTGGGCAAGAACAGGCTCATGCCCTGGTCCTAAGAACTTCCCGTATGATTCCAGAAAGATCTTTCACCTGCAGTGTTGATTGAGCCAACACCTTTCTGACTTTCTTTCCATCCCACCAGACTAGATCTTGTCTTGGCTCTGTTATTACCTTCCTCCCCTCACCATCCAACTATCCCATTCTCAATTCACTGGGCAGCCAAAGCCATCTTCTGAAAACACACATGCGTGTGCACACAAACATGCACACATGAAATCATATCACATCACTCTTGCTTAAAGCCTGGCAATTCATGTTCCCACAAGCCATTAGAATCAAATGCAGATTCCTTGCTATGGCATAAGGGCTGTGGCTTCTCTGACCCCATCTCCTCCAGCCACACTGGTTTCCACTTCAGGCTGTGTGTACCAGCCCCCCTCTGCCTGGCTCACTCTTCTGCTTTCTGTTCACTCAGCTTTCAGCTTAAATGTCACCTCAGAGGGGTCTTCCTGAGCATTATAGCTGAAATGCCCCTCACCCATACACTTGTCATGCTTCTTGCCTACTTTGATTGATGTCTGTGCAGCCCTGATCACCATCTGGATGCATGCTGCTTAATTATTTATTTGCCCTTTTTTCTCTTTTTTCCCCACTAGAATATAAGCTCAACGAGGTCATAGACCTTTTCTGTCTTTTTTACCATCACGTCTCCCAGTGTCTCCTATAATACCTCGTACCTGGTCGATGCGCAGAATATTTCTTGAATGAATAGACATATAAGCAAGTGAAATCACTATTACTATGACTACCAGTGGGCCTTTCTTTTGAAGCTACCTGTGTTTGACCTTGACCTCTTTGGCTGACTGGCTAGTTTCTTCTTCAGCCTCTCTGACCCATTGTTCCTTCAGTAAAGTTCAAGGTAACCCAAACCCTGCTCCTTACGAGCCAAAAGACAGTACCAGCTGCAGTGGGTGGAAAAATCCTTTCTAGATATCAACCCCCCTCCTTCCTCTGGGACGTTAAGTCGTTGAGACTTGGAGGTGAACTTGTTATGATGGCATAACCCAGGTTAACCTGACTGATAGGAAACTTTTGGAAGAATTTCCTCACCTTGGATGCATCTGTGCCCTCTATTGAGGATAAATAACTCAAATCAGAATCACAGAGCATTAATTCCAGAGGGAACAAAGAGAACATCTTGTTTCCTAGTACAGGAAGGGCAAGGGAGAGACATTGCCTAAGGCCTTTGCCCCTTGGTTCATTTATTTGGTCACTGTTTTTACCCACTATATATATATATATATGTATATATGTATATATATACATATACATACATACATACATATATACATATATATACATATACACACACACATATATATATGATACATAATGTTTACATGAACTTGAGTGTTTTATGCATATGTATATCATATCAACTTTACAGTCCCTCCCCTTTTTTGGCCCTCCCACATGCTACCCATCCCCTTGTAACTCCCACTGTCACACCCATTTGGTTCCACAGAATGCCTGTGTTGTGAGTTTCCCAAATCAGGGAAACCATGAGATAGTTAACCTATTTAATCTTCTGCATCTGGCTCATTTCACTCAAATCACCACTCTTTAGCTCAGCTTCCCACCCCTAGAATGGCCTACAGTGGCCATATCTTGATGCCTCTTCTCTGAGTCCAGTAGAGCCATTTATTGGAATATTTTCCAAAAGTTTTTTTTCTATATCTCACTATATCTTTGTTGAAGTTCCTCACCCACCAGTCTACATAAGAAATGTAATTCATAAGGCTAGAAAATGTGAGAAAGAAAAAAAGAGAAGTTAAAATGCTGTATCTGAGTACTGAAAGGTAAATGTTTGTACATTCAAAAGATGTTCAGGTTATCATTACATTGATCTGTTTACTTAGGATAAAATTACATCAAAGACCAAATAAGTGAATTGCTACAATAAATGAACTTGTCTATATTGAATTGCTACATTAAATGAACTTAAATTTGTACCACATATTACCCTTAAAGAAATAGATATACTGGCATACTTAGTTATTTCAGATTTTTAAAATTTTCATAAATTATTTACTCACATTTTACTGATTACTAACATTTTGCCAGGTTTGGTTTTTCATTTTATCTACCTATCCATCCATAAACGCATGCACACATATTTTAAAAAGATTTTATACCAATTCCCCATGTTGAATATAATTATGTCTTGCAAGCTAACATACTATTACAAATAATAATTATGTGGGGAAATTTCACAGAGTTTATGAAATAGCTGGTACTGTTTTAGAACTATACCAATCAAATGATTCGAATACAAATGTATTTTTTGTTACACTTTCTCTGTAGATGTTTCCTTTCCTCCATGTGTTTTGGTGCTGATTGTCTCGCCGCCTCTGTCAGATTCCTTCAAGTATTTTCTGCAGTGCTGGGCTAGTGGTTGCAAATTTCTTTAGGGATTGTTGGTCATGAAAAATTTTTACTTCTCCTTCAATTTTCAGGGATAATTTTGCTGGATACAACAACCTGGGTTGATACTTGCTGTCTTTTAAAGCTTGAAATATTTTGCTCCAGGCTCTTTTGGCCTTCAAAGTTTGCATTGAGAAATCTGCAGTGATTTGAATGGGTTTGCCTTGCTGGAATAATGCCTATTTTTCTCTTGCTACTTTTAGTATTTTTTCTTTATGTTGTATTTATGAGGTTTTGATTATGATATATGGTGGCAGATTTCATTGCTGGTTGAGGTTATTTGGTGTTCTTTAAAATTTTTGTACCTGAAAATTAATTTTTTTTTAGATTTGGGAAATTTTTTTGCATGGTTTCAGTGAATAGATTCTTTATACCTTTTTTGCTGTCTTCTGCTCTTTCTCCCACACCCATACTTCTGAGATTGGTTCTCTTTGACTCATCCATCAGCTCTTGTAGCCATATACTTTGCTCATTTCTAATCTTGGAGTCATGCCTAATTGTAGCATTTGTTTCCTCAGCCTTGTATTCAAAGTCTGAAATTCTGTCTTCTGGGATTCATCCCAGGCCCCAGAGGACCTAGCACCAGTTGCAGACAGACCAATTTCACCAGAGCCAAAATACTGATGCCCCAACTTGGCTCCCGGGACACCTGGGTCCTGGACTTGTTGCCTTACAACCTAGCCCTGGGTCACAATAGCCAGAAGCCAAGGGTGTCCCATGAAGGTTGAGCACACTTGGCAGTGTCACACCGTAAGTCTTGGCCTTCAGTTTACGTCGATATTTCCTGAACTAGCTCACATTTGCTACATGGTGTTTGGTAGTCAGGGACAAAGGTGGTGGGACTATTCTCCAAGGGTCCCTTCTACCTCAAAATGTGACAACAAGGGGCTTGGTGAGTTCCAGAGCCTCCATGGACAGGGCTAGAAGTGGGTAGTCTCCTGGTCTAACTAGTGAAACAGGACAGATAGAGCCAACATGGGAGAGGTGAGGAGAAGGCATCATTCATGAGGCCTGACCCGTGTGAATGAAGCCAGTGGTTTGCTCACTCTTCCAGAACACATCTACATATTGTGGGATAAATGCCAATGCCTGGGTGGGAGAGATGGCAGAAAGGGAGACTCAGCTCTTGTCCTTATGCAGCTATCAGTCAGTAGAGAAGAGAGTCTTCGAGGGCTGTTGTCATTTTGTGAAGTGGCAGGTATGTCCTAAGAAGTGTGGTCCACCTCAGAGGGCTTCCTGAGAGCTGAGTCCTGCAAGGAGAAGAGCAGAAAGGAAGGAGGGCAGCTCAACAGAGCCTGTGAAAAGACACGGCCAAAAGGAACACAACCCTTCAGAGAAGGGGAGTGAATCCAGGCCTGAGCTACAGGCAGGGGTCAAAGCCTGAGGCAGGTGGAGAGGAGGAGCAGGAAGGGTCTTTGGGGCCATATCCCAGTGCTGAGGCCCTACATACAGGCAGTGGGGAGCCGTTAGCGACTGATTTCATGCAGCAAGTGAATCACTAATGGGAATATATTTGCTGGAGTTGCTCAGTGAGCAACCAGCACAACTGGATGCGGATGCAATAGTCCCAAGTGACCCAGTGGGATGGAGGCTGTGAATGTCCTTGTCTGGTAAAGGCTGGGGAAGGTTGGGGGCCTCTGTGTGCTATGCTGTGTCCAAGGAAGAAGGAGAGAAGGGTCTGCTGAGCCTGGGACTTCAGCTCCATGTCGGCCATCCACCTGTGCCTGAAGGGGGTGGCTGTGAAGCTGAAGGTGATTGACTTGTGGGATCAAGTCGTTGCTCAGTTTGAAACCCCGTTGTTTTTTGTTTTTAAATCGATGTTTCCCATTCAGCAGCGTTTGGTTAAAAAAAGAAAAATAGCTGCAGCTGTGCTTTAACGGCAGAAAAGAGTGAGCGCCATCAATTACAGCGGGAGAACAACAGTGTCTCGCGGCGGTTTTGTTCTTTCTACTCCAAAAATATTAAGTCATTTAGCCTTACAAAGCGTCCACTTGGCAAGGGGTGATGTCTTCATTTGCAAAACGTGGGCACAGAAGCTGTCAGAGACAGTGTGCCTTCTCCCAGACTGGGACAGCTAGGGATCCTGGGTCTTTTGCCTCTGGAGAACCCACCACCTGCTGGAACTGTGGGCCACCCTAAGGGAACCCTGAGCCACCCCCAAAGCCTGGTCTCCATAGTCCCTATCAGGGAGGCCTGCCAGGCCATCAGACTCCAGGAGGCACCTCTTCTACACTTAGTGCTGGTTTCAGCCAGTATCTGTAGGAAGTGACAAGTGCCTCTGTGTCCTTAATGTCAGCACAGGTGTTCTGAGTCAAGTCCTACTCTTTTCACTCCCCGCTTATTCCTTGTTAGCCCTGATAATTTGAGAACTTCAGATGAGGATGTGGCTTCTCTGTGTTGGTCTCATTACGGGGCAGACTTCCACAGGGGTAGCAGGGTTCAGCCTCACAAATTCAGATACTTGAGATGTGTGCAGGGAATAACATGCAGAAAACTAACTCCACCTGATTAGACTCACAGGAGCCTGATGTACAAGCCAGTTGCCACTATTCTGGGGTGAGGGTGGGGATGGTTTACTTTTAGGACTAGATTTTATATTTACCATTCAGAGAAACTTTTTTCTTGGAAACAAGAAAGCTTATTATGTGTATCCTTATCTTTATTTTCCTCATACATGTGTTTTTAAAAAGAGTGCTTACATGTATTCCATCTGAAATGGATTCCCCAGTAACTACATAATATTTGTAATCATCTCACAATTGGTTCCATCAAGGAATTTGACGAGTCTTCTCAAAAACTCTCTGTCGTTGAAACCTCAGGCATTTTATAGTTTTCACTGTTTAAAACCATATGACATCTTCAAACACATAGCCATCCCCACATTAACTGCCCATGGCTCAAGACTGATCCTCAGAGCTAGGACCACTGAGTCACAGAAGTGATTATCGGAGACACAGGCCAGTGTCTTGATTCTTCCACCTTCGCTGTCTGCATGAGATGTACTTGACTAGATCCACAATTTCCTAACGTTCTATCAGTAGAAGGTGTAGATAGGTGTTAGAGGAGGGGAGGGGGAACGACTCCATGGTCAAGGTTAAAATACAAAGTTGGGTGAACCCAAGTTAAAAAATGTCATTCCAGCAAGACCTATGTGAAAACAGAAGTTGAGTTGAACCACGTTAGCTTTTCTCCAGCAGGACCTCTGTGAGCCTTCTGTTGTTTACGTCGGTTTAGGTTAGGGATTCAAGGTATGATATTTACAAAGCTAACTTGACCTTAGACAACTTTCCTCTTTCATTAGAGGCCAGTTTCCTAGAGAAGGCCTGTTGGGAAAAGCCAGATGAGCAGGTCCTGAGAATTCCCATGCACTCCAAGACTCCAGGTTTTAGACCTGAGAAATGAATTCAACTCCTGCTGTCTTCAAGCTCCACGCTCATTCTTCCAGTCCATTGCCCCTGACGTGCCCGTGTCCTCCGCTAGGCTTTTGTCTCTCACTTGAGTGGCTCCAGCAGCCTCCTGCCTGCTCTCTCTCTTGCCTGCCGCTTTTGCACCATGTCTCACACCCACAGTGCCACAGACCCACCTCTTCACTCTGCTCCTGCTGTTTGTGGCTCACGGGATCATGCCGGAGGGCGGTGGGCAGGTGAGGCAGTGCCAGGGACATGGTGCAAGACCAGTGACGAGGCTCCCGCCTCTGTACCCTCTTTCCGTAGAGTGAGATTAACAAGATGTCTCTGGTATAGCGGCCAGGGCCCTGGGCTCCCTAACCCAGGTTAAAATACAAAGTTGGGTGAAACTGAGTTAAAATACGTTATTCCAACAAGACCTATGTGAAGATAAAAGCTCCCCCATTTCCATGGCAACTGAAGTGTGAGACCTACACAATGGAGTTGGCAGCTGGGGGGTGGGGTCCCCGCCCTTTCTCCCAGCAGTTGAGCACCTGAGGGCCCCAGGCCCAACCCTGGCTTGTCTGCCTCTTAAGCCCCCTCCTTCCCTTTCCTCCCTCTCTTCCTTCTTTCTACATCTCTCTACTTATGTCATCACTGAACCCAGGGGGTGGTTCCTAGTCCCACAGGTCAGAAGTTGGTACAGGCCCCACTTGTGAATTTCAGCTGAGCACCTTCCACGGCCTCTTGTGATCCAGGCAGAGAAGAGCAGAGCGGGAACTGTGAGGTCTATTCATTGCATCCCTACTATGTTCCAAGTCCCTTTCAGACATAATTTTATTTACTCGTGAATCATGCAATGTCAGGGCTGAAAGAGGCCTTAGGAAATAACACTGGTAGTGATTTTCAAACTCACTTTTACCAGTGAGCATTTTCTTTTTATATGAAAAATTTCTGCAGCTCTCTATCCAAAGCAGATACAATTGGTGGCACCTTTGTTGAAATCCTTGCACTTCGGCCTGATCTTTGGTTTTTAGGAGGGTCTCGGACTCACGGAAAACCATCTGAAATCCATTCACTTAGCTCCACTCCCCTTTGATAGAGGAGAACTGAAACTTGGAAGGGGAAGGTGTCTCGTGAGTTAAGATTGCCGGAACTTGGCACTGACTCTCCTTCCTCACAGTACTTTGTGCTCCATGCTTCTGCATGCTGTCTACAGATATGTGCTAGGGTGAGCAGAGCTCTCGCAGCCTTTATCTGGCTGCAGAGGAAGAAGCCAGGACTACTGTTTGTCTTGGGACCCAGCAGTGCTCAAGATGGAGAGATGTGCATTGTTCAGGTGATGGGGTAGCCGCTGCAGATGCCACCAGCTGTGACCAAGTGTGTGGGCAGATGCTTGCACAGGACAGCTCTTGTCTCATGCCACCAAGATCCAAGGATATTTAAGGCTGCAGCAGATCTAAACATTTCTATCACCCCTTGCTTCTCTAGCATGAACCGTTTCACTTTTTCCAAGGATGAGTGCTAGCTTCTTTATTTTCAGAAGCAGAAGATCCTGTAGTGGCCATGGGTAAATCTGAGTTCAGTGGCAGATGGCTCAGGGGAGGCAGGCAGAGCTGACATGCTCGCCCGGCCTCTTCTAGAGAAGTATTAGCTGGCTGTGTGAGTTGAGAGGACAGGTCTAGGGGCTTCAGAGTAGAAGAGAGATGGACCTTTTACTCATCTTGAGGCAACAAACTTTCTACTCAGCCCATGGAGAGAATGCCCGGCTACCTGTGGTCCATAGAAGGGTCAGGCAGACCTGATTCAGCCCCTAGCATGACCCTCACATCAGGAGAAGAAAAATTGAGGCTAGCAACAGTGATGGGACGATTGTGGCTGGAAGGGCAGAGCTGTTGACAGAGGCAGTGTAAAGGCATGACAAGGATCCCCTGAATTCTTTCTGTGTACCAGACATTGCACACAGTGACATTAGGGGAAAGCTAGACACAGGAGCTTCCCTTAAGAGTATCCTTGAAGATTTCCTCGATCCTGGCTCAGGTCAAGGTTTCTGTCCTTTGCTTCCAGCCCTCTGCGTACTTTTCCTTCATACCCTGTCCCACAGGGAGTCCATGAGCTTTTTTGTGACTGTTTGGCTCCTACTATGATCTACCTCTAAACTAAAAGCTTTGCTCACTCCTAATCCTTTCACCAAGTCAAGTACTTACTAGAAGCTTACAACAGATTTACTGAATGAGAAGCATCATTGTTGCTCATTTTGTAGTTTTGATTTTGAGGCAGGTTTCCATAAGTCGTTGAGTAGCCCATGCTGGAGTCCAACTTGTGATCTTCCTGTCTCAGCTTCCCAGAGTGCTGCGATTCAAAGCCTGTGCCACTAGGCCCAGCTTATTGGTGGTCATTGCATGGAGTACCTCAAAGTTCTGCAGTGTACCCTTTAGCATAAGAGTGATTGCTCCCATGTGAGACACTGCACACAGCTGGTCAGGAGCAAGCGAGTGGACACAAGTTTGTCTTTCAAGGGTAGAAAATGCTCAAATGCTGGGGATGCGGTGGGGCAGCATGGACAGCAGGGCTAGGGGGAGGGAACAGCTTAGGAAGGGCTCAGGTCTTATTCTAATGGAATTCCCAGTTTTCTTCTGCTCCCGCTTAGATTTACAGTGAGGGAGGCTCAGGGGTAAGAGTTAGGTACATCTGTACTGGGGGCCAAGGGGAACTATCCTCCTGTTTTGTTTGATCTAGAATGCCCCTTCTCAAGTCTCATGTTTTTGGATGTTAAGGATTGTCTATGGAACTATGTGCTGTTAGGGGTCTGATCTGAAGAGGTGGATTATGGGTGTGTGGCTAAAGAACAATGTGTGGCACATTATATATTACAAACATACGGATTAGATAACAGGTGTGTGGTGGGGGCTTAAACCTGGAAGGGGTGGAACACTGAGACTGGACCCAGAATGGACGGATCACTGGGACAGGACCTGGAGGGGTAAATGCTACTTCCTGTCTTCCTTCAAGGACTGGGCTTGGCTCTTCTGCTATGCTGTGAGGATCTCTGCCTCCAAGTCCAGCTCTGTCCCTAGACCTGGTTCCAGCCCCACCACTTGATTCCATCATTTCCCAACCACCCAGCCACCCACCCATGAATTAAAAACTGTAATCCTCTGAATCTTTCCTCCCTTATGTACGGATGTCAGTTATTCTGTCCCAGCAGCTAAAAAGTAACTAAGACTCCTGCCTAATGGTCTCTAGGGGCAGTGGAGAACCCAGATTTCTACCCATTAGGTCCACCCACTGGCATCCAGATGCTCAAATGTGAACAGGTGGTACCATAGCTTACAGGTGGCCTCACAGCCAGCAGGTGAGCTGTTATTTAGGCATTAAGGAAAAATGAGAGGCCAGGTACTAGCAGTGTCCAGAGTGTGCCCAGCTAGAGCTTTCCTCCTCAGGAGGTTCCGTGGGCTGGGGAATCTCACAGTCAAAGCCCACAGAATAGCCTACAGTGGGGATGGCTGGGTAGTGACTTCATAACCCCAGCAGCTTGCAGAAGCATCGAGACAGACACCTCGAGAGGAAGTGTGGCACCTGGATATTGCACAGTGTAATGGAACCAGCCAAGTGGCAAATGTAGCTTTTAAATAGGTTTCGTGCTCCCCCATTAGCTGTCCTGATGTTGATTGCCCCTGACAGCCCATGAGAAGGGGCTGGTCAGCAGCTTTCCCATGACAAGGCCTCCCTGCTCCCCAGGGCCGCCAGCTCTACTTGCCCCTTCAGGCAGGTGCTGGCAACTGCACAGAAGAGGATGCAGTTGTGTAGGGTGGCCACCTTAAGGGAGATGGGCAGAGCCTGCTCTCAGAGGGACTCCAGAGGACCGTCAGAGGCCTCTGTTCTCTTTTCTACACCAGGGGTGAGAGACATCCAGTCCATGGACCATGTTGTGTCTGCAAAACACTTGGTCTGTCCTGGTGAAACTTGAAATTCAATGAATCTAGGGGCTTTTTTCAGAGTAACCTAAGTTTATATTAAATTGACAATATAGATGGCTTACAAATGATGCTGTAAATATTCAAATGGCCCTTGGGGAAAAATTCCTGTTCCATTGTAAGCTCTACACCCTGAGTAGGGTTACAGTGGATATTTGCAAGTAGGAAAAAGGAGATTACACCCTTTACTGTACAGGTATAGAGAGGGGTGGCTTAGTCTAGAGGTCCCCTAAGAACAGAACCACTTGTGGGAGTTTGGGACACTGGAATGGCCAACTTGTTTGGCTCTACTAACTGGCTTTCTCTAGATGTGTGTTCAAACTGCAGAGGTAGGTTCTCTCTCAGGAGGTGAAGGGAATACAAGATCACCTCAGGGCCTGAGCTGATGTACAAGGCAAAGAAACTGACTGAAATCTTGGAAGATTCCAGAAATCTGGTAACCTTCAGGCTTATCTGTCTTCATGGAGAAACAGCAAGAGCAAGGATTAAAGGAGCTTACAGGCCTGTCCTTCGGGTGGACGAGGAGGAAGAGCTGGGAAGATTAAATCTGGACTGGTAGCTGTGATGAGGGTTTGTAGCTATGTCAGTGACTCTGGAAGGTAGAGGAAGAAGGATATGCCTTCAGACTTGCAGACAGAAAGGAAGAACTGAGAGAGAGAGGGAGATAGGGAGAAGGGGAGAGAGAGAGAGGAGAGAAGAGGAGGGGAGAAGTGGGGAGAGGGGAGGGCGGGGAGGGGAGTAGGGAGTTGTCTGGGCGCGTAGAAATGGCTCCAAGGTTTTATCTGTAGATGTTGAACCTGGGGGAAGCCCAGTGAGGTGTTTCTCTGCCTTCCTCTCTCATTGCACCCCACCCATAGCTCAGTCTGAGGATCCAGTGCCTTCTTGGAGCTGAGATGCTTTTTACTCAGCCCTTATCTTGAGGAGACAAAGTTGTGAAGTAATGTAAGTTCATACTCAGCAGCCGCCGCCTGCCTGTGTCCTCTGCCTCTGTGTTGCCGGCTCCTGCCTCCCCAGCTCTCACTCTCTGGCCGGCACTGTCCACTTCCTCCTGCCCCCAGTCCTGCATGCGGAAGCTTCCCAGGGCCTCAGCACGTTGGAGGTGAATTGCAGAGTAAGTTCTAACTCTCTTCTCTCTGACGGCAAAGCTTGTGCTCTTTCCATCACCCTGTGTGATTTTCACATAAAAATGCTCATCATAGCACTATCTATGAAATAAAAAAGTGAAAATAAGCTAAATGTTCAACAATTAGGTGGTTGTTTAGTAAATCATGGCGTATCCATTTGTTAGAACATTACCCAGACATTAAAAGTGATCATTATACAGACCGTATAGCAACTTGGGGAAGGTTTATGATAAGACACTAAGTGAAATGACAGTGCAAATACTACAATTGCTTTGATTACAATGATGGGAAAATATGTCAGTGTGTCAGCAGGGCTGGAAGATAATATGCAGGAGTGAAAAATGGCTGTGTTAGAGTGCAAGAGCTCTAGGGGTTTTTTTCTTTTAAAATGGTTTGCTCCTCTATTTGCTTAGTCTTTATTTTTCCTCCTAATTTTTTTTTTTTTCAGGGTTGGTGCAGCACACATAGAATAGAAAATCAGACAAGGTCAGAAACAAATTCCCACAATGGGAAACCCCTGAAATTGGTGCCGCTGACTCCTTCATATGAAGGGGCTCCAGACAGAAGAGCTTCTAACTTGTGGTTAAGAGCTGGATGTTGGAGTTAGACAGACCTAGATTAGAATTCCCACAGTCTGTTGCTACTGACTGTGTGAACAGGCCTAACCAAAAGCAAGGACCCCTAATTTTGCAAAAATGCAGAGTGAATGTGAGCAGACATAGAAGATGACCTCTCAGTATATTGTGGCACTATAGAATGTCCTATCAACCCGCTCCTCTATAATCTATCCTATCAAGTATTTGCTACTGTGAATACCCTTGGGCTGGCTTGGCTGTTGTCCGTGGTACTGAACCACCACTGCACATGCGTATAGGGTAATTGCTCCAGTAAACTGGGCAGACTTGTTCCCTCTGCCATTTCTCATTCCTCCAGGAAACCTTTGTTATTACTTAATTTAACATGGTCTTCTTCCATGGGAGACTTACAAAAAATATCAGAATTTCTGAATCTGGGTAATAAAAAGAATTAGAACATGTTATACATTGGGGTGGGGAAGGTAGTCACATCAGTTTTGACTGAATTATGGTCCTTGTTAATGGCGGTAAGATATATCATATATCTGGGCATTTTAAGTGACAGGTTGAAGCCAGACATGAGGAGCTGCAAGCCAACAGTTGGTGCTGGTGTCACTTCTTTTAATCTGCAGTTGTCACAGAATTGATATATTTTATAAAGAGTAAAAAAATGACTTTGATATTCCATAGATTATCTCTGAAATAATAGCAACAAGCAAAGAGAAGCTCTCATAGGGAGTGATCTGGGACCACAATGTCTCGATGCCTATCGTGTCCCTTCTGTGTATTTTTTCTTTGTGTTCAGATACTCTTTTTCTCCCTTGTCTCTTTCTCTCCCTCCCTTTCCTCAATCTACTTTTGCTTGTGAGAAAAAACACTATGTAATTTTCTTTAAAATTTAACTCTGCTCTACAAACTATGTCTAAAATATTCAAGAGGGGAAAAAAAAAGTTTCTCTTAAGGGTAGCTTGTATTAGAATTGTTTCTTCCGGCATAATTGAGTTAATGAGCGACCCCTTCAAATCTAATGCAAAGTAACTTTCATGCTGGTGGCATGCTTCAAAGATGGGTGAATAGATAACTAATAGCATGGTTCCCCTTGGCAACCAAGGCAAGCTTTGATCCTGATTGGGCAAAAGATAGTCACGGAAAGGAGAGAATGAAGTACAAACAGCCATGTTTGCCACTCATGCTCTTGGGAGCTAAATGAAGAAGGGCAAAGATGGAAGGAGGAAGAGGGTAGGGAAGGATCTGGAGCCTTGATTTACTCACAGGCATCCTCTTTGGGGACTATGAAATCTGACATAAACCTAGCTAGAAGAGCTAGAAGACAGAAGGACTCCCAACTCCAGTGAAACCAAGAGCAAGCAAAAATCAGTCTTGGTGTGTTTGAATTCAGATGCTGATCAGACCATGAGTTGCTAGAGCAACTGTACCCTGGACTATGGAGATTGGGCTACTCCCTCTCATGATCCCTAAAAGTCAGAGCTGAGGTCAAAGTAGATCACACCCAGGAAGGCTGCTGACCTCAGGAAGAGTCAAGAAAATCTGCAACCCAGTCAGTCTTTGAAGGCCACAGACACTTCTGCTTAGTATTACTTAAATTTTATCTGTCTTCTCATCCCTATTTTCTTGTTTTAGGTCTTTATCTGAACTACTAAAGCATCTCCCCCACCTTTCCATCTCTTCCACACTGGCGAGAGGGTTTTACCTGCCACCCAAAAGTGGTCACACTGTTCTTTGCTGAAATCTCCTCAGAGACAGTGAGATTTCTCACAACATACAGATGCACAATATAAAGTCTCCAGTGTGGCAGAGCATGGTCGCATGCACCTATAATCCCAGCCCTCTGGGAGGTTGAGGCAGCAAGATCACAAATTTGAGTCCAGTCCAGGTAACTTGGCAACTTAGCAAGACTGAGTCTCAAAATTAAAAAAGGGGCAGGGAATGTAACTCAATGAGAGGGCCTTGAGTTCAATCTCCAGGACCACGAAAATTAAACAAAAATCCCCAAAACTCTATAATGTGGAATACAAGGTCACCCCATTCACCTCCCCCTACTTTCTGTTCCTTACACATTCTAAACTGCCTGTTGTTTCACTGATTTTTTTCCCCTCATTCTCTCTGGGTTTATCATTCTAGCTAAACATTCCTTTCTCTCTTCTTCACCTCTTCCAACCTTCACAGGTCCCTCAGGATTCGGTGGCAGTATCATCCCTGCTTTCCCCGACTGCTATTTCTTTCAAGTCTTACCCAACTTCCCTCACTCCATACTTCCCATGGACTCAGCACATACCCTAGATAGCACCTGTCACCTTGCCTTACAACTATTGCGTCACCCGCTTCCATGTCTTTATCACAAGCTCCTAGAGGGCATGGACTCTCTTCAGTTCTTAGCATGGTGCCTGGTTTATGAGAGGCTCTCAGAAAACTTGTGTGGAATAAATAAATGAGCAAGATTTCTGAGCCAAAATTAATTATAGACAAGGCTGAAAGTGAGAAGGGAATACATCTATCCCTAAACATTGCGTTTATTTAAGTATTTCTTCAAACAGAATTTTCTCCTAATTTCAATACACAGTTGGGGAATTAATGTCATCAATATTTGTGAAATTTGATGCCTCTAATGGAAGAAAAATGACACATGTGCACAAGTAGTGACTGTGAGTGAAATATGAATGGTAAGAGAATGTGCTCTGGGGGCCAGGGGGAAGAGAGAAAGAGGAGAAATGATAAGAGATTCAGAGAGAGGGGTAGAGGGAGACACTATGCTGTAGAGCTGATGACAAGGGAGGAGGCATCTTGTAGAAATTAGGGTGAATGGGCCCTGACCTTGTGTCTTTGACTTGCTTGTTGCCCACTCAGGCACCATGGCTGTGGCCAGAATGCCATGTTCTGCTGCCCCGGCCCTGGCCAAGAAGGTGAAAGAGTGACTCATTTTGTCCCAACTCTGTTCTCATCCCTGGCCTCCCTCAGTGCCTCTCTGACATCCAACTATTCTGGTTTGGACTTTTCTTCATGGCTCCATACTTCATAGCAGATATGTTTTCTTGGAATTCCCAGGACTTAGGCTTATTAAGATCCCCCTATTCCTGAATATTTGGGAAGGACTCCTAAGATATTATGTGTGTTATCCAGCTAGCTTCCGGCAGTGGGAATAAGAAAGAAAGTGAGTCTTGGGGGATGGTGGGAGCCAGGGCAACAATGGGGGGTGGGTAGAGGAATAGCGCAGTAGTTAGAGTGCTTGTCTAGCAAGCACAAAGCCCTGGGTTTGACTCCCCAGTGCCACATAAGCCAGTGTGGTGGTGCATGACTATAATCCCAGCATTTGGGAGGCTGACGCAAGAAGATTGCCATGAGTTTGAGGCCAGCCTACACTACATGGTGAGTTCAGGACCAGCCTAGACTACAGAGTGAGACTCTGTTCAAAAAAAAAAAAAAAAAAAAAAAAAAAAAAAAAAAAAAAAAAAAAAAAAAAAAAAAAAAAAAAAAAAAAAAAAAAAAAAAAAAAGAAAAGAAAAGGGATGGGGCATATACTTCTCAAATGAGAACAAAATGAGTGGAGGGGCAGCTACACAGATCATAGGTCTGGGCACTGTGGCCAGGCCAGCCACAACTGGTGGGCAGGGAGTGTCTCACACAAAGGGAAGTCACTGAGAGTTGTGAATCACATGTGGTGAATCCCACTGCTGAAGATGTAGAGAGAAAAATGTGAGATAGGAGGCAAAGCAGTGAAGGACCTGAAAGAACGGCAAGAGAATTCAGAAGAACACAGTGATGAGAGTCCAGGAAGGAGCCAAATCGAGGCCAGCCTGCCTTCCTCCGCACAGGTCAGATGCCAGGAAGTCACTATAGACACCAAAGCAAGTTTTCCCCACAGACACAGAGATAGTGACATGGCCAGCACTGTGGCCAGAGAAGTCAGTAGGCAATCCAATCCTGATACATTATTCTAGGGCTCAGATTTGACAGGAACAGCTAAGAGCCAAAAGCCAAGGGGTGAGAGGTGGTTGTCCTAGAAGCCTGAGACATATCTGTAGACCACACCTACAGAAATACAGATGAAACAGCTCTCACACTGAAGGCGTCTGGACCTGAATCCAGGATCTACATGCTTCCACTGGAAGGAGGTACCCACAATACTAAATGCTAAAGAGACTTGAACCTGAAGAAGGTATTGGCCTGGGCAGACTTTCAGACAGTTGCCTAAGGAGAATCAAAGTGTAAATGAGCCAAGTTGTAGGAGGTCAGAAAAACCATGTGCTATTGCTAAGTATGGCTTGGAGGAGGGGGGTGACAGAGCTGGAACAGAGGCTGAGGGCTCAGTCAAGGGTCTATACTTTGTTTTCATACTTGGATAGACAGCATGTGTCCACTTTTGGCCATACACTCCCAAAAAGGAAGCTTTCACCTAGCCTAGTGTCCAGCAAGATAAAAGAACTGTCATCTGAAAACAGAGCCCTGGGATCCAGGGGTCTGTGCAGGCAGCAGGACCTCTCTTTGTGTCTTTTGAACTACTGTCACCCTCTCCCTGAGCTTAGCCCTAGCCACACATTTACCTGTGATCAGGTTGCCCACAAATCCCACATCAGATTGCTTTGCTTTGGGCTGGAAGTGCAGCAACCCAGCGTGACAACGCGAGATCTTTCCTGCTGATCTGAAGCGCTGATTGCCAGCCATAGCCGTCTTTGATGAATAAAAAATGGGAAGGCGAATTAATTATTACTTATGAAATGCAGATTGTTTGGTAGACAAATATCTTTCAAACCTTGGGGCCCATCAGGGAAGATAATAAAAGTAACCCTTGGCAGTGGGAGCTAGGGGAGGTCTCAAAAATCCAACTCCATACTCAATGGAGGCAGTAGTCTCTGTCTTTGTATCTGTGTCTGTCTGTCTGACCCCCCCCCCTTTCTGTCTTTCTGATTTATGCAGAACCTTTTCATTCTATCCTCACCCTCTCCCCCACCCCACTCCTCCCCATTTGGCATTTCTCCTTCTCTGGTCTCAGTCTCCTGTCTTTCAGTTTCCCAGGATTACTGACACACAGCATCCTCTCCTGGCCTCGGCACCCGCTGGCTTCTCGAGTGTCATTTTCCTCGTACTCTGTTTTCTCATCAGTTCTTTTCCCCTCAGTTGGCTTATGTTTCCTGTGACTATTATTATTATTTTTGGCCTCTTCTCTGGTGTGTAACTCCTTCAGGTTCTCAGTTTTCTGTCATCTCACCCTGATTTACTGACTATTGCCCTCTGGGATCACCATGCCTGGGGAGCTTGTATATGCCCTCTTCTCCTGTCCCTTCATGAAACCAATGTTCTGTCCCATTCAATTCTGTGTCCTGAGCACCTAGAATATTGCCTGGAATGTAACAGGGTCAACAACCCCTTGTCGGCTGCCTGGATTCTGTGTTTTCAGCATCTGCTTTGGGGCTTATTTCCCTGTCTGCTTCACGATTCTTAGGTCTCTCATGTCATCTGTCTGTGCTGGGTCTCTTGCCTCTCTGCCATGGTCTCTCCCTCACTTGACACTCCTTCTCCCGGTTTCTTTCTTTGTCTGACCTTGAGAGAAGAGGGGGAAAAAGGATGGGTAAAAAGAAGACAAGGAAGTTATAATTTTAAAATTATAATTTTGAGAAAACTGCAATTTCAGGACACAAAGTTGCCCAGGGTTATAATGTCTTCTTCACTTCTAGGCCTGTTTTCCTTCCCAGCTCCTCACTCTTAAATTCCTAAGTCTTCAAGGTACAATACATCCATAAATTTAGCCTGCATTTTATTTTTTTGATACTATGAGTCCATAAATTTAAAATTTCCACCCTCAAAGAAATACCATTATTAACTGAATGCCATATCTCTAAACTTCAAACACATGCAAATGCCTTGCATTTTAACCTAGTTGATAAAGTCAGTTTTTGCCTTAGCCCACGAATAGGTAACTCGACAGACACACTAGGTAAACAGTGACAACTGAAAGATGCACATCTTCTGTCTTAAGGATCCCTTGAGACCCCATAAGTCCTCCCACCCCCAACCCCTAATGCGTCTCCCTCCTCAAATGCCCACACCCTTTCTTTTTGAGTGCATTTCTCTGATTCTGCCTAACAAATGTGCCTGTATCTCTCACTGGTGCATCTGGATATGTTTTTCTGCCACAATCGGTCCAGAACCTGCCCGGGGCAAGTTGAAGTCCCATTCTCTTTTAAGACGTTCCTAGACCCTGCCTAAGAGCAACCCCAGCCTTTCCCTCCTGGGCTCTGCCACTCTCCCCTCAGCAGTGTGAGGTGGAGCTGGAGGGCAGCCTAGGCTGGGCGGGAGCCAGTTCATCCCAGAGCTCCTCTGTATGTGGCATCTCACACAGCTTCCTTCAGGACTTCTCTCCAGGACCCTTCAATAGGAACCACAAAAAGAAAACATTCATTTTCTAACAAGTAAATAACATCAGCCCTGGGGTCCTGGGGGAGTGAAGGCCACTTCCGAGCTGCTCAGGCCCCATGCCTCCTGGTTCAGCTTTGTTGGCCTCTCGTGAGATTGGAAGACTAGCTGGGGATGGTGCATGAAGCTCACCTCTGGCTGAGTAGAAGGGTGAGGTCTACTTTGATGGTAGATTCTTGCCCTGCTTGTGGGATATATCAGGGACAAATGAAACTGTTCCTGGAACTAACATCCATCTTTCTGGGCTGATGTCTGCCTAACTTGGCTTCTACCAAGTACACAGCAGGGATCCAAGTTCTGGGGAGAGGTCAGCTCTGGAGGAGCAGAGCCTGTGGATCTGAGGGTCTATGCTGTCGAGGGTAAGGCAGTGAGACTTGAAGTCTAGAGTAAGATCCCAATGCCCAACTGACTCTATACTTCTGCTTTTGCAACTGTACAATGGGATCAATAGTCCTTCTCTTGGATGGTGACTGGATTACACAGACTCTGTCATAAAAAGCACCACGAGGAACTGTTGTGTACACACTATATGGTAGCTGTGCGTGGCAGAAGATAGAGGGGCTCTTCCACTGAAGGAAGGCTGGCTTTATGACAGCCGTGGGGGCTTTGAGCAAAGCATCAGGGTGAAGGAATTCCAGCAGGGGTCAAAGCTTCGGTCGACCATTGGATCCAGACTCCTGCCTTGGATGACTATGCAAATCACACAGAGAAATGGTGCTCTTCCCCAGCCTCCCTCGTCACCCATCTCTCACTCTTCCCTTCATGGTCAAGATGTACCTCTTGATGTCCCATCCCAAAACTTCTTGCTTTCCCCAGGACCACCAGCTCTGGCAAGGGCTCTGCAGAGCTGGAGAAGGATCCCAGGACTGCCAGCCCTCGAGGTCGCCTTGGTGTGCACCTCCAGGCTGTGCCTTTATAATCCCCCATTGCAGCAAATTACAGGAAGCCAAAGATGACACAGAATCTGCAGTACAGAGCCAAGTACTTACTCGAAAATATCTCCAAGGCCTTTTCCAATTTCCTGGAAGTCGACAAGTGTTTCCAAGACACAGCTTTTGTGACTGGGCGGGGCTGGCCCTACCTAGCTCTCTAGTCTTCCTGCCAAATCTGCCACCTCCCCCAACCACCCCCTGAGCTGCCCATGCTTCAGCTCCTCTCCATCCGTGGGCCCACCCCTCTTGCCTTCTCGCTGGGGTCCTGTGGATCTTGGCACCTGCAGATGCTGGCAAAGCGGGAAGGAAGGTGCGGGTGCGACTTGCTTCCCAGCCTGCTCCAGATGACTCACCACCTGCCTTTGCGTTTCTCTTCCCATCCTTACATAATCCTGACTCTAGAATTAAAAATACTCTGCTGAGTACCCCATCCATCTGTCATCTTCTCTCCCTTTCTCTCTCTAAATATATAGATAAGATCTTATTTTAAAAATGCTTCGGAAAGAGCACTTCCACGGTTCGTATCCTATCAGAGCTGGGTTTCCGAGTCAGCTCTGCCTCCTCCAGAACAGCAGTCCTGGAGGAGTGAGGTTTCCCAAACCTCAAGGAGAGGATTGCAGGCAGTGCTGTGACTTTGCTCCCTGAGAGGTATGACTTAACCAAAGGACTCATCTTTGGAGTCACCCAGCACTTGCCTAGAGCAGCTTTTGGTCCTTCCAATGGCAGAGCTGGCTCCTGCCTTATGGAATGTCCTCCCCAGTCTGGGAGTTAAAGGTGGTGATCAGCTGGGACACTGGGCCCAATTTGGTGCTATGACTCCAGTCATAGGAATGAGGACCCTCATATCTGGACTAATGGACCCAGTTCAGGCCGGGGCCTTGGCGCCATTGTGTGCATCCGTCCCTTCCTCACCCTGATGGAGGGAAGGGAATGGAACAGGCTTACTCCTGTTTTCTTCCTTATCCGACGTGAGTACCACCTACAGCCAGAGGAGGCCGGCACCCAGGATCAGCTGCATTCACGCATTCATTCTGCATGTATTACTGGAGATGTATCGCCCCTGAGGGGACTGGACAGACACTGCCTGCCCAGTGTGTGCAACCAAGGGGATACAGCATCCATAGACCAGAAAATTCAGTCACAGGCCCTGAGAGTGAGTCTTGTTTCTGCCAGATGGCAGTCAAGTGACAAGCACAGAAGCTCCCAGAGCTTCCACGTAGTCCTCTTTGCAGTGGTGCTAGAACCTCTGCTCTCCGGAGCAGGTGCCACACTGGTGGGAGTGAAGCGTCTCAGGCAGTCATGCCGTGAGGGATGGATTGTTCAGAGTGCATACGTTCAAAGTTGGAGGCTTCTTCTGAGAAGACATGTCTATGGAAGTTATCTCCTTCATGACCTTTGCCTCCTTCATGACTCCCCGTGACCCTGGTGTCTGTCCTGCTCATGTCACCAGCCCCAACACCTAGGGTCTGCCCTCACATGCAGCACAGGAGCCAAGCGTTCTATTCAGAGCTTGGGCTGTACGTCCCTCACTGACCACAGCATCCCCTTTAAACCCCTGTCAGTGAAGCGTGAGGCCGTGCCCGGCACCCGCCCCCTCCAGTCCCACTGGGCTAGACTTTGGCTCAGTGGTCCATGGCCTTTCAGCCCACAGGCCAGAGGTCCACGATTTTCACTTGCATGTCTCAGTTTTATTGCCTGTGAAATGTGAAGGTTAGTGTATACCTGAAGGGTAGAAACGAGTGGCTTCACAGAACGCATTTAGAGCAACATCTGGTGGGTGAGAAGGGCTCCACAGGGCTTGCTGAAGGAGCGCCGTAGCTGGTGTGGTGCCTTTGGAAGTGTGCTCTGTATCCCTGGGATTCTGCTTTCCCTCTGCACTTCCATCATGGAGCAGAACCCCTTGCTTCAAAAGCCTCTGTAAGAGATGAGCTGCCAGGTCCTGGCCTCCTGTGCTGCTCCAGGCCTGTAGTTCCCAGACACCCCCCCCCCCCCCCACACACACACCCTGCTCCTCTGGAGCTAGCATACAGCTCCCTCCTCAGCTGAGCTGTCCTCGTGGTACTCACTGGGCATTACTCCCTGCAGTATCGCCCTGCCCATCCCCACATGCCAGGCTTACCCCGGCAGATGTGCCGCGTCTATAACTGTCCATTTGCTGGCAACCAAGGGTGGCTTGTGTTTCTTTTACTTCTGCTGCTCAGGGGGAAGGGCTGGCTCTGGTGCTGGGGACTGTCCCGTGACTGTCACTCCACGGGGTGGGATGGCTTTCAGGAAGGCTTGGTGGTGGAAGGCGGCCAACGTGCTGCACCCCAGTGTGTGAGCTCGCCGCCTCTTCTCCATCCAGCAGTCCCACCCCTCCCACACACGCTGTCCTCCCTGCTGGCCACCAAAGTCACCCAGAGGCCTGTTTGAAGCTCAGCCATGTTTATGCCATTTGTTCTGGGGTGAGCCTGTCACAGCTGATGGGCCAACGTGCTTTTGGATGTACACTCAAACACGGAGGTGGTGCACACGCACATACACACCCATTCTCCCCTTGCACACACAGCCCCACTCACACACAGGGAGGCAGCCTGTCTCCTGCTTGATTTCTGAAATCCATAGCCCTTGTCACCCAGCTCCCAGGCCTTTCCCCACCGGCCAGGGGGCTCAGACACGCTCAACCCTCGCCTCCTCCCTCCTCCTGTTTCTTTCCTCTCTCCATTGGAGGTGAGAGGGATTTGGCAGCGACACCTCTTTGTCTCTGACTTCCTCTCGCTGCTGGCTTCTCTGGCTTGCTCCCTGTTGCTTGCAGCATCTGTACACACGGAGGATTAGGGCAGGCACACGTCCCGCTCACACACTAGTACCTGGCCTTGTTGGCAGGTTCTGATATGGGGTGGCAAGGGACTCCGGGAAGTGGTCTAGCTCTGAAGCAGGCAGCCTTGGTGGGGACGTCTGACACACCAGGCAGACGCAGTCTGCAGTGCAGTGACTCTGGGCATTCTCTCAAGCCAGCCTCTGTGAGCTAAAACAGGAGCTCAGCCCCTTACCCAGTGCGTTGCTTTGGGGAGTGATGTAGCCGCTCATGTATTGGTTGTGCTGTCTGCAGAGTGGGAGCAGATCAGCTCCTGCCTCGTCAGATGGTTCTGAGTGAAGTAAGTCACCACGTATAAAATGTTTGATTGTAGGTGTGGCAGCCATGAAGAGGGTGCTGTGTCCTGAGCTGGGTGAGGAGCACCATATGTGGATAATCATATTTAATTTTTGTACCTATCCTATAAAGCAGTTACTCCCCTGCAGAGATGCAAGGAGTCGTCACTCACAAGCTGCCACTACCCCATCCATGGCAGCTTTCCTAACCCGTGGCAGGGTCTGAGTCTGAGAGGAAGGGCAGCCTTAGGGTAGGACCAGCAGCCTGGCAGGGCCTGACTCTGCCCATGACCATGGTGAGAAACTGGGAGCAGATGCCTGGCCAAGGGTGGCATAGGAGGCCAACTTGGGTCACCTTGGGAGAGGGCTGGGAAGGCTCTGGCCTGGGGACTGGCTCATTGGTGGGGATGGGAAGTCTGGTTCAGGGACTTGAACTCTCTTGGGTCCAGTTCTGGGTTCGGCTTTTGCAAGAGGGATCAAGGTGACGTGGAGAGAGAGAGACGTGAGCTGCCCACAGGAGCCTAGGTATTGTGATTTGGATCTGGAATGTCCCCCCAAAAGTCTCATGTATTTGGATGTCATGGATTGTTTAAAGAACAGTGTGCTGTTGCAAGATGGGAGCCTGTTCTGAAGGGGTGGATTATGGGTGCATGGTGGAGGACAGGCATGTGGATTGGATTACAGGTGTGTGGTGGATTAGAAGTACACATGGAAGGGGTGGGACACTGAGGCTGGGCCCAGAAGGGGCAGATCACTGGGGTGGGACCTGGGAGGATATATATGCTGCCGCCTTCCTCTGGGACTGGACTTGGCCTCCTGTTTGCAATGCTGTGAGGAGCTGCCCTCACCTCTGCCTCCACCACATCATTTTTGCTGTTGCCAGCTGCCTGTGGATTGACTGTCACTCTCTGAAACTGTGAGCTAAAGTAAGGGTTTCCTCCCCAGCTTTGTGGATGTCAGGTATTTAGTCAGGCAGTGAAAATGTAAATAAGGCACCAGTTCCTGCTGCTCTTCCTTCTGGGACAGGGTGGGGATCTGGAGGGAGGTGGAGGTCGGAGCTATTGAGGCAAACATGGAGTATCTCCTACAGGGGCAAGTGTAGGGCAGCAGAAGGGCCCCAGACACCCATGAGGATGTCCTGAGTCTGCTCACTGTGGCCCCACTGGATGCCTGCTGAGCCCATAGGCAGGTTTCTGTTTCGTCCACAAAAGCAGCTAGAGTGGCTTGGGCATGACTAACTGTCTAGGGTGCCCAGCAATCTATGTTATCCTAGGATGTTCCCTGGCAGGCCTGGGCCGGGATTTGACAGGGTACCTGAGAGAGAGGCCTCTGAGTGGCCCCAGCCGAGTACCACATCACACAAACAAATGTGGGAAAGTGGGACGTCACAGAGCCTATCTATGGTGCTGCTAGGCCCTGGGCCACAATGGGAAGAAAAGTAGTTCTTGGTGTGCCAGGTAACACACATCTCCTTTCCAGTGTGGGCGCATCTTCCCTTTTGCTTCCCTTTGGCACCAGATGTGGAACTATTACTTCTCCATAGGACAGGAAAAGCAGAGTGCACAGGGTCCCGGGAGTGGGGAAAGGGAGGGAGACTGTGTGTCACCTGCCTTGGCTGATGGGCTCAGAACGCAAGTTTGGGTGCATTAACATTTGTGCCAATTAACATTGTTTCTAATTAACATTTTCGCATGGCAAAGTAGGTCTTCCAGGCGTGGCAGTGCTGGTGCCAGCGGGAGGGATGCGGGTCTCCTGGGTCTCTGGCTGTGCATTAGATGACAAGCAGCGGGGCTTCTGGGAGGGCAGGGCAAGGACAGTGGTCTGGATGATGAGACCTGGACAAAGAGGCCATGCGGGAGTCCCCCATAGCCAGGCTGCAGAGAGGCGCCTCCCTGACTGTCCAAGGCACCTTCCGTGTTCCCACTCAGGGCAGAACGTGTCTTAGTCACTGCTGCGTTTGTGGCACACGAGAGACCCTGCTTTGTGAGAAGCACTGTAGGAGCTGCTTTGACCTTGTCCTTGCAGGACTGGCAGCCAAGGAGGGGAAATACCTGACATACTGATCAACTCTTGAGGCCTATCGTGGAGACATCTGGGCACTCGGGGAGCACTGGGCTGATGCAGAGCTCCACATCCGGGGCCAGGCTATGAGGGCCTGGGGGCAGGGACCATGTTCCTTTTGTTCCCACTGGACCCCGATGCCCCGCATGGCACATGGCACATTTTCAAGATCAACAAATGAATGAAGAAAGAATGAGTGATATCAGCTGAGACCTGAAATTTGAGGAGCTATCCAGGAGAAGGAAGGTGGAAACTTCTCCAGACAATGGGAACAGTGTGGGCAAAGGTAGGAAGAGCACAACTGGTACAAGTGCTCAGAGTTAGTGAGGAGCTGCAGAGTTGGGAAGGTGGGCATGGGCAGGGGGACAGTGAGTGGGAGGGCGCCTCTGGAGGTAGACAAGGGACAAGAGTATCAGGGCCTGGTGGCTCTGACTCTTGTTAGGACAATAAGGAAATGTGAAGGATGCACTTGATGGCCCCCATGAGGTGGTGGATCCGAGTGAGGAGCCTGAGGGCAGGGACACCCTTGGGGGCTGGGGCAGTGCCTGGGAAGTGAGAGGAGGGGCATCCCTGGTGGAGAGGTGGGAGGAGGCATGGAACTCAGGCAGATGGAAGCGAAGGGGAGAGGCGGCTGGGGCCTGGAGACTATGGCCTTCTGGTGTGGACTGATGGGCAGAGGGCGTGCCTCTCCCAGAAACAGAAAGATGCAGAGAGGACAAAAGGCTGGGGTTGCCGTGGGGAGCATAGGAGTTGGGTGAGTTAAGCAGAAACTTGTGTGGACCGTGGCTGGGGCTCTAATCAGGTCTCCCTGCACCCCGTTCTGCTGATTCCTTCTTCGTTTATCCCATGGTTCTTTGTGAAGCACGGTTCTGACCATGTCCCCCTCAGTGACCCCCCAGTACTCTCTCTCTCTCCCATAGTGAGATCTAAAGTCCTTCTGAGACCCCATGTGGCACACGCTCACCGCTTGGCTCTCATGCCAGGCTTCCCCTTTGCTCGGCGTTTTGTCACCACGTAGACCAATTCCTGCTGACCCCCAGCCTCGCTCCTCCTTGCCTGGGGGCCTTTGCCAGCATGCAAGTTCTCCTTCCTTCCTTGGCCAGCTCCTGACCGGTCCCTAGAACTCCATTTGGAAGTCACGTCTCTTCATTGTGGAAGTCTTCCTTCTCCCCCAGAGCAGGCTGGGTCCCCAGGTAGGGTGGCAATCCCTCTTATGCCCCTTAGTGTCTAAACTTGCAGTCAACCCTGTACGTGTGTCACTGCACCTGCCCCCAAGGCGACGCTGCAGGGAGCAGCAGCCACGTTGGTATCTGCAGGACCCAACACATAGTGGGCTTTCAATTGGTGTTTGGCCATAAATCAGTGTAATGTGTGACATATTTAAGATTATTTGTATCATGATGAGGTTTTGTAGCAGATGGTTTTCAACATTAGTCAACCTGGACCATAAGAGCAAGCACATGGCACTTAATTGGGGCCCCTCTCAGGAGATGGCCCCCAGCTTGCTTATCCCACACATCCCACCATCCTTCCATGTCTTCAGCAGCCCATTGGACACTGGCCCCTGGATGTCTGTTTGGAAAATACTTTAAAATGCTCTTCTGGCTTTCCTGCATTTTTCATGACACAGGCACTGTCCTCTGGGCAGCCATGCCCAGCTCTGGGCTGAGCCTGGCCTCTCGGATCCCAGATAGCTCCCAGGGCATTCATTGATCCTCAGAGATGCTTGGAATGTGGTATGTCCTCCCAAAGCCCCATGTATTTGGATATTGTAAAATACCCATGTGCTGCAGAGAGGTGGGCCTGACTGGAAGGTTAGAACTCTGGGGCTTGACCCAGGAGGACTGGGGCAGGACCTGGGAGGGTAGCTCCACCCTACTTCCCTCACTTGGCTCCCGCCTCTCTGCTGTGAAGAGCTCTCTGTGTGTGTTTACCCTTGCTGGCTGCCCACGGATGGACTATGACCTTCTGAAACTGGGCTAAAATAAATCTTTCCTCTCTTAAGCTGTGGATATTGGATATTCTGTCCCAGCAGTGGGAAAGTGACTACCACACCCCCCCCCCCACCATACACACACACACACACACACACACACACACACACACACCTTCCTTCTGGTCTCTTCCCTGGACTCTTGTGCAGGGAGGTGGGAGGTGTGGAGCAGGACATGGGAACGCCAGGTGGCAGGAGGGGCTGAGGGCCCTGTGGACCACTCATAGCAGGCCATGGAGGGCTCTGGGGACTGAACTGGGCCGCCAGGTTCCAGCTGGGGACCAGACAGGAGTAGCAGCTGAGGGACAAAGAGGTCAGCAGCCAGAGGCAAACACTAAACAATGCAAAGGCATGGGTCGAGGGTATGTACACTATTTATTTGTAATATTTATGATTCTGCCCACACCCAAAAAAGATGCAAGGTCATTTGCTACTCAAATATGGTAAAAGAAAAGAAAAAACCCACAGGGAGATTCAGGGTGGAGAACAGAGAGGTAAGGCACTATGCAGAGAAAGGGAGAGACAGCTCCAGCCCAGAAGGGACATCTGCTGAGCAGGGCGTCACTGTTCACCAGACTTAGCCATAACAACACTGGCTTCCATTCATCCCCACCATCTCCTCTTGTTCTACAGATGGTCAGAGAGGTCAAGCTAGCTACCCAAAGCCACACAGCTGGTCGGTGGTAGAGAAGAGGATAGAGTCCAGGGAGAAGTGCTGGGGGAATTTTTTCTAGGAAGTCTGCCTCTCCATTTTGTTGATGCGCCCTCTGCAGGCCCTTAGCTTTGCCCCTGCTTTGTGGATTACCCTGCATCTCTGTCCACTGTGGACAGGACTGGGGTTGGCTCTTTCCAGCACACAGCTGGGGCCCCTTCAGTGCCCAGATCAGAAACCCCAGCGGTCTTCCGCCATTTGCAGAAGAACCTATACTCCCAGCAGCAGAGAACCTTGCTTGGAGCCAAGCTTCTGAGCCTGCAGCCTAGATCAGGCCTCAGGGGGCTTCCTGCCATGGAAATGGGATCTTCTCAGGTCCTGCCCCTCCTCTCTCAGCCAGCCTGTAGTAACCTCAGGGCTGAAGGAGTCCCCTGCTGGCCCCTCCCCTCCTGCCTTCACAGGGAGGGAGGCTACAACTCAGTGGTCAGGATGGTGTTGCAGCCAGGTAGCCTGGGGTCCAAGGTCCCGGTCTGCTACATTAGCTGTGCAGACTCGGAGTTCTTCCCCTCTCTGGTCCCAGTTTCTCATATCCAGAGGCCTCTCTCACAGGTGCCCCATGGCTTATGCTGGGGTTTGAGCAAGCAGGGGATACAGGATAGAGCCCGGAACAGTGCTAGCCCCAGAACTGCCTTTGTCACCTATGCCTTGATCCTAGATGGCAAGAGCTGACCCAACCCAGCAGCTGCTGAAACCCTAAACTTTTTGAGCAGACACTGTGGTTGGAACCCTTCCCCCTCCATGACCCCACGCACCCCCAGTGATGGTCCCGTGGTGTCATCCTCAGGCCACGCGTTCCTGGGTCCCAGGATGCTGCCTCTAGTAGAAAGTCTTCCAGCCCCTGCAAGATGGTGTACTCCAGGCAGGGCCCTCCCTCGCCTCCAGGAAAGTCCTGGCAGGTGCGTTGTAAACACTTGTTAGTTTTATGTTTCCGACCATATGTGCCTTCTGCCCTGGAGAGGCCCTCTGCTCCCTCATAAAGTGGGCACACTCTCTGGGCTGGAGATTGAGACACTGCACAATCTCTCAAAGACTCTGTCACATCTTTGCTCTTAGAAGCCAGGTGGTGGGGGTGGTGGGACTAGAGGATGGAGCCCCAAGCTGGAAGCAGGCTGCCAGCCAGGAGTCACATGGTAAGACATCAGGTCCCAGGTAAGGAGGGCGAGGACGACCAGAGGATGCTGCCCAGGGCCATGCCTGGTTGGAGCAGATCATGTCAGCCCAGGACTGGAGATGACCTACCTGAGGCCCGGGGCAGGGAGCTGACCCAAAGGCAGGGACAGATGTGCTGGGGATGGGACTGATACGGTCCTAGCTAAGCAGGACAACCTTTTTCCTTGTTTTATTTATTTATTTGTTTGTTTATTTATTTATTTCATGATGGACATTCCATTCTCTTAAAAATCTCTCATCTGGGTGTGGTGGTGCATGCCTATAAAGCCAGCACTCAGGAAGCTGAGGCAGGAGGATTGTCATGAGTTGAAGCCAATTGCATAGTGAGTAGTGAATTCTGGACCGGGATGGACTACAGAGCAAGACGTTGTCTCAAACAAACAAGCAAACAAATAAATAAATATCTCCCAACTACCCCTCACCACTCATCCTCCTCTTCCTCTCTTCCCCTAACTTTCCCAGCCAGCATTTTAGTGAAAAACGTGCTGCAAAGTAGCGGATCCTCTGCCTCCCTCACCTGCCACGGCAGGATCCTGGCCCCAGCTTGGTAACTGAAGCAGATTTCCATGGCAGGAAGCCCAGAGCCTTCCCCCGTGAAGGCTGCTCTGGGCTGTAGGTTCGGAAGCTTGGTCTTCCGCAGGGTCCTCCAGCCGCATCCCACCCTTGTCTTTTCTGCCTGAGCATGTAGGGTCCGCTTCTGTCGCTCTCAGTTACAAGCCAGCCCTCTCCCTGCAGCTCTGCCCATTTCTGGCTGTGTGTCCTTGGGCAAGTTACTCAACCATTCTACGCCTCAGCTCTCTCCTCTATGACGAGCTGCCCTGTAGCCTTTTCACAAAGATTGTGCACATTCCCTGGCACTTGTATCAGCCTGTCGCAAATGGGAGCCCATGTTCTCACTAAATATGAGAAAAGGAGGAGCACACTCTTGTTAGCTGAGGAGGCATGGGGCTGGAAGGTGGCTACCCGAAGGCCACAGGGTGAGCAACGGAGAAGGGCTCTGGCCTCCAAATTCCGGGTTCTTTCCTTCCACGCTTAGGCAGCCGCCTCGTGTGAGTGTGTGCGTGCGTGTGTACATGCGTGTGTGTGTGTGCGCATTCACATTCTTTATTGCACAAAGCCACTGTATTATGTGTGCTGTCAAATATCCTATTAAAAAGCAAAGTGAAAAAAACAGTGAGCAGTCTTCCTCTGCCTGCGCTTCCACTGATTACAAAATTAAATTAAGCTCTGTGGCTTGCTGCTGCTGTTTGATGGGAAACACAATGAATTGCTCTCTGCCTCCCTCCAAGAAGTCCCCGAGAATGGGGCTGGGGGAGACAGCCCAAGACAGTATTTCTTCCTCCCAATGCCCTGGGGGGCAGAGCCTTCCTCTCCAGAAATGTTAAGCCCCTGAACCAGACTCCTTTTTATTAGGTTAATAAAACACCAGCCCCATCAAGTCTCAGGCTCGTAAAGGTCAGTGAGTCACGTCTGAGTGCAGGGGAGAGGAGGAGGGGCGGCGGCTGCTCCCCAGGGGCAGGGGAGGAAGGAAGCTGCCCCCACGGGGCCGGCATTAACTTTGGGGCAGGTACCAAGATGCGCGCACCCAAGGCAGTAAAGGTGAGATGGGTAGAAAGCCTCGTGGGCCCCTGGGCCTTAAAGCCTCGGCCCAGCAGTGTCCCCAGGGAAAGGTGGGGAGCAGGCGATGGCTGGTAGCCTCAGGGCCGCAGGAGAATGCCAGGGTGGCCGGAATGGGAGGGATTTGGTGTTCCTGCCATGGCCATGGAGCAGGGCTGTGGAGTCACAGAGCCTATCCACAGCCCTCTAGCTCTTCTTTCACATAAAGCTCTTCCTACCATGGAGCCTTTGCACTTGCTGTTTACTCCACTTCTCACTACTCCTTGCCTGTCTAGCTCCTTCTCCTCCTTCAAGTGTCTGCAAAATTGCCACCTTGTGACTTCCTTTTTTTATTTAGTCACAGACATTGATGGTGTGTCCACTATATGTGGGGCCTGTTACAAATAGTTTTCTTTTTATTCTCTATTTTAGCATCCTTCTCCATTTTCGAATTTAATTGTAGTCTATTATGATCTCGTGTTGTTTGTTTTTCTGTTCACTGTCTCTCTTCCCCGCTGGAACTGAGGCAAATCTGTGACACTCACCAGTTTCCCTAAGTATATGATTGACCCAAGCGCTTGACACTTGTACATTGAAAGAACGATCGCCAGTTCCTTAGCATTGTGACCATGGCCAAGTGATTTGACCTCTGCTGGCCTCTCCCTGCAGCTTGGAGTTAGCGGAGAGTCCCTACCTCACAGGAATGACTTGAGGATAGACAAAGGGCAGATGGAGTGCTCTGCTTTGGCACACAGCGAAATGTTCCTGGACATTGTCACAATTATCCTCTTATTCAAACAAGATTTGGGCTGTCCTGTGGTGATACCTAGGATGTGAACCGCATCTGGCAGGGGACCAGACTGGTAGTCCTGGGTCCCATCCGAAGCATCCTCCGCAGGGCTTGGTGCTCAGGGAAGCAGATTTGCCAGACACGTGACGGTGGAACAGTCCGTGCCGGCTCTCCTCTGTCCAGCAGCACGATGTCTTTCTGGCCAGTGCCTGACATAATTCAAATTCTAGAAACAGCCCCAGCAGGCAGGTGCTTTTTCTGCTGTGGAGTCGTCTGGTTGCCACGTGGCCTAATCACTCCATCAGTGACCCCTCCCGAATGCAGAGCTGTGTGTGTCTTCTATCTCGGTCTCAGTTCTCAGTAATTAAAACAAGGACAACAGCCGCCACTTCGTCAGTGCCAAGTACTGTTACGCTTTTCCGTGTATCATTTAACCAGGCTGCTAAGCTACTGCTTGATCGAAACTCAGAGAGGTCGAGCCACTTGCCTAAGACTCAGCTTGGATATGTTGGATTCTGTGACCGAGCTCTTGGCCCTGGTTCTCTTGGATACACCCTTGACCTCTGTAAACCCCTCTGTTAGTGCCCTTTGCCTGCTGTTCCAGGGCTGGGTCAGCTTCACAGGTCAGGTCAGTAGCCCGCACATTCAGAAGTTCCCACTCTTGGCTTGACATTCTGTGGTATCATCCTGAAATCCTCACCAGTTGCTAACAAGGGCTCAGCGCGTTCTGTCCGTGCTGTGCTCCCTTTCCCACCCCAAGGAGCCTTCTGGGTAAAAGCCCTAAAAGCCTCTGTCTGCCCCTCACCTTCAGGCTTGGGACTTGGTGCTTGTCCTGGGAGAGGGAGGGGATGGAGATGCTGGCCCACTCCAACAGAAGGAGGTGCTGAGCCCGAAAGCCTTCAGACAGCCCTCTGAGCTGTCCCAGCTGGCGAGCTCTCTTCCACCAGGAAGGGCCCGCCACCACCTCCTCTGTGTGTAAATGTTAGGTGCTGCCAGGGCAAACACACTCCGGAAGCCAGGCCTTTCCATTTACCTTCACCTCCGGTTACAGGTCAGCAAACTCAGGGCGCTGGATGCAAATTTCAGTCCCTTGGTTCCCACCAAGGAGCAGTACAAGATACACTGGGGGCGTGGTGCAGTAGGAGAAATGAGACAGAAGGGCCCTGTGCCAGGGTGGGCTGCAGGAGGATGAGGTTTCAATTCTATAGTGCCCAGACACAGGAGATGCCCTGTTTCTGGGGACCACCATAGCTTCTCCTGTACAGTGCCATTCTGTTACACAGGTTAGCTTACCAGGGCTTCCCCGCATCCGTCAGGGTTGTCACACTCCACAGGCCAGATAGGGAAACTGAGGCACCAAGGGTGGCAAGTGGCTCCTCCTTTAGTTCTTTTGACACCACACCATGTACATCAGCCCAAGAGGTGGCAGAGGCTGAAAAGCAAGAGGAGGCTTAGACAAATGGTTGGTAACTGACGACCTGGATCTAGAGCAGCTATCTCTGCCCTGGGCAGTGCTTTCAGGGAAAGAATGTTCTAGAAAACCCTTCTGGAGCTGGGAGTCTGGAGTGGGACAAGGAGGAGAGAGTGGAGTGGATAGGAAGGAGACCTGCAGACAGGAAGTGCTTCCTGCAAATAAGGGCCTGTTAGTCCTGGGAATGCGGGAGTCCCTCAGGCAGCGCCTCAGAGAGCCAGAAGGAAAGGAAGCCCTTTTATTCTTAGCTCCCGTGACCCTCCCTTGGCAGCCTACCCCCCTCCCCCACCTACCCCATGAATGGGCGCCTTTCCCACATTCCTGGCCTCCCTGCCTGCAGTGCCCCTCTGGGTCTTTCCATCTGCCTCTTCTACCTGTCTCCTCTCTTGCGGGGTCTCTGGCTGGTCCCATCCTGATCTGTCCCGTCTGCGTCTCTAGGAGGCTGCCCTCGGCCCTTCACAACCCTCTTGCCAGCCAGTGCTCTCATCGGATGCTGTTTCCAAGGCACCCCTCAGATTTTCCTGTCCCCCGGGAACTTGTGGCCATGGGTCAGCCTGACTGGAGTCGGTGCTGCTCCGCGAGCTGGTTCCTGTGAGGCAAGCTCGGCCCTTGGTCCTCAGGTGGCTGTCTTGGGTGTGGTCAGTTGTTTCCGCTTCCTTGGGACAGTTGGGGCTACCTCCCGGGATCATCTGCTCCCCTAGCCCCTGGTCTTCCTGTGTCACAGGCAGGTGCCCAGGCTTGCCTGCCCCTGTTCTGCCTCTCTGTCTCACAGGCAGCTTCCGGCTCTGTCCCCCTTTGTCCCTCTTCTGTCTTCTCTGAGTCTCTTTCTTCTTCTCCCTCCCACTATAAGTCTGTCTCCATCTCCACTCTTGGTCTCTGAGACAATGCCCCATACACCGGTCTCCCTCTTCGCTCAGGTCTGTCCCTCTCCTGTCCAGCATTCTGCATTTAAGTCATGCTGAAATCTGACTCTAAGGACAGCCTTAGAGCATGTTCTCCAAGCCAGATAACCCTCAGCCGGCTCGGGGCCTAACCCAGGTCCTTGGGCCACCTGACCGCATCCCTGCCCCGCCCCCCCTGCCTTGTCTCTCGTGTCGCGTTGAGGAAGTTTCCTGAACTCCTGGTGACACTGCTGTCAGGGCCCGACTTACCAGGAGAGCATGAATAATTAAAAGCTGTAGCTGAGGCTTGTTCCGATTTAAACTGTATTAGTGTTGCCAACTGTCCTGACCCATTTAATATTCATGCCATTCTTGGCTCCTTTAAAGAGTGGGGAGTTTGCTACCTGATTTAAATTGTGCCTGTCAGTTTCGATTAAAGATCAGGTTGACCACAGTTGCAGGGAAATTAAATGAACATTCTCTTAAGCAATATCATAGAATTTAATGTAGCAATTAATATCTATTGCAATGTGCCGCTGTCACAAGCTGCTTGGAGTGGAATGTGGGCTCATGGGGGGCTAGGGGGTGCAGGCTGGCAAGGCCCTAAAGTCTTCCTGGTCTGTGACTGGCTTCTTCCTCCAAGGATGGCAAAAAACACACATAGCAGATGTTATTCTTTGAGGCCTGGGCTAGATCATGTAGTTTTCCGTCCAGTTGTGCTTGGGGAAACTAAGGCATGGAGTATCAGAGGCTTGATCAAGATTGGCTTTGATTTGTTGCAGAAATGGAACATCGGGTGGTAGGAGCCTCATCCCCGGAGGCCCAGCCCAGGAGAAGCTGCCAGCAGTTCTGGGAGCGGCCCTGAGGACCTGTGGCAGCAAGGTTGGTAAGTACTAAGGGGCAGCAGAGAGAGTTTGGTGCTGGGACTGAGTTTGGTGCTGGATCTGATTTGGATTAGCCACCTGAGACCATCTGAGTATGTGCGATCATCCGTCAGTAGGATCTGCCGTAGTATGGTGAGGGACACTGCACCGAGCAGAACTTGCTGGGAGGGCCAGGGTGGTAGACCAAAGGGACACATCCAGGCAAACTCCAGAGTGGAGAGGGCTGTGCCACCCTGCGGCTAGTAGTGCAGCCCCAGAGCCAGGAGGCTGCCCTGGACTCCTGGCTTGTCACTTAGTGGGTGAGCATTCTTGGGCAAGGTCACCTTGCTGACTTGGTTTTCCCAGGTGCAAAGTACAGATAATAATAGTCTCTCGCATCCTGCGGTTTTCGTGGGGGTTCAGCGTGTTAGCTGGTGTTGAGTGTTCAGAGGAGGACCCGGTCCAGGGGGTCCTGTGAACACAAGCTCTGTCGCCGTGATGGGCAGGACCCACAGACGAGGCTGTGGTTGTACTGTGACGAGGAATCGCAACACAGGAACAAAATGTGGTTTCCTTCCTCCGGTCCATTTCATCTGATTCTTATGAAAGCAGATACTCATGACAGATAAAACATGTTATGAAGATAAGATGAACATCAGTGTTTCTATCCCAGTCTAAGATCAGAACCTTACCCCCACACCCTCAGCTGCTCCTCTCTAAGTGTAATCTCCCCCACAAGAGATAAGTACCTGAATTTTGCATTTTTTCCTTTTCTTTCCCTAAAAACATAAAGTCTCTGTTTTTAAAAAAAACAAAAACAAAAACAGTTTATTTGGGTGCATGCCTATAATATGTACTTTGGAGGCTAAGGGGAGGATTGCAGTAAATTCGAGGCCAGCCTGGGCTACATAGTGTGTTCAGGACCAGCCTAAATACAGAGTAAGACCCTGCCTTAAAATACGGTTGATTTGGAACTTCGTTCAGTCTTTTGCAACTAAGCTTGCTCCCCACAGCTCATTCGTTCATACATCCGTCCATTCTCAGTGCCCAATGTGGATCCAGGTTAGGGACATGGTCCCCGCTGCTGTGGTCATTCCTCTGTGTTCTCAGATGCTCAGGGCAAGAGGTTTTCAAAGGTGTGGGCTTGGGAGGGAACCTCAGGGTGCAGCCAGCCCTGGGATGCAAGGACTTGAGCCTTGCTTCTCATGAGTTCACAGGTCCCTGTCGCGGTTCTCAAACCACAGTGACATCGGGTCGTGCCCGTCCTGGTACTGCTGGAGCTCAGGGACCTAGGAGGTCTCCCCAGGACTCTGCAGAGCCATTGCCACCCCTTTGCTTCTGCCTGTGTGTCTCTTTTTTCCGTGCCCTGATACTGTGTGGAGCTCTCAGGACGTCAGGTCCCCATGGGCTGCTGCTGAGTTCACAGGTGCCACTCTACCAAGAGCAAGGGCCTGCGTCTGTCCTTCTTTTCCACATCTTAGTACTCGACCTGGAGTAAAAACCAGCAGTACTAGAGGGAGAAGAAGAGCAAGTGAGGTCTCTGGCCAGAGCTTGCAAACGCTATGCCTCAACCTTCACATCTGTCAAATGGAATAATAACCTCAGCCTCTCAGCTCTTTGTGAGGGTTAAAATGAGTTAAGCACAATACATAGAACCTCCCAGTCAATGTAAGGTAGTATGTTATTACACACAGGTGCAAACACGCATCTGTGAACCAAAACATACAGTAATAGCTTGCGTCGGCTCAGCTTGTTAGTCTTTACAATGACCTTGTGATAAAAGAATTCTTGCTCGCCTTTATAAATTTGGAGACTGAAGCAACTTATCACTTGACTGTTTGAACTGGGGCGCTCTGATCTCAAAATGTAGGCTCTTTATCCTCATACTGTCCATCCCCTCACCACCCTGTCCCTGACAACATCCCCACTCACTCACAGCACCACCTCTGATGTATTTCATTCATCTCATTCAATGACATTTTACTGAGCACCTTATATGAGCATGAAGGCTCACATTGTCAGAAGTGTGGATCACGTGGGGCTTGAGGAATGGAACAGTGGTTAAAGCACTTGCCTTCCAAGCTCAGGGTTCTGGATTTGATTCCCCAGCACCACATAAACTGGGTGCATTGGCACACGCCTGTAATCCCAGCACTTGGGAGGCTGAGGCAGGAGGGTTGCATGAGTCCAAGACCAGCCTGGGCTACATGGTGAGTTCAGGACCAGCCTTGGCTACAGAAAGAGACCCTGTCACCAATAAATAAATAAATAAATAAATAATTTTAAAAAAGGGAATCTCAAGCACCTGGGACAGTGGCTGTGTTTTGCTTCTTCAAGCAGTTGGGAGAGGTGATAGTGTGTCTCCAATTTATTCACTCATTAAAGTGGCAGGACTGGAACTCACATCTGCCCTGTGCACTGGAGCCCACGTAGAGCAGGCATGGGACAAACTGCCCTCCTCCTGGAGGACAGAGCACAGGGAAGAGTGGGTGCACATAGGAGGTGAGAGCATCTCCTCCCCATCCCACTCCCATCTCCCGGGTGGAGATTGGTGAGGAGGGGATGCCCCATGCCTAGGGATGACACTCCTGGGGTGGCTCAGGGCATCACCTGGATGACATCATTAGGATGTCCCTGCCTGCTGAGGGGCTGAGGAGGTGGAGGGGTCTTCAGAGTCTCAGAGAAGTGGACGCAGGCATGGGCACTGTCTGTGTGGTGAACACAGGCCATCTTCCCAGGGATGGCTGGAGGAATCTCAGGCCACCGTGGCTCATGCTGAGTTCCCCTTATAGTCCCCTTTGCTGTTCCTTGGAGTGAATTCCAGGGCCCCATCCTCAGGCAGGAATTCAGTTTCTAGCCATTTACCTATGTCTGAGGGAAAAGCCAGCTCCACCCAGGTGACCCTAGGGTTCTGCTCTGCGCGACACTTCTGTTTCTCACTGTAAGGTCATAAATTGGCTCCTGTGGATATGGCTGAGCAGTGACTGGTTCTGAGACCTCAGGGAGAATAGAAATCACTAGACTGTTTGGTGAAATAACAAATTCCAAGCCAGATCCAGTGGTTCAGGCTTGCAATCCCAGCACTTGGCAAGGCTGAAGCAGGAGAGTCACAAGTTCAAGCCCAGTACTACCGAAAAAAAAAAAAAATTCCTAGGCCTTCTATTGGATCTATGGTTCTAGGGTCTCTGAGGAGCAACCATATATGTGCAGTTCTAACAAGCTTCCTGATGTTGCCAGAACTCACACTGGAGGAGCACTGGGGGTGTGAATCTGCTGCTGTCCAGCTGGGCAGGGCTCTGCTGCATTAATAAGTGTGCTCAGACATCTAGGTAGCTTAGCACCATAAAGACTAGAGGTTGCTCACACCCTGCCTGGTGTGGGCTAGGCAGCAAGCCTGGAGCTCTTCCCCTGGTGGAGACTCAGAGATGCTGGCTCCTTCTATCTGGGTATGTTGCCATCCTGGACATATGGGGTCCGGTGTCACTGAGACGTGGGGAGACACAGCTGTGACAATCGCTCCCCCAGGGAGGTTTTATTTTCTGACTTAGAAGTGGTACATATAGATTCTTCTCACCCCCCCCCCCCACCCCTTGGTCAGACGCCAGTCACAGGACCCCCCCCGCCCCCATCTTGACTACAAAGGAGGCTGGGGAATGTAGTCTTCTTGTGTGCCTAGGAGGAACAAATCGAATGGGATTTGGTGAACATGTGGCATTGTCTCTGTCGCAGACCTTGATCCATCTGGGTATGTGAATATTATCATATTTCTGTACCTTTGGAGATAAGGATAAATAGCTGAGCTGTGGCTACCCTGCCAGCCTCTCTTAGGTTTTGAAAGGGGCCCCACCTCTGAGCTTGGTCACAATTCACAGCGTAGTCACCATATACATAGTCTGTCCATGTGGTGAGGGACTAGATCACAGGATTTGTTTTTGATTATGTACAACACTGGTTGAAAGGGTGTTTCGGAAACACTTGGAGTCACTGAGATCTGTAATCGAGTAGTGATGTCTGCCAAGGGGAGGGAAGAGCTATAGTTGGAATGAATGCCACACCTTTGCCATCTTTGTTGTGACCACCAAGTTTTGCTCTGAACTACACATCCCACTGCCTTACAACTTGAGGTTTAATCTTCTGGGAAAGAGTAAAGAATGGGTTTGGAGTGGCTTCTGAAACATAAAAAAAGAGCCACATATGTTAGATGTTATCCTATCCCTCGTCTCATCTTGACTAGCTTCTCTGAACTCAAGCTGGTCTATGTATCCTCTGTGGTGAGGTTTGACAGAGATAAATTCAACTTTGTCAGTGGGAGCTGGTCAACACTAAATAGCAGAGCTCTCACCTCCCGCTGCCTACACACTATACTACTATAGACTCTATACACAGTCTATAGTAATATGGCACAGACTGTATTAGCTTTTTGCTGACAAATCACACTAGTGACTGTTATACACATTGATTAGTTGTCTAGTCTCCACAGATCTCTCTCTCTCTCTCTCTCTCTCTCTCTCTCTCTCTCTCACACACACACACACACACACACACACACACACACACACACACACGCACGCACGCACGCACAGAGTCCTGGGCCTCCCCAGCCTCCTGTCTTTGTTCCGATTTTCTTTACCTAAGATTAGAACCTTGCACTTACTCCTGTTTTATTTCATCTTGCTCAATTCACCTTCTAGATTGTCAAGGTCTCTTTTTTGTGCTGTGAATGCTCTTTTGTCTGATCTGAAATTGACTTTTCATTGCTAGTATGAAGCCTGGGTTGCCTTGCAAAGCAGCCTGTGCTGTGAGCACAATGATCTCAACCCTTTCCTCAGTGCTCCCTGTGTGTCCCGTATTTGACACTTCACACAGAGGATCTCACTGGAGCTTTGTACCAGTACCACGAGGGCTGGATGGGAACCACCACCGTTCCACAGGGGGAAATCCACAGTCAGGCCTCTGGTGTTACAGGTGGGAAATGACAGGGCTGGGGTTTAAGTTAGGGTTTTTCTGCTGCCAGGGATAGTGCTGTAACCACTACACCACACGGGGGGCCGGCGCAGAACCTGCTACAATACGTGGGTTGTTAGCTGTGGATAAAATGTACTCCAGATGGTTTAAATAGAAAAGAAGTTATTCTAGGGAGCAGGTAGTTCAGAGGATTGCAGGGAGGGCCAGGAAATAGCACCAGGAGAAATGGCCCTGCCAAAAAAATTAGCTGTTTTCTGCAAGCTTGGTGGCTGCCCTCTCCTGCCACCCAGCACCTGTGATGAGGGATGTGACCGTCCCTGGCTAGTCGCTGGCTTCTGGCCTCAACCAAGCTTCTCTAGCCACCCCTGTGGCCACCCTTCACCTGGAAGGCTCATCTCCATCTTCCTGGGCTCCACAGTCTGTCCCCAGGGGGATCCAAGGTCATGTGCAAACACCTTGTTAGCCAAAGGTAAGGAAGAGATGGACTTCTGAGCAGTCCAAGCTTTGTAGTACAGGAGAGTATGTTGGAGGGGGGTCAGCATAGCACCAGCCATACTTGGGGAAACTCTGGGAATTTAAGGTTGCTCCTGGCACTGTCCTCGCAATGTGCTCCTGCTCAGCTCACAACCAGTCCTTGGTGAAGTATAGAAGGTGCCTGACACAATTATTAGCAGTCCTGGGCTGGAAGTGTGGACAAGCAGAGACCCCTCCTAACCAGGTGATTTCCGAAAGAGAGTAACCCACTGAGAGAATACTGAACGCTGTGCTATCCAGGTGTGATGGTTGTGTCGAGACATGGCTCCTCTTCCTAGGGATGGGCTTGCTCCTTACTGCACCCAGAGTGCTGCTCTCCACCTGGAGCAAGTTACAGGACATAGTGCAGCCTGTCTCACGGCCTCAGATGCCCTGGTGGACAAGAGGACTTTAAGTCTAGGCAGCCTGGATTACAGAGTGAGACCCTTTCTTTAAAAAAAAAAGTAACAAAAGAGGACTTTGTCCATTGAAAGGGATGGCTTGGTCCTGGAGAGAACTGGAGCCAGTTTCTCTCTGTCCTCTCTATCTCTCCTTCTTTATTCCTCATTCCCCTCTACCCCTCTTAGTCCGTTTTGCTCATTTTGGGGACAGTATTATCTCTTCAAATCAACTTCTTTCAAGAACAAGAGTCAAGAAATATCTAGTGGCATTGTCTCTTCATTGCCTACCATAATTTAAATGTGAAAGAGGAGAGTGCTTTGGCCGGTGTTTAGTCTTCATGCAGAACTAGTCACTGTGGCCACAGTATCGGTCCTGTGATTGGCAGCCCATCTGATGCCCTGCTGCCAGAGAGAGAAGAGCTATTGTAACAAAGAGAAATGCCACTCCTGTGACACCTGCAGGGTGCTGGTAGAGCAAGAGTGCACCCTTCCACCATCTCCCAGTGGCATCTGTCATGCCAAGTCTTCTGGCACCAAACATTGCCAGGTGTACCCTGTACCAGCACCTGAACAGGAAAGCAAATGCCAAGATAGTCTTTCATTTGGCCAGAAGTCAAAATGTCAAGAACTCCTCTTCTGGACCAATTTAATGTAAAAGAAGATTTTAAAGTGAAACTAGCAACTAAGCTTTATTTTATGTACAGTTGGCAGTGGCTGGTTGGAGCTGCAGGTTGAGGTGGGCTGAATCTATACCCAGCCTGAGCAGTGAGGCTGTGATAGATTAGTGATGTCTGCTACTGGCAGAGGTTAGAGGACAGTTAAGTGCCTTAGCTGGCTCAAAATTCTCTGACAAAAAAAGGAATGTTGCCTAGAGCTCTAGACATCTGCAAGAGTGGAGAAGCCTGTGTTTGGGTGCTATTGCTGACCTTTGCCCTTTCAGGCCAGTGTTTGGTGTCCAGGTGTTTGCCATTTCCTTCAAGGACTCCTCTTTTAAGGAATCCCAAGCTCATTCTCCAAAGTTGGCCAATCACATCCTGATAGCCTTTCCATAAAGATCTGCTGCCCTCAGATGATACAGAGATGCTTTGAGTGATCATGTGGCTCAGGTTCTCAGGATATTCTTAGAGGATTCCTACTGTCCTTTTTCACCTCAATGGCCGAGGATGGCAGAGCTGACATTAGGGAAAGTAGGAGTTCCTATTAGGCCAGTAAAACCCCAGTGATGTGTTCTCTGAAGTTTCTAGAATATTGCAGTTATTCAAAGTAGCAACTGGTTGGTAGTACAGCTCCTGAGACAGAAACCCTGATTTCAGGTTCCCCTCTCAGTCAGTTAATAATAGTCTTGAACCTTTGATTAAGTTGCTCCAGGACAGCAAGAGGGTGCCACGTGGGGCTTGCAAGATAGCCGCAGTTGGTTGGTTTTCCACACAGAGGTACAGACAAGAAGCAAAGATATGGTGTCATCGTGCCCAGTCCTCTATGGGCTTAGGGCTCAACTCTTGACCACTCTGGCCAGGAGAAAGAAAGACAGGATGTTAAATGTGCCAAATGACTTAATTGGCTGCTGAGCCAATGAGCTATGAAAGCAGTATGGAGCTCTGTGAGCAGTTTGTCTTTGAGTTAAGTGTGCTATCTGTACAGTGTAACTGGTCCATGTTTAGGCTTTGGCCTCCAGGGTCAAATTCAATTTGATCTTCCAAATTCTTCCTTCACAATTTCCTTGTCACCAGAGGCTATATGCTCTAGAATCTCAAAGCCTTTGGGGTGTATATTATCTAAAATGAACACCTAGCCTTATGAAGAAAAGTGTGCCATGATTGATTAGTGATGTCTGCCATAGGCATGGTACAAAGGATTGGTGAGGGGCTGTCAGCTGGGCTCTCTCTCCCTAATCCCAAGCCTTAAAGATCTGTCTCCTCAGTTTTTCTGTTCTTGCTGAGTAAAGTTCCAAAGAAGCAAGTAAACCTGGATATCTTTTTTTTTTTCTCTGTCTCAGGTGGAGGAAAGACCCAACACTCATCTGGACACTGTAAAACAGTCCACTCGATAGGCTGTTGGATTTTGCCTCAAGGTTGCCTTCCTCCACCTACTCTTGTCTTCTTGCACCTGTCTGTCTCACGCTAGTCCTGCTTCTCTCTGTTCTCCCCGTGGGCAGACTCCAGATCCCCACCCCAGCCTTCAACTTCTGGTTTCCTAAGCTCTCACAGGGGTCTGTAGGTATGAGGGAAGCCATGGTGTTGTATTTTTGGAGTGTCTTTCAGGAACTCTAATCAGAGAGGTCCAAAGGCCCATCAAGAAAGTTCTCAAGCCCAGTACACCAGGGGCTGTGGGTCCAGGCGCATTGGCATGAGAGTCTGTGCTCTGTGTGCATCAGCTAAAGTGTCTCAGAAGTCTAGAGCTGGCTGTCATGGGAAGGTCGCATGGAGCCCTGGCAAGTGGCTTGTGGGGACTTGTACCTGTCACAGAGCCAAATGGCCTTTGTTTCATCTGGAGCATGAGAGCATCCACCTCCCCCAGCTGTGTTTGGGTTAACTGGAAGGGGCTCAGAGCACATGAGGGCCCTCTAGTCATCGCAGGAGCTAGTGCCACCCTTAAACGCCATATGACCCTCACCCTAAGAGACCACCTCAAATGGTTGGTGCTCTTCAGGCCCTCTGCGTCTCACTCTTGCAGAGCCTTTCCAGAAAGAGCAGAGGGGCCTCTTTCAGCCTGGGCAGCCCTGGCTTCTGGCTCCTTCCTGACTCTGCCTTCCCCTTGGCACATCTCCTTCTCACCCCCGCCTCAGGTCTCGCTCCTCCCCACAGCTGTGCTTCCTCCCTGTCGATCTCCAGCCCACACTCAATTTGTGTGTTCCGCCAAACTCATCTCCACAGAGCACCTACTCAGCAGCTCCCAGCTACAGGAACAGGTGCGCGCTGCTGCTCCAGCCCCTAGGAGGGGGCATGGAGCCTCACTCTCTCCCGGCTCCTGGCAATTCTCTTTCTTGTTGATATTTATGTTAAAAATACCTGGAGGCAGATTAGACCACAAGCTTTATGTGAGCCAAGGAAGGGAGATGGCTAGGAGGCTGGATCCATAGAAGACTGGGGTTCAGAATGAGGAAGCATTCTTTGGCTAGACTACACTGAACGCACCTGATCTCATCAGAATGAGGGGACACAGGGCCAGTTCTGGCCGTGCACTGGCCTAGGATTTGACTTTGTATCCTGTTGCATGTTGAAAGGAGGATCAGTGTGAGCATGGCCAGGGTGATTATAGCAACCCAGAGAGAGAGGTTCTGCCACAGCCCATTTGATAGATGCAAAAATAGAGACTTGGAGCCAGGCTCAGAGCCATTAATACAATAAGTGGCTGAGATAGGATCTGAATCCAGGCAGTCTGACTCCCCAGATTTTGCTGTGGGGAGAGTGGACTGAAGTTGGGCACTATGGCCCCTGGTGATCTACTTCTAGAAACCTTAGAAAAAGTGCTGAGGAACTAGGGGCATAGCTTGAGTTAGAACTCTTATCTAGTATGCGCAAAATCCAGAGTTTGATTCCCCAGCACCACATGAAGATTAGCGTAGCATGGTGGTACATACCTGCAATCCCAGCACTTGGGAGGCTGAGGCGGGAGGATTCCCATTATGTTGGGCCTGGCCTGGGCTACATAGGGTGTTCAGGACTAGCTCTATACTACACAGAAAGGCTCTGGACTACACAGTAAGGTCTGTCTCAGGAAGGAAGGGAGGGAGGGAGGGAGGGCACCGAAAGATGTCGTGGAGTGCTCTCTGGGCTCTCACAGGTCCTGGGAAGGCGGGGGAGGATGATAAATACAGTAACTAGCCAGTAGGGAGCAGATTACAAGTGTCTATGGTACAGGCTTTACCAGCAGGTGGAACTGGCTTTGAGTCTTATTCTCTGCCACTTCCCAGCTGGATGACCTTGGGCAAGTTGCTGAACTTCTCTGAGCCTCAAGGCTATCATTGTAAAATGCCAGTGATATCAGAACCAACTTGTAACTGTTTTGAGGATTAAGTGGCCGATGCACATGGAACAGCTGGCTCGCAGCCTGGCTCCCTAAACGCGGACCGCCCCCCTTCCCAGGGTGGGGGCTGGAGGCTCCTCCGTATTGACCCGTTGCTGTGGGAAGCTGTGTGCCAGAGCCGAAGCTGGGCCGGGAGAGGGGAGAGGGAAGCCGAGCTGACAGCCACACCCCCTTTCCCAAGGTGCAGCCTGGAAGGCACGGGAAGCCTTTCTGCCTTGCTCTGAGGGCTCTGACAAGTGTAATCACACAGTTTAGCAGGAACAAAAAAGAGTCTCTGGGTACAAGTTTTGTCACTGGCTGTGAACAGGGCTGGCTGCAGGCGCTGCCTCCAGAAGACACCTGCAGAAGGCTCCCACCTGACTCCCAGCCACCCCTCCACTGCCTGCTCAAGCTGGGGCCTGTTGACTGGCCTGGAAGGGCTGGACAAGGCTGGGGACCTGGGTCTGGACGTGTGCTGAGCAGTGTGGGTCCTAGGGCAGTTGTCAGAGTGAGAGACAGCTCAGGCCAGGGGCAGCAGGAGACACCCAGGCCGCTGGGGAGAACAGCTCCCAGCCATGTCACCTACGTGGTTTCCTTACTCCTCAAGGTCAGTGGATGACCTTGGCCTTGATTTCCCTGCAAAAACAGAAGCAATCAGCAGTGAGCTTCCGAAACTCCCACTGCCATCTTTTCAGACTGCCCTGTCCAGTGACCTGTGCTCTCTTCCCCTTCCTATGCAGGTCCCACTCCATACTTACCCACTGGACTTCACCCCCTTGAACTTCCCCGAGGACGGCACCCTCCAGATATACTGTGCAGCACCTCCTCCTCTCACAGGGACAGGGTGTTTCCCACCACCACAAGGTGTTGCCCATTCTTAGAACACCCTTCTCTAACCTATACTTGCTTTGATGGCTCCAGCTCTTTGCAGCAAAAATCCCAGAGAGTAGCCAGGGCTTGCTCCTCATGGTCTCTCTTCCTAGGCTCTCTAGAGCCCCCGGCCATTAGGCTCTGCCACACTCCTACCAATACTTCTCCTGCCAACATCCATGTCTTCCCCTCACCCCAATCCTGTGCTACCAGACATAGCAGCCAGTCTCTGCTCTGAACAGAAGCAGGGAACTCAGTGGCCACATTCTCTTCCTCGAAGCATCCTCTTCTGGTTTCCTCCCCCAGCTGTCCCTCCGCCCCCTCCACAAGACCCCCATCTCTGGATATTGTGAGGCCCCAGAGTTTTAGCCCTTCTCCTCCATTGCTCACTCCTAGTGCCTTTACGATTCCTTCTAGTGTGCCTATTCTAACTTTCCTACCTTTAGTGGCTTCTCTTGTCACTTAGACCTAATTCTTAAGTCCCACTACAGAGGCCATGTGTGATCAAGCCACTCTGATCTCATCTCCATATACAAAGAATGGTCAGAGACGGAACGTGTGAGTAACGTGAGAGGTTGTGTTCGCTGCCTTTGACCTCTCCAGGCCTACAGGTCTCCTCCTCTGTCCGTCCCACCCCAGGGAAATCCTGACACTCCCTTATCTTTCATGGCACCCATGATGACAACCGGATTGGCCCTTCCCAGCACAGGACCTACTGGCTTCCCTAGTGTCTTCTCTACCTTACCATGGCATCTGCGGGGGCCTGCTTATTGTCCCTTAAGTGGGTCTGGCCTTTCCGTCTTCCTCCAACTGGATGCATACAGGTCTGCCTGGAGCTTTCCTTCTGTCATCCTTCTTATTCCTCATCTTCCAGGACTTGACTTGGGTCACCTCTTCCAGACCTGTCGGTGTGCCAGATGGGATGGGTCAGCCAGCAGCTGCTTGGGACAGCTGTTTGCAGGGGGCCTTGCATCACTGTTGGAGACTGACAGGCATGAGAGAGTTTTGCTTAGCAGACCTCCCCTGCAGAGTCCCAGAAGGATCCCCTGAGAAGTAGCTGGGGCTGTGTGTGTGCGCGTGTTGGTGGGGAGCCAGTGCCTCTAGGGGGAAAAGGATCACAGGAAGCCCTCTTCTCTTGGACTTTTCGGGAAAGAGGATGCACATGTGGGGGCAGAGCTGAATTACCAGGGAGCTGGAGGGCAGGTAGGGCCTTTTATCTAAGCAGATACATTTTACTGTTTTTTGTTTGTTTGTTTGTTTGTTTTGTGAGGCAGGGTCTTTGTACTCCAGGCTGGTCTCTATGCAGCCCAGGCTAGCCTCAAACTGAGGGCAATTCTCCCACCTTACCCTCCCCAAGCACTAGGACAACAGTTGTGTGTCACAGTACCCGGCTTATGAGGTGCTAGAGAATTGAACCCAGGGCCCTGTGCTTGCTAGGCAAGTGCTTTCACTGATGAGCTACGTCCCTAGCCACATCCTGCTGTTTTCAATGGCCAACAAGTTACAATCCTTCCAGGAGAGACCCGGTTTCTGATGGCTCCACTTGCCCTAACCTTTCCAGGTGGGTTAGAAGCCTCAGGTTCTCCATTGCTCGGCGTCATTTTCTCATGGTGAATATCGCCCTGTGCAGCAATTTTCTGTTCACACATTTCCTTTCCCCCAGGTGTGGTCCCTTGCAGGGCAGGGTCTCTGTCTTATCTGTATTCATGACACTGGCAATTAGCATAAAAGACTAGCATGCAGTGGGAACTTAATACATAGCTGCTGATGCAGTGGCTGGAGTTTTCCTTTTTTACCGGATACTTGAATTTCAGGTGCACACAAGATGGTTTCTTTCCAGGCTTAAAACTTGAGGGGTGGAGTTCACTTTCATCTGTGTGTGATACTAGCCAGTAAGTGCCTGGGTTTGACCTGAACCCCAGGATGCTCAAGGGACTTGCATGAGGCTTGGGTATGGGAAACACAGGTCTTCCTCCCTCTTTGTCCGGAGGGTGGTTACTTTTTGTCTCTGATGCTGAATATGGGATCTCAAGTGTCCTGCTCACTGAGAGAAGCTATGTTGGAGGTTGGGTGAAGTGTCATCCCTCCCTGTGATGTCCAGCAGCTGCCATCTGTCACGTGATCTACCCCATCCACATCCCTACAGACACAGGAGGCTTTCATTCATATTCCCTTTCTGTCTTCTATATCCTCATTCATTAGTTCATTCAACACTTTTATTGACCGCACACTGTGTCAAGCCCTGGGGCTACAAATGTACAAAACGGAGCAAAGCCAAGTTCGAGCTCTAGCCCTTGGGAGCTCATTGTCTGGAGTCGTCATAATAGCAATTACCACTCTTGCTGCTGCTATGCCAGGCACGGAGGTAGAGCCTCTGACAGTGATGACCTCATTTTATTCTCCTCAAAACCCTGAGCCATAGGGTCTGTGACAGTCTCCATTCCAGAGATGTGCAAACTGAGGTCTATACTTGCTGTCTAGGGATGGCTAAGATAGGATTAGAATCAGGCTTACTTTTGGTCGGAGAGCCTGAACGTTCCCCCTCCTCCCTAATCCTATTATGCTACGTCACTTCACTGAGCCCATTTCACACACAGTTGCTAAAGTCCAAGAAGCTGTGACGTCTGTCTAGAGCGTGGGTGGACCCACCCCAGATGTAGATGAGGGTTCAGCCCAGCCCAAGGACAGCCCCCAACACTCAGATACCTGTGAGGGGGTGGGGACTGCCCTGTGGGCTCAGAGGAAGAGGACCAGGGCCTGTGCCCTGCAGATCCTCTGCAGGTGGAGCAGCCCCACCTTGCCCCTTCCACACTATTTCTGCAGTTCCCTTTGTTCTTGCTCCAAGTCACAAGGTGACAGCTGGCTCCTCCCTCCTGAGGAAGCCGTGATCCGAATGAACAGGAGCCCTCCATGAGAACTGTTCAGTGAAGACTGCAGAAAAACCCTGCTGCTCTGCGGCCAGAGCCTGCTGGGCCTGGGATCTATAAAGGCATTTTGGACAAATACCTCACATTCACAGCCTCCCCCTTGGCAGGAAGAGGGTCTCCTGGAGACAAAGGTGCCACCAGTCAGAGTTAAATTTAGATTGGTGTCATCTCCAAGCCCTTACCCACATGGGGAAGGTGGTGCTTGGTTCCCAAGTGTGCTTGGGCAGGAGAGTGCACACGTGTGCAGAGGCTCACATGTGAGTGCACAGGAGCTCTGGATACGTGCACATGTGTTTTTCCATGTGTTTGGGCTCCTATATGCTGATTGGCTGGCTCTGGCAGCTTCGCAGATCACCGTTTGTCTTTGCCTACACACCTAAGCATAGCTGACTTAATTGGAAGAGCTCTGTGAATGTCTCTCGTCCTCCAGCTGGGACAATGACTGCCCAGAGCATGTTCTTCTCCTGGTGTTGGCATAATGGCAAGAGGCCTCTTAAGGCCCTAACTTGGGACCTGGTACTCCATCACATCTGCCTTAATCTATTTGCCAGAGCAAATCACCCAACAGATCAAACACAAAGCCACAGGCAGGACAAGAAGCTTTACCCCTTTAGTGAGAATTCAAGGAGAAGGGAGGACCTGGGGCTGATGTTGAGTTCTACCATGACGCACACACACATGTGTTTGTGTGTTCCCAGGTGTAGGTGTCTGGGGTGAACGTATGCAGAGATGCCTTTTCACATGTATGCAAATGAATGCATAGCTGCCTTTATGCACGGGAATGTTAAACTGCCATGGATCTGTGTTTCTGTGTGTTGGCCTAGCAGCGTCCCGCAGTCACATACATGCAGTACCCAGCCAGGCCACTCTGGAGGATGCACCGATCCTGACCCTGCACGGTGGATCGGCCCCACCCTCAGTGGGACACCTGTGGGACACTCCAGTGAGTCTCATGCCATCTGCGTGTGCTGAGGTGGATCTTGCTCCTTTAGTGGCCCTGAGAAAATTCACTGGTCAGTTGTCTTGTAGTCTATTATTACCCAGATGTCTGTGTGTTCCAAACAATTGTTTTTAAATTGCTTCATTAGTCTGCCTCGGCAGACCCCATTCTGCTACACTTGACTGGCTTGGATTCTCTGGAACAGAGCTGGTGGGAGTTGAGCAGGCAGCTCACTGCTGACGCACCTCCAGGTACAGAAGAGGATGCCCCAGAGATAGTCAAGGAGGGGGTGCCCCCTCACGCTTGGTACAAAGAGGCAGCATTGCAGAGAAGGGAGGGCAGGACTTTGGGATTGGAGAGAGCTGGTTGTGAACCCAGAATCTGCCCTTTACAAACTGTATGATCTTGCGCAATCTCTTTAAGCCTCTGTTTTCTCACCTGTAAAATGGGGTCATTGTCCTAGTATCGTGGGTGGGTTGTAAGGCTGGAAGGAAAAACTGCAGTATAAGCACCCAGCATGGGCTCCAGTCCATCTGGCTAGAAACAAGCCTGGGCCTTCATTGTTCTCTAACCTGTCTGCAGAGGCCAGACCTCTTGGTCTAGCAGCACCATGGCTTCTCGGGGATTCTTGACACAAGGAAGTCATTGATGTCCCTCCTTGGAGAAACAAGAAGACATACTTCTAATAGACCCAGCCCTGCCCAAGGATACCCTGCAGGCAAAGCCCAGGACACAGCACCTGTGGCCTTGCTCCTGGGCTTAGATCATTGTTCTGCTCTCACCAGCCATTTGACCTGGGCTAACTGCCAACCTTTCTAAAGCCAATGTGTTCCTCAGCAGTTCTCAACTCACAAGGGATAATTTCTGCATAAATGAAGCTCTTCCTTTTCTCCCTGAAACTTCATTTTTCTTTCTGGGATGGGAATCATTGTGGATGTCTTCCACATGTCCCTGCCTCCTTTGCCGACTTTTTTTTTTCCTTGGTAGTAGTGGAGATTAAGTCCAGGGCCTTTACACTGACCTGTATCTCCAGCCCATTTCCGATTTTGAGACAGAGTTTCACCAAATTGCTAAGTAGCCCAGGCTGGGCTCAAACTTTAATTGCCTCAGCCACCCAGAGTGTTGGGACTATAGGCCTGCACCACCGAACGTGGTTAAGGTATTGAAGCTAGCTAGTGTCTTCACTCAGTGGCTCAGGATGGTGAGGGTTGGCACCCACTGTGAAGGACAGGAAGGCAGCTCTGGGCTTCTGGTTGTGTCATTTTCTCCTCTTACCAGTGGTTACTTATGAAACAGTAAGGTGCATAGGGAGTTCCTAATCCTCTATGGGGTGGAGAAGGGTTCTGCAATCTTTTTCTTTAAAGGGCTGCGTGATGATGGCTTTTGCCTTCATGAGCCACATGTGATCTCTGTCATGTATTCTTGTGCATTTTACCCCTTTAAAAATATAAAAATCATTCTTAGCTTGATTGCTGCAGGAAAACTTAAGGTTGAAGTGGTCCATGGGGGATTGTTTGTTAGGCCCTGGAGAAATAAGTAAGCCCCATGGTGATTGCAAATTCAAGGCCAGCCTGGACAACTCAGTCAGACCTTGTCTCAAACTAAAAAAATCAAAAGGGCTGAAGCTGTAGTTGAACAATAGAGTGCTTGCCTAGCATTGCAAAGCCCTGGGTCCAATCTCCAATACTAGAGGGGAAAAAGATGTGTTAAATAAAAGTTATCAAGATGATGAGCCACATAGTTGTCTGTAAGTATCTACCCCTCACACCAAGGAAAGGATGGGTTTGGCAGGCTTCTGGGCTAGGATCTCTTCATTTGCATATGGTTTCCATAAACCATTCATTCAACAGCAAGTATATGCAAGGCACTACCTGGGACCGCCTCACAATTTATTTGACTTATTTCTCAAACCGCCTTGTCAGATAGAGACTCTCACATCCATTTTGGACACAGCTGACATTACAACCCAAGAAGCTACCTAATTCCACAGTCATTATAACAGAGAGTTCTCAGAGATACCAGAGGAAGGATGAGTGGAAGAAGGGAGGTGAGAAAGATTTAGATCATCTTCTAGCCCATGTCCTAGTCCTACATTAGAAAATCGCCTAAATACTATAATAGATTTTTGTTTTGAAAAATGTTTGCTTTTTGGCAAAATCAAATACACATTCAACATAAAAATTGGTTCACAACAAGGAAACAGGAAGAAAATAAGAAATCATGCAAAATCCTACCCCGGAGAAGCAACCACTTTGGGGAAACATTCTGCAGACACCTCTGTCTGATCGTAAACACATATGTACTAGGGTTTAAATGAGCAAGAGGAGCCTCCACACGCTGTTGTGTAATGTAGTTGTTCTCCTCACAATATGCTGTGGACATCTTTCCATGTCACTAAATGGAGATTGACAGCTTTTTGGTAAATGGCTGTACTATATCCTATCACAAGCACACACAGAACTTTTAAATGCCAAAGAACGATTCAGTTCTTTATGGCCCTTGAAATGAGTGTTTGGTGGAAGGTGCTTTAACAGCAGACAGGGACTTGTGCAACAGCCACTGTGGCCCCCAAGGTCAGGGGCTGGGATTTATCCCACTAGAGACAAGTCACTCCAGGTGAGGCGGGGGGGGGGGGGGATTCCACTACCTTAGGCTCCAAGAAGCCTGGAGCAGGGCTGTTGGGGAAGATGGGTGGCACCCAATACCCTTAGCAGAATGGCAATATCATTCTTATGGACAACACTCTTGGGAATTTCTTTGAAGATGCCCTCTAAGGTAGGCCCTGAAATCTCTGTCGAGGGGTGGGGCAATGGGGGAGTGGTGGGTGGGTGTGGGAGTGGTGCTCTGTGGTCCTGCCAGCTCCTCTTTCTGGGTCACGTGCTGCTTCCTCTAAGCTTCTGATCTTTTGAATCTGTAATTCTACTACAGGAAGGGAATGAGGAGTTGGGAATGACAGTCCAGTGAGCGTGTTGAGAAGATACGTCACAGATGATTTTTTTTTTTTTGTGACAGTCACTCCAGCTGGTTTTCCAGTAGGATGGGTCCTCCATTGACATCTCAAAGCCACCACCCCATCCTGTACTTACCACATTGTTCTTCCCACCCTCTGAGCCTCATTCCTTAGTACACAGTTCCACCAAACCTGGTTCCTGATCCCCTCTCCTGGGTTTTTGGTCAGCCCCTAAGGCTCCAACTGAATCTTGCCCATGGTGACCCACCGTGTTCCCATTTGCTGCTGATCACTCATGGAAGGAAGGCCTGCACTTGGGTTCTGATGTCCTGTTCTCAATCTTGTCATTCTGTCATCTCTTCCTTCTACTTTTCCTCAGTGTCCATCTGAGCAAACTCCCTCCCTTTCAGGACTGAGTGTTGGTTCTTTAGGGAACTTTCCATGACTCTTCCATGTTGGGCTGGGCCTTCTCCCTTAATTCCCATAGCCCCCCTTTGCCTGTGTTGAAAAGCCTGCCTTGTACCCCAGGGTCCAGGCTCCCTTGTGGTGGTCATGGGTTTGGGACTGGCTCTGTGTCCCCAGAGGGTTGGGCATACAGATGAGACCCTGGCAGGGTTTGCATAGTGAATAGTCAATGGGCTGGCTTGATGGGGTATTTCTTTGCCATCCCACTCTCTCCTTAGCTGTTTTGGAAAAATGTGTTGTTCTCTTAGAACTGAGTATACTTCCTTATATTTGTGTTACCAGCTTTGAATTGTTGAGACAAAATACAACCACAGCTTAAAGGAGATAAGGTTTATTGTGGTTCATGGTTTCAGAGGTTTTAGTTCAAGGCAAACAGGCTTGAAGGCAGAAATATTATGGAGTAAAGGCATGGCAGAGGAAGGCCACCCACTTCGTGACATCTGGGAAACAGAGAAGAGAGGAAGAGCCAGAGGAAAGGGGGCCAGGAACCAGAGATAGTCCCCAAGCTCACCCCTCCAATACCCACCCAGATTTACCCCAAAGTGTGCCTTACTGATCTAGTAGGCATCTCTCAAGCTAATCATGATGACAAACAAAATCAACTATCACACACTTGTAACCTGAAGGGTCCCTGACATATCCCTAGTGGCCACAGCCTCCCTCGTATTCTAGTCTCTGTGATTGGACCTAGGATAAGGGGAGTGGCTATCTAACTTCACTCTGCTTCTATGGGGCAGAAATAGGATGTGTACCCTGCCATCAAGGCTCATGTCCTTACACAAGACTATAGTGCGGATCCATGAGACCCTAGAGGGTCATTCCACCTTCTCTGACAGCCTGGGCTTCTGTCCTGCTGACCTCAGTCAGAGAAAGTCCAGCTGTGGTACCTTCCCTTTTCTGCCTCTTGACCTACCTCTGTTGTCAAGTGGACACCTCTGAATGCAGAAGCTGTTATAATCCACAGCTGCAAATGTGAATTTGCAGGTGATTCCTCAGGAAAACCTGGTTAATGATTAAGGGCAGTTTCCTGCTTTTGTGACCTTAGACAAGTGTCAATATGCTCGTGATGCAGATTCCCGCCTTTACACTGGGGATTACACTTCCCACACCACAGAGGTGTTGGAAGGGTTGAGTATGAGAATGGACAAAAACTCCAAACACACCATGTGATGTAGCATAAGTGTCTGGTCAGCACTTGTGCCCCTCCTGCCCACTCCATCCCATTCTCCTTTGCTTTGAACACTTGAAGCTATCCTCCAGCTCCAGTCTAGACCCACGTGGGCTGGAGAAAGCCTCTCTGCATGGGGACAGGCTCCTCTGAGGAATGGCTCAGGGTTCTCGGGATCATACAAGAGAAAAGTTAGTGGGGGCTCATTGTGCTTGGTTTCCTGATCTCTGGGGAGCCATCGGGGAGGCGGGGGAGGAGTACAGGCTCAGGCTCTATCAGTGGAGTGGCTGCTGGACACCCAGGCTGGGCCGATCAGTGTGGATGGTTCTGATAGGAGAGCTGCTGTGGCTGCCTGGTGGCACAGTGAGCTCCTGGCCCTGCAGGGCTTTGAACGCATATGTGGGCAGCCCGTGGTAGGCACAGGGTCTGGAGACAGGGCACCTCCATAGATGCTTGGTGGCAGGCAGAAGGCCCAGGGTTGGGGGGCGAGGTGTGCCTCTCACCTGGGCTGGGTGGGTGGGGCCAGCTGCTGTTCTGTGATTTGCATTCAGCCCTCATCATGATGATGAGCGCGTGCAGCAGCCTGCTTCTGAGCTGTGCTATTTTAAGTGCTCCCCTCCGCCCCTTAGGGTGCCATGTGTTTATCTTGCTTTCGAGTTAAAAGGGAAAATCAATTTCACTCTTACCTCAGGAAGATTTGGGGTGGGGACTGGGGGTGGCTCCATCTCATTAAAAGGAAAGTGGGAGTGGGGCCAGAAGGGCTGCAGATCCCTCCCTTCCTCCTTGGCCACGCACCAGTAATAGCCTGGGCCACAGCCTGCCTTTTTGTCCTTCAGTCTGGATTGTGGGGTGCTAGAGGCCTGGGGTCTCCTCATCCCAGAGAGAGACAAGAGGCCAGGAGCCAAGCTCATCGCGCGTGCGGGTGTGTGCGTGCGTGCGTGCGTGTGTGTGTGCGTGCGTGTGTGTGTGCGTGCGTGCATGTGTGTGTGTGTGTGTGTGTGTGTGTCTGTGTGTGTGTGTGTGTTCCTGTCTGTGTTGAGCTGGTCATCAAGCTGTGCATCTATCAGCAGCCTGCTCAGGGTGCACTTTCTTGATTCTTGAACCAAGATGGGCTCAGTGCACTGCCAGCCTTGTGGGTGGACATGACCATGGTGAATTCCTCTTGGTCTTGAGGGCTGATTCAGACTCTCCTGAGCTCTACCACCGTTTTTTGGCCTCCTCTTTTACAGCTGCCCCTGGTGGTCTGTATTTCACTTCTAAACCCTCTCAGCAGCCAGTAGGGCACCTCAGTTCAGCCCTTGGCTTGAGGAGTTACTCAGGCTCTTGTTCTGAGACATGGATACAGGAAGCCAGCTTGCTCCGGAGAGATGGAGGCTGCCAAGCAGAGCTTCCCTGGACAGGTCAAGAGGAGCCTGACTGAGACAGCTGAGGCGTCTCTTTCTGAAAGATTTGTTGAAAACTCTGAAAAATGTGTATACTAGACTGATGGAGAGAGTACAGCCACAAACCAGATGAGGCTTCTTTGTTTAAGGACCTTATGACCCAAAGGGAACTTGACACAGAAGGAGCTCTGTGATGTGGGAGCTCCACGCTGTGGAGTGAGTGTGCTGGGCCAGTCATCCTGGTGGAGATCTACAGGGAGGGCTCACAAAAGACGTGGGTCTGGCTGCCTCCAGAAGGACAAGCAGGGGTTCCAAGATGCCAGATCCAGCCTGAGATGTGGCCTTGATGGATGCTTACTGAGTGATGGACTAGCAAATACGGGGTGCGCAGCGGTGAGGAAGGGTGGGCTGTGAAGGTACACCAGTACTGTGGGGTCTACGGGCCACAGTGTGTTTGGCTTCCTGTTGGAGACTCCTCTCATTTTGTCCTCATGGCTATCCTTCAAGGTCAGCCCAATTTTTCTCAGTGTGCACGTAAGGAAACTCAAGCTCAAAGAGAGCATGTGATTTCCATAATATAGTAAGGAGCAGAGTTGAGATTTAAACGTAAATTTATCCAATCCCAGAGTTGATAAAGGTAGGAATGACCCACTTAGACTGTTGGAGTTTGTGATAGAGGCAATGAGGTGGACCTGGGAATCTTGAAGGATATTGGGAAGAGCAATGGAGTAGGATGGAAGAGACCACAAAGTGAGGGTTAGCGGGCTTTCAAACAACTTGGGATGGAGAAAAGATGGTGGCAGTGGGAGTGAGTGCAAGGGATGGCAAGAGGCTGAGAGGCAGTCTTGGTAGCTTACAGGATGGATACAGGGGACCCTTGGAACTGTCATAGAGAGGACTCTCCCCACCATCCCATAAAAGTTGTGAGTTGGAAGATGTCTGTAAGATCACCTGACTCCTGCTGTGACATGCAGGGGTAGGGGGTGCCCACAAAACTCACCCTGTGCTTATATCTTCTTAGAAAAATCTCTAGGCTTTGAGGTTCAAGTGGACGAACCACTGGGGACACAGCAAGTCATCAGTTCTTATCCCACTCCTCCACCCAAGATTGCTCACCCCACAGACATGGCTCTTGACCATTGCAGGGACATCCAGCACTCTGCAACCTCTTCCTATTGGTCTAATTCTGTCTCTTGGGACAAGACCAAGGTATAGAATGCATAATTCAAATACTTGGTCCTCAGATACTTGATGACAATTCTCATGTCTTCATAAACTCTTCCCAACTGTAGGCTATGGAGAAATATTAGTAATAATATGAACATTGATTGTGCTTTTCTTTTCGTCACACTGAGAGCTTCACATATGCCCTCTCAGAGTCTGCATCATAAGCAGCTTTGACATGTCTTCACTGGGTGCTCCACTGTAGTGCGAAGATGGGAGAACTTACTGCAAATCTTTAAGTAGAAGAGCGATCATTTTAGGAAGACTACTTGAGTCAAAATGTGAGAGTCAAAGTGAGGCAGAGGGTGCTGTTGAAATAGTCCAGATGAGACACTCCATCTTTTTTGAGATCCGAAACTCAGTGGTGGTGAAGGATATAGCAAAAAAAGGAGGCAATTGGAGAAACGGCCACGGATCAAATTCATAGGAACGGGGTCGGGGTGTGGGGGGGTTGGATACAGGCTGTGGAGGAGAGAGAATCCAGGATCATCTGAGTCTTGTCTCAGGTCCATTCTATGAAGAAGAAAGTCTAAGAAGAGCGCTCAGGTCACTCAGGGGGTGGTGAGAGGAGAGATTAGAAGGGAACCTGCCATTGGGCTTTGAATGAATGAAGTGGTAGTAGCTATGAGCTACCAAGTCTTCATTTACTTGTCAGTGTGTTCATTCATTAATTTAATGAACCTTTAGTGATAATCAACGATGTACCAGATACTCTGCTAGGTTGTGGAGTTACAAAGACTTGGTCCCCGTTCTCAGTGCACTTACTATCTAGTAGAGAGACAGGTAATTATTTACACCTGTTGATCGGCATGTCTGTCCTTCAGTAGGTGAATGAATAAATAAGTTGTGGTATATCCATACAGTGGAATGTTATTCAGTGCTAAAAGAAATGAGCTACCTAGCATGAAAAGGCAAGGAGAACACATAAATGCACACTCCTCAGTGAAAGAAGCCAATCTAGAAATGCAGCACAGTGTGTAATTCCAACTATTGGACATTTATAAAGAGACAAAATTATAGAGCTGGTGAAAAGAGCAGTGGTCTCTAGAACAGAGCAGGAAGCATAACTAGACAGATCTCGGAGGACTTTGAGGACAGTGGAATTATTCTGTAAGGCACCTGGTGATGGATATATGTCATCAACATTTGTCCAAACCTGCAGAATGACCCATACTAAGAATGAATGTAAAGTGTTTACTTTAGGTGATAATGATAAAGCAGCCTAGGCTCACTAGATGTAGCGAATGTGCCCCTTGGGTGGGGAATGTGGACAGTAGGGTGGACGGTATCATGTGGGGGCAGAGACATATGAAAATTATCTGTACTTTTCTGCTCAATTTCAGCAGTGAACCTAAAATTACTGTAAAAATAAAGCCTATTAAAATCAGTATTGCAAGATGCTAAGATTAAAATCTATATCAAGAACAGAACACTGAAAGGAGGGGGTGAGGGGTCAGGAAGGGCTTCGTCATGAGGGTGACTTATGAGAGAGGCTACTTGGAGACACCAGCTCACAGCCTGTAGCTCAGGCAAGGACTCTGTGTTGGGCAGTAATGACTTGGAATTCCCCGGGTCCCCACTGCGCAGCAGCCGAGGGAACCAGGGAAGAGAGTGTTGACAAAGGGAATTGAAACTGGAAGCTAGCAATGCCAGTGCCAGGGAAGGGGAGGCGGGGGGGGGGGGGGGGGGGGCGCCGATAGCCCTGGTCTCAAAGAAAGGAGCAAAATGGGGAAAGAAAGGCACAGATGCCCTGGATGTTTGGAAATGGAGAGGGCAACTCCCATGAGGCGAGAGGGATGCTGCAGAACTTGGAAATGAGGGAGATCAATGAGCCTCAGAGAGTCGAAGGGAATCGATGGATGAGCAGAGATCTGCTAGGTCATCTAAAAGGGAGAGCGGGCTTGAAAGCCGGGACTACTGGACTGTGACCTATTTTTATGTCTTAGGAAATCTGAGATACGGATGTGTGGATCAGAAAGGGGTTGGCTGCAGAGTGGAATGAGTTTCCACAGAAAAGAAGAGTAAGATCGCTTCCTCCTCTAGATATCTAGAAGAGAAGAAACCTTGGCCTCAGTCTCAGACAAGTCTGTCCTCAGGGTAGATATGGAGGGGTCAAACCGGAAAACTTAGGGGTTTTGGTCCCAACAGTAGGACCACCTCCAGGGCAAGAGGGATGGATATGGTGGCCTGAGGTGGCCTCCACTCCCTGCATTTCCCCAGCATCCTTTGTTCTGAGAGTGCTTACCCAGCAGCCTCTCCGCACCTGTGCATATTTGCTCTGAAGCTGCCAGTCCTGAGCATGGCCTTTCCCAGGGCTGGTAACAACTTGGAATTTTGATATCTATCTTAGGCTACACAGAAATCTCCCAAATGCTCTGTACCTCATACTTTGTTGGCAAAATGAAGCTTTCCTACCTTTGCTCCACCCAGTCTACTCACTCACTGCTATCTGGTTACATAAAAAAAGGTACTGGGTGCCCACCCTGTCCAAAGCCTCCATTTGTGTCCCAAAGTACCCCCAGCTCACCCTTCAAGAACTGGATCCTCCCAACATCCCCACCCCTCTTAACCAGACCACCCTTATCCGTAGCCTAGGGTAGCCCATCTCTTACAGTTCCTCTGTGGCTGGACATCTGCCTGCAGATATTTTCCATTTCCCTGCTCTGCCTGGCAAGACGTATCAGATAATTGTCTATAATTACTATCACCATGTCTCCATCTTCTTTTCCTCTTTTTTCCTTTTTTTCCTTTCTTTTCCTCTTCTACCCAGGTTTCCATTCCCACTGCTTCCCCCGAACTGCTCATGACAAGCCTTCCCATAATCCTCCCTTTGTCAAACACAAAGTTGATTTCCACTGATAATCTGATGAGTTCTTTTGTTTTGTTTTGTTTTTTGTTTTTTCAGATGCTGGGTTGAATGCAGGGCCTCAAGCACCCTAGGTGAGAGCCCTGATGCTGAGCTCTACCCACAGCCCTCCTCTTCCTTCAATCCACTATTCTGGCTCCTGGGACTCCCTTTTTCCCTGGTTCCTTCCCACTGCTAGTCCTCCCTGCAGGCTCCTCAGCCTGTATTAGTTGGAAGTTGCACAGCTCCTCAACTGTGCCTGCAGCTTTGACCTTCTACTGGTCTCAGACTCACCTGTTGTCCCGCACAGTTGACAGCATGCTGCGGGTATCTCTTGGCCTCCTGCAGAACACATGCCAAAACCGAGCTCTTACTTTCCTTCTAAGAGTCTGCTCCTCCCCAGGGCTGCCCCATCTCGGGAGATATCTTTATCAAGAAGAGTCATCTTTGATTCCTCTCTTGCTCTTCTCTCCTCCAACCAGACCAGCTACGAGTCCCTCCAGTTTTTCTTGGGAATTATATTCTATCTACCGGATTCTTTCCACTTCCACAGCGCCACCTCTGATGGATGCTGGGGTGGGGCCAGACACACACACCTCCCCATGCTGCAGAGTCCTCCAGGACCTTCCCTGTGATGAGGAACCCCCATGCCTGGAGCTGCCCCCACCCAAGTCTTGCTCCACATGTCTAGAAATGGATCAGTTCTGGAGAATGAGAGCCTGGTCCCTTCCCTCGACTTGCAGCATCCCTGAGGAGCTCTCCAGTCCCAGGGCTTCCCTGGAGGAAGGACGAGGTCTTTGTTGCAACAGGGCCACACGTTAATTTCTCCCTCTGTCCAATCCTGCTGTCCTCACTTTGCCACAGGCACTGTTCCCAAGGGCACTCCCCACTAAATTACCTGCACACAAATCACAGAATTTCAGTCTGTCTCCTGGGAAACCTGACCTACCTCCTTAGTCAAAGCCACCTTGATTTCTCCCTCACACCACTACAAGAGTCACCGAACTAGTCTCCCTGATTTTGCCCTTGCAAAATTATCTATTCTCCATGTAGCAACCAGAGTGACCCTCATAAAACAAAAATCAGATCAGTGACTTCCCTGCTTTAAACCTCCACTGCCTCAGTGTTGCCCTCAGAATGAAATCCTCACTCCCCAGCCCACTCCGCAGTCCCTTGTGAGCTGGTCCCGCGGACGTCTCTGGCCACATCTTCTGCTGCTTGCCTGCTTGTGTAGCTCAGCTCCAGCCACACTGACCTTCTAACTGCTCTGTGGATACCCTGAGATTTTTCCCACTTGGCAGCTTTTGCATTAGCTCTTCCCTGGGCTTATGCTACACTCACCCCAGATCTTCCCACACTGGCTCCATGTTTTTGTTCAGAACCCAGCTCAAATGCCGCCTCTCTAGAGACAGCCTTCTCCAACCAACCAGGCCAATGGAAACCCTGTGATGCACCATTTTCTGTCACATCATTCTGCCTTATCATCTTCATACTATGTGCCACTCAGCCAAGTCTCATTGGTTTTCACCGACTTATTTTCATCTTCCCCTCTGTGTCTAGAAGACTCTCCCCTGAGACTAGGGATGGTGCCTATATTTGTGAGTGTGTGGGGGGCTGTAGGTGAATGAACAAATGAATGAAAGCTTCCAGGATCCTGCCTGTCGGGTCCTGACCACCCTCAGGTCTTCCTGAGAGAGGCTTAGGTTCGTGGGAGTCTCCTTTGAACAAAATTTGAAGCCGCGCCAGTCAGTGACATCAAAGGTCACAAGAGAAGTCAAATGCAGGAAGGACCCGCGCCATCCATCAGGTTTAGTAACTACTGGTGATTGGTGACCTTCAGGAAAACAGCTCAGGTGGAGTAGAGGAGCCAGAGGAATTAAACTGCAGCAAAATGGAAGTGAGTGGAAGGACAGGAAGTAAATACAGAAAACCCTTGGAAGATATTTGTCAGGGATGGAAAGTAAAGAGGGTTTGTTCTTTCTGTCAATTTTTCAAGCTGGGCTTGCTTGTGTAATGTCAGGGGAAAGCTGAGCTGCAGCCCTCACCAGCCTCCAGCTAACACTTGTGGGCTCTCTTGTAAGCTTTCTGTACGTGTGTTCATTTTCTATTACTGTGTAAAGAATTCCTCCAGATTTAGCGGCTGAGAACAGTGCACATTCGTTCTGTCACCGTTTCTGTTACCGTTTCACCCCGCCATGGCTCTGTGGGGTCCTCTTCCTGGGGTCTCACAAGCTGTAGTCACAATGCCCCCGGGGCTACATTCTCACCTAGAGCCCAGACTAGGGAAAACCTCACTTCTGAACTCATGTAGATTATTGGCAGGACCTACTTCATGGCAACTGTAGCACTGAACCCCTTGGCTTCTTGCTGTCTGTGAGCCCTAGAGCCCTAGAGACCATTTATGGGTGCTAGAGGCCACTTGAAGTTGCTGGTGATCACCTGCAGTCCTTAGAGAAGGCCAGGGTTTCTTGTCACATGCTTAGCTCCAAGATAACCACATTCTTACTCTCTGTGCTACTATTTATTTATTTATTTGAGACAGGGTCTCGCTTTGTAGACCAAGCTGCTCCTGAACTCACATGTAGCCAGGCTGGCCTTGGACTCAGCGCAATCCCCTTGCCTCAGCCTCTTGAATGCTGAGATTACAGGCATGCACCACCACCAGGCTTTATGTGGTGCTAGGAAATTAAATGCAGGGCCTTACCCTTCCAAGGCAAGTGTTTTTTAACTGCTTTGCCATTCTTCCAGCCCTCTGTGGGCTACTGAGATGGAGTCTTCAGTAGTGTGGCATAATTATGACGTGACGCCTCTTTCCCTTTGGTTAGAAGCAAATGGAGGGGAATCACATAAAGGACAGAGCAGCAAGAGAGAGAGGTCATGGGGCACCTTGGAGTCTGTTCACCCAAATGCTTGTTACTTAGTCCTTACAATAACACTGCACGAGAATCTTGTTACGATCCCCACGTTACAAAGAAAAATGCTGGTGAGGAAAGAAGAGGGAGGTGGTGGCTAGGATAAAACTCCTAAAGCAATAAGGAAAGAGAGAAAGCAGAACACAGGTAAAGAGTTCTGCAACTGGAAGAGAAACACCTTGAGTACTGAGGCTGGAAAGGGAGTAGGGAAGGATGCAGATTAGCTTGTAAGGTTGGGATAACGTCCTACATGTCGACCCAAGAGAAAGGGAGATATAGGACCATATGGAGACTCATATGCAAATGTTATGGCCATATTGCTCTTCATGTACAACATGTGGAAACAACTTGTGTCCATCAACTGGGGAATGGATGAGCTAAATGCATTATAGTGATGCAGTTCCACCATAACAAGGAACCAACTATTTATATGTGCCACTTAGAGGAGCTTCAAAACCATTATGCCAAATGAAAGAATGAGACACAAAAGAGCATATACTGCGTGATTACATTTATAAGAATTGTCCAGAAAAGGCAAATCTATAGAGACAGCACAAATGAGCAGTTGAGTGGGGCTGGGGTGGGAAAGGGGTTGAGCACAAACAGGCCAAGCTTCCTCTGTCAGGGAATGGGAAGGTTCAAAGATTGGAAGGGGTGAGGGTTGCATAATTTTTTGTCAGTACACTAAAAATCATTGAATTGTACACTTCAGATGAGCAAATTTTATGGTATGTAAATGACAAGTCATAAAACTGTTTAAAAAAGAGATTTGGGCAGTAAACCGACAGAGCACCTTCCATTCCTGCAATTGGCCTTTTTCTTCCGGACAGAAATGAGACCGTATGCTGAGACTAAGGAGTGTTTTGAGGGAAGGTGGCTTGGAGAGAAGGTACAAGGACTGAAAAGCCAGCAGAGGGACGCTGACAGAGCTGACGTGTAGAAGGTCATCTGGCAGCGCTGAGGGTCTAGTCCAGGATGGAGGCCATGAACTGTCTACAATATAATATCTTCCATTCCTGCTCCCCTCAGAAACCCAAAAGCCTCTATAAGAATATAAGTAAATAAAACAGGTAGATTAAACCAGACATGTATTTTGCTGGATGACGTGGAAAAAAGACAAGGAGGCTTAGAGTGTTGTCAGGAATATGGGGTCCACACAGAGGCGCATTCCTGGTGGACAGGGAAGGCAGCAATGCTGGGGTACTGGGGAGGAGTGTCTAGATCAAGACACAGAGAAGAGGACATACAAGGTCCCCAGGTCGGAGTCCAGGCCCAGTGGGTGGGGACAAGGGGCTGGGGCAAGCAGATCCTGTTTATGTTGGTTCCTTTCCCCTTCCTGCTCTCAGCTATCCCTGTCTTTCTGGAAGTAGAGAGCTAAGGCTGAGCCTGGTATGCCATTGTGCTGTGGCCTGAGCAGGGCAGAACATACGGTCCCTTCCTTGGGATAGGTACTCTGCGGAAGTGGCCACATGTCATAGGCTTTTGCAGAGTGGAGCAGCAGTTAAGTGCAGGAGCTTTGCAGGTGGCACGTTTGCCTTTCATACCCCGTGTCCTCCACTCCCTAGGCATGCTGCCACCTGATACAGAGCCCACTGTTCACCCAACAGCCTGAGAGCTGTGACAAGGGCTGGCATAAGCCAGCAGTTGAGTTTGAGACCCAAGGGCACGCTTGCACATTTATACTTATGACATTTTATCTTGTGAATCTCAGCCTCTTGGTCCAGCCTGAGGTTGCCTGTTTGATCCCAGCTTCTCAGCAGCAGCTCCTCAGCCTCCTGCAGCTGTGTACTGTGGTCGTGGATGTAAGCAGGTGTCCTTGGCTGGGACCAAAGTCACTGGTAGATTTCTTGGCTCCTGGTCCCCCAGAGCAGCTCATGCTGCCTATGGCTGGGGCCTAGATCATTCTTCATTCAGGGAAAGAAAACACAAACACAAAAATACAAGCTGGTGGGTCTTCAAGTACTTGCAAGGGTGGGTAGAGGACACTTTTTATATCTCGTGGCTCCCCAGGGCTCAGAGCCTCCTGTCCTTGGTCACCTGGGCCACTCTGAGGTGGCGGCGATGTTCCCAGCCTCCCCACTGGGGCATCTTCCATTCAGGCTCCGAGTCCCGCAGGAAGGAGGATCGATGCTTTCTGTGTCTCTGGGAGACAGACCGCACATTCCTGCAGAACTATTGACAGCCTCGCCTCCCTCTCCCATCTTCCATACTTCATTTGTGAAAAGAACTGTAATTACCCTCGGGGAGTCATTGGAGGAAAAGTGTACAGATTGAAAAGGACCGAAATGGGCACCTCTGGCTGCGCAGAAAACACTTTCCATATTGAACCGTTCTCTCCTGGGCCCAAGCCCTCCCCGTCGCCTGGGCCTCACATCTCTGCTGCAGGCTGTGGCCGGCTTTGTGCCCACGCTGACAATGGGTGTTTGACATGGAGGGCAGGGAGATTAATGAAAGACTAGGGTTTCCCATTTTTTCCTTCAGTGGGTAACTACTTTCTTTTTCAACTCCTACTGCTAAATAGCTTGGACAATTAATAAAGCTTCAGTTGTACTTTGGTTTTTTTCTTTTCTTCCCACACAGTTGGTTGTTTACGCTGCCTTAACCGTCCTGTGGCCTTGTTATCTGACCCAGAGACATTTCTCTTGCCAAGTGTAGAATGTTCTGGGATTCGGGGAAGAAAAGATCCCTGTTAAGGGAAGTTATCTGAGAACAAGATGTCAAAAGCTTTGCCCCAGACCCTGCAAAGGGACTGGGTCATGGCCAACCCCTGAGTGTGCTGTCCAGCTGCTGCATTAAATGGTGCCGTTTGTCTTGGAGCCCTTTCTCTCTTGGGGACTGGATGTGAAAGCCTTGGGACCAGAGGTCTTTCAGGTTTCATTTTTGCTTTGTTTTCAGATTTTGGAACATTTGTATAGACTTTACTCAAGTATTTCAGATTTTAAGATCAAGGGTACTCCACCTGTATTCGCTTCCTGCAGCTGCCACAAGGACTGATCCCAAGCCTGGGAAATTTCACCTCTACAGTTTTGATGAGATTGGGTGCATTCAGGGTGGTGTGGTCGTAGACTTGACCTTTACAATTCTGGAGACCAAAATCAACATGTCAGCAGGGTTGATTCCTTCTGGTGGCTAGGAAGGAGACTCTCCTCCATGAGTTTCTCTTATGTCCTGGTGGCTATTGGCCATCTCATGTGACTCCATCTTCCCTGGGCTTCCTCTTTTCTTGTCCCTGTGTCATCTCCTGTGTGTCTCCTATCAGTGCACCCATGCTGGATCTGGGGCCCACCTGGGGTGATGACTTCACTTCCAAATCATTACTTTAATGGCATCTCCCAAGACTCTGATTCCAAGTGGTCACATTCAGAGGTTTCAAGTAGATAGATCTTACGGGGACACGATTCATACTGTTAAAGCATCCAACACGGTGGTTGTGCTACTAGAACAGAGAGCTTGGGCTGCTTCTAGCCCCTGTCCTCTGTTCTGTTCCAGAGTGGACCATCCTCCGGAGCCCACAGCAAAACCATGGGCTCCTCCCACTTACCTGCTTCTGCCTGTCCACCCTGCAGAAAGGGACTCTTGCGTACCAGCTGGGGCTTGCAGAAGTTGCTCAGGATCCTGGTGCCCTTAACACGGTTCTCTTTTATCTCTTTTATCTTGTCTTCTTGGCTCTGAATGTTCAGCATTGAAATGTTGAATTAAACCTGGCCTCCAAGCCAACCTACCTCCTCAGCCCAAGCTGCTTCTGCTATCCTGCAAGACAACCTTTGCATAAGAACCATCAGTGTATAATGTATATTCTATGTTGTGCTCTGTTCTAAACACTTGGTATACACTAGTACATTTAAACTCAATCTACAAAAGGGGAGTTATTACTACCATCTCTATGTTTTTGTTGCTGGGTGTTTTTGTTACTGTTTTTATTGTACTGGGGATCAAGCTCAGATCCTTCATACTCAGCCCTTTTTATTTTATTTTTATTTTGAGACATGTTCTTGCTAAGTCACCAAGGTGCCCAGTCTAGGCTCAAACTTGCAATCCTCCTGCCTCAGCCTCTCGGAATGCTGGGATTACAGGCCTGCATCGCCAGGCCCAACTCCATCTTTATTTTATAGATGAGGAAACTGAAGCCCAGGGGGACTTGCTATTTTGCTTGTGTTAGGGCTTTCCCACTTTGCTGCTTTGACACTAAAGCTGGTGAGCCTTTGTATGAGGACTTCAGGGTATCTGGTCATGTGTATAGCAGCATCCCTGGGTCTACTCCTGGGTGTGAACAGTGAGGGGGTCCCTTTGTACTCCTCAGTTGTGACAACATCAATTACCTCCAGATTTTACCATGACTGGTTGGAGGAGGGCAGTGGAGTTGTATGCAGTTGAGAGCTACTGGCTTCAGGTCATGCACAGTGAGTGGCTAAGGCCAGATCAGAGTCAGAAGCCTCCACTTCTCTCCCTCTGTCTGTGTAAGTCTCCCCATGGCTTGCTTCCACTCTGCCACTTAGGCCCAAAGGCAGGACTAAAACTGTACCTTAGACCCCAGGAAATTCAGATCCACCCTGGCCTTTCACCTTCACCCCACGCTAGGTGAGCTGGACGTCCAGAGGTGAATGCATACTTTCTTGGACGCCACAAGGACTCTCTACCCCTGTGGCTCCTGCTGTGGCCGAGCCAATATCAGAGTCTGAGAACTGCAGCTCTGTGTGCACCATGACCCTGGCTTCCAAAGCCACACTAGGGCTTCTGCCTGGCCTATCTCTTCCCCTTCTAATCTGCTGTCCTGGGACAGTGAAAGGACCTCCACCTAAACAACTTAGGGACACGGGAGACTGTCATTGTGCTCACAGGATGGGGGGGAGAGTAGCCTCTCAGGTCACTTTGATTTTGCTCGGGCTGATTCTAGAAATGGTGAGAATTTTGGTGTCTATAGAGAGAGAAAATAATGCTTCTAGTAGACATGGCTTTCTGCCCCTGGTTGGATATATCTCTCCTCTACCCTTCCACAAAGAGAAAATGGAGGTATTAGACTAGTAGAGCCAGACAGGTTAATTGTGTGCGCGCTCTCTCTCTCTCTCTCTCTCTCTCTCTCTCTCTCTCTCTCTCTCTCTCTCTCTCTCTCTCTGTCTCTCTCTCTCACACATACACAGATACACACACACATATGCATGTATGTACAGTGATTGTGAAATGCCTGCACTTCTTTAACAAGAGCCCTTCTCCATCTGATTCCATAATGAACGAGAAAGGGCTAGTCGTGTCATTCCCAGGGGAAACACACCCGCTGTTCCTAAGCATACAGTGTCTCTGAGGCACTAGCTGCTTTTCATTGCCTGCTATCATCGCTCGTTCTTTATTGGCACATAAAAAGGCTTCCTGTAAAACATATTAAAGCTTCCAATTCTGAATGAAAAGCACTTGATGTAAAATCTCTCCATGAACAGGAGCCACCATCGAGGAGGGGTTGATGGCATTTTCCCTGTGTGGAAGGGACAGAGCACCCTTTTCTACAGCCTGGCACTGCCCCTCTAAGGAGCCCGGCTAAGCAAATAATCTTAGAAAGAGACACAGGTTGGCTAGACCTGCCCAGATCTGCCATTTACAACTTTGCCTCAGGCTGAGCCAGTGTCCTGGGTGTCCAGACCCAAGCCCAGGGTATCTGGTGTCCCACGAAAACACAATACCGGGATCCCAGGAACCTGTAAGTTCAGATGCTTCAGAAAAATAAGTCCTGTTACTATCCTCATGCACATACATGCCAACATTAGAGAGTAGAATGCAAAAGAAGTATGCTTTTTAAGATTAAAACACAAAACTTCAGGCCCGGCTTTGCCTAAAACTGTCTTCCGGCAGGGCTGTGTAGGAGCAAAGTTTGAGCAGTTGCTGTCTGGAGCCAAGCTCTAATTCTTTAGTGTGGCATATGGAGTCCTTTATTGCCTACCTCCGTGGCTGGGGTGGAAGAGGACACCCACCAGAAACGGAAGCAGCCTGAATGCAGGACTGAGGCTGTCTGTCCCGCCATTGTGTGCACTGTGCACAGTTACCCTGGGGCCTGATGTAAAGCAGACATTTAATATGGATGTAAATAATACACACAAAAAAACGGGAGAAGCAGAAAGCACTTGTCACCTCACATTCCTGCTAAGTTGCCTGCTGCAGCCAGGTGGTTTCTCATGCTGCTCCTGCCTCAGCAGCCCTTCACTTTGTCCTTGTCTTGGGAAACCTCAGTTCATCCCTTTAACCCTGGAACTGAGGACATCTCTCTGCAGCTGCCCCAACCCTCCCACAGAGTTCAACCCACCTCCCTCGTGTCTCCTTCACCATCTGATTACTCCTGTATCGTGGGTGTAATTTTATGGCTAGATGCCTGTCTCCTGCGTTAGGTAAGAGCATTTCTGAGTCAGGGACCAGGACTGTGTGTTTTTGCGTTGTTGGAAGATGTCACTTAATCACTGATCAATAAATTGAGCTAGATATGTGAAATTGAGATGAAAGGTTTGAGACGAAGTGCCAAGGTAAAAGGGTAAGAGAAGTCTGACTGCTGTCTGAGTCTATCCTCTGTTGCTGTGACAAAATGCTGGAGGTTAAATAATTTACAACAATCAGGTGTTTCTTGGCTCGTGGTTGTCGTGGCTGGGAAGCCCAGCCATTGCTGGCATTTTGTGAGGCCTTCTTGATGCATCATGTCTTAGTTACTTTTTCGTTGGTTGGTACCCAACATCCACAAATTTAGGTTTATTTTAGCTCACAGTTTCAGAATGTCACAGTCCACTCAGGGGTGGCTGGTAACAATGGAAGTATGTGGCAGAGGCTGAGGTGGAGGCAGCTCCTCACGACATCACAAAGAAGAAGCCGAATCCCATCAAGTCCACTCTCTCCCCAGAGGAAAAAGCTGTTACAATCTTATTCTTTCTTCCTTTTATACAGTTCACATTCCCAGTTGGGCCTCCCACATCTGGGTTGCTCTTCTTCCCTCATTCACTGGCCCACAAATCACTCACACTCTAATCCAGGCTGGTTTCTAACTGCCTAATCCAGGCTGGTTCTTAAACCCTAATGTAGGCATGATGCCCAAACCCTAATCAAGGCATGGTTTCTGATTGTCTTAAGTTGACATAATCACTCCAACAGTCACAATCATGAAGTGGCAGAGAGCATCACATCGCAAGACAGAGTATATATGCCAGCTCAGGTCTTTGTTCTTCTTAGAAAGCCACTAATGTCATCATGGGGGACACACCCTGATGACTCATTGAACCCTAGAGGCTCCATCTCTAAATACCACTAGCACAGGTCTTAAGTTTACAACACATGAACTTCGAGGGAACTTATTCAAACCATAGCAGTTTTGAAGGTTCTTGCCTACATGTCAGTGGTATAGTAACAGTGACAGGACCTGGGACAGAAGAGACCTAAAGTGGCTGTGGTCCCACAATAGCTGAAAACCTTTACTGCTCTTCTACCCCGACCTTTGTCCACAGAGAGGGGCTGGACAAACTTATCTATTATAGAAGCAACTAGAAGACAACAGAGCTAAAAGCCAGGCAATTTTTAAAAATTGCATTTTTAACTTTAAAACTATACATGCATTTTGTTTTTTATTCCCTAACATCATGTTTACCTGCACATGGAAATAATGATACTTTTTCCAACTCCTTAAACGGATATCCAGAGCCACTTGTCTTATCCAATTATAAGAATCCAGCCCTGGCTTCTGATCTCACTTCTCAGATCACAGGCCCTGGGACACCTTCCCTGTAGATGCTTCCTAAACAGTTTGGAGCGTAGCACTAGTCCCACTCTCCTCTTGAAAGATGGTCACATGCCTGGACACATACCATAAGATCTGTGTCAGGCCTATAATCTTGGCACAGAGAGGACTTGGTAACTTGCTTTTGTCTGAGTCCCTAGCTCCACATAGGGGCCTGCCACAGATTACAGGTGCGATAATAAAAGACTAGGACTGTCTTGAAGGTGTTGGGGCATACGGGGCCAGGCCACTGGAAATCTCATCACATTTCTTGGCGGGGTGGTAAGAGGAGGCTGCTGTCTCCGTCTAGCTCTTCTGTTTAGAATAGACACCTCTTCCAGGTTCCTTAGGAGAGATCAAGTTGATCCAATGATGCATGTGGCCTGGAACCAGCAGTGTTTCGGGCCCAGGGCTGCAGAGTTGGCTGCTTGTGGTATGAGGTCTTGGTCCTCTTCTCCCTGCAGGTCTATATTGTCCTTCTCCATTTGTCAACCAACCTCTTCAACCCTACTGTGGTCCCTGCTGCCCAGCAGTGGCAGCAGTAAGGTCTCCAGCTCTATGTATCATCCCTGGATTTCTAGGTGTGGTCCATATGTACATTTATGTTTGAAAAGCACAGTTCAGAACCCTTGCAGCTCGCCTACAACCTCAAGTACAAGGCTGTGGCTTGCCACATACAACTTCCTTAACCCCAACAATGCTGCAAGTAGATCAGGCCTCTTTGTTCCCTGAGCACCATGTAATACAGGAATTTGATTGCCCAGCTCAGGTTTAGACTCTGGGCCCCAAGAGCTCCCTACTCCAAAATCCCATGCCTAACTGTGCAGCAGACAGCTGTGTCTAGCAGTCTCAAGTTTCATGATGTGGCCTCCTGCTCTAGGACAGCCTGAGCAGTCCTTGTCCCCTAATTCTTGCTTTCCAGAGGCCTCCTTTTTCCCCCTCTCGTACTGGCCCTGTTCATACTGGCACAAAAACATCCCGTGACTCCTCTCTCTGGGCCCCCTCACCTCTCCCAAGGACGGCACTAGCTCAGACGGTGCTTTTGCAGGTCTTAAGGCCTTCAGAATACCCTGTGGCTCTCCCTGAGCCAGCAGCCTTCAAGGTGAGCAGACAGGCTTCCTGAGCAGCCAGGAAGATCCAGGGAGGTGAACTCAAGTCTTGGGGGAAAATTACTTCCCCCCACAGTCCCCCAGTGAGCAGCGACAGTGTCCAAACTCAGGCCTGGTGCCCAGGACTCCAAGTCCAGTGCTCCTACCTCGCCTCCTTGCTGTGGTCTCCTGCCACAGGGTCCTCAGCCCCGGCTCAGTGAGGCAATGTCCTGAGTGCAGCTTTGTGACTGAGAGAGGAGGAGTTAGTGACACATCATGAAATGAATAGTGGTGTAGTTCAAGGTTAGGGCCACTGGAGTTAGACATACTACCTGTATGGATGTGGGTGATTAATAATCATGGCAGCTCACATTTACCATGTATTTGCTATGTGCCCCTCCAGGAGCTTTGCATGTGTTTATTTGTCCCTGAAATTGTGGCCTTATGAGGTGGTTACTATCATTATGCCATCTCAGAGATGGAGCTTGTACTAGAGAAATCCCAGATCTGAATTTATGCAATCTGGCTACAGAACAAGCATATGGCTGCCTCTTAAATTTCATTGTACCTACTTTTCTTCAAACTCATGTTCCCAAAAAATGCCCACTGGACTAGAAAGATCCGCTTACCTGGGAACCAGTTAGAGACATACTGTCTCATGCACCTTAGACATGTCCCTCAGGCAGGGGTGTAGTAGTCTGTGACTAAGAAAAATCTTCAAGCAAATTTTTATGGGGGGGGGGTGGTCTTGCAATTGAACCCAGGGCCTTATACTGAGCTATAGCCTACTCCCCACTTTTTTGATATTGAGACAGAGTCTCACAAAATCACTGAGTTGCTCAGGCTGGGCTCAAACTTGTGATCCTCCTGCTTCAGCCTCCCAGAGTGCTGGGATTACAGGCATGTGCCACTATACCTGACCTCAAGCAGATTCTTATCTGTGCAAAAGTTTGAGAAACACTGCTTCAGAGAGCTCAGTCAAAATAATGTTCATACAATTCTTAGCATAATGTTCAGGAAATGTTACTCATTTTCATGTTGAGCTTTATTTGATAAAAGTGGAACACTGTCATGGTGAGTACAAAAAAAAAAAAAAAAAAAAAAAAACCCCAAAAAAACACCTGCCAGCTTAGTAACATGCTCTATAAACTCCCACAACTTAAACTGGAAAAATAAAAGTGTTCAGTTGCAGCCTGAGAGGAGAAATATTGACAGAACCACCATAGCACTTGCACCTGGCACCTGGCAGCACACACCTGTCCTGCTGGAGCACACGCAGCTGGTCAAAGGGGCAGAATCTGCCTCAGCACTGAAAGGACCCTGGTGCCTCCTTTGAGACCCAGTGTATTTGGCTGGATGCTGTCCTGCCCTTCTTCTCCTTGACTTTGCAGTGCCACTCTGCCCCACACCCCTTGGGATACCTGGTGCCTTCCCACACGGTCTCCTTGTTCAAGAACAGGATTCCCTAGCTCCCGGCCTCTTGTGCTTGTTCCGGAGCCATGAAGGTACTTCCCTGTAGCCATGACCTGCCCCCTTGTCACTGCATGTCACCCTCAGTGGTGATGTGCCTCCCTTCCTCGGGCCGGGTGTATAATTGGCCTGGCATTACCCAGCAGTCTCTGGGGAATTGCTTCTGTCAGGAGCGAAACAAGCTTATCTGTTGTGCCTGAGTTATGTCACCATGTGCTCAGTGTAAATCTGACCGCCTTCCTGATGTGCTGGGCCTGGATGGATTTGTGAATAATTTCACCACCACAATTATTTTACAATTTTGAATCTTCTCTGGCAACATAATACATAGTTTGCGGTGAAAAGCTACATAAATCAAGACTCTGAACAAAGACTCTCCAGTCAGGCTGGGTCTCCCAGTCATGCCTGAGAGAGGCTGGTGAGCCCCTCGTGTGGTGCATGCAGAGCTGGGCATCTGTTCTTGGTCCCTAGGCCGTGTGCCCAGCTGGGAGCTGCTATCCTCCCAGGGTCTTTTCAGAGCTCTCCAGGGAAGCCTTAGAGGTTGATTTTGGCTTTTAGAAATGGGAGTAAGGGGAAATGGCAATTTCCCCTCCCTCTTTTTGTTTCTAAGACGGTATTCTAGTCTGTCCATCCTGGAGCGCACCCACAAGTAGAACCCGCAGCCTTAGAGCTGGCAGAGCCTGTGGAGATGTCTACTCTGGGTTTCTCCAAGTCTGTTCCCACGGGTGTCTCAGGGGTTGCCTTGGGGCAGCAAGTGGGTAGGGGAGGAGCGGGGCTTTGCCCTCTTGTCAATCAGAACAGTTCCCTTTTATTTTATCACGCTGGGCTCTATTATAATAGAATAAGTGGATTGAATTGCTGAGAAATCATGTACTGTAACCTCTTTGTTTTCCAGAATGGTAACTTGGGGTTTAGTGAAAAGTAGCATTGCTAAGTGATTTGGGTATGTGCTAGGTATCAAGCACAGGGCCTTGCACACACTGATCTAAGTAATTTTGCCATAAAGCACTTAGGTTAGAAACACAGGCTCTGGAATAGATCCCTAAATCCAGTTTCTTTCATTCATTCCGATATATGGTCTTGAGCCAAAACCCTTTGATCTCTCAGAGTCTCAGTTTCCTCATCTACTTAGTGGGACTAATAATAGATTTGTCATGCAGATTAAGTTAAATCATGAGTAAAGTGCTCAGCTTAACATCTTAACACCAAGTGGCCAGCTTAACGCTTAATACGTAGTCAATAAATCAATTAACATCAGCTAGTCCATTAACTTGGGTCTGCTAAACCCTAAGCCACAAGAACACCCATCACAGGCCACTTTGCAGAAGAGAGTCCATCTGCAAGCAGAGGAAACGGCCGTGGACTGCTTATTTAATATCTGCCAAGCTCACATCCTTTCATCTTGTCAATCATGGGGTAAGGGTGGGGCCTTGTGGTCCACACTTTTATGGGGGACAAGTTGCAGCTCCAAGCAGCGTAGTAATAGTGGGCAGCTGCTGAGTGGTTTGTCTTCCCTAGACCAGGCAGTGGCTGGCGAGGGCTTCTGCAGCCATTTCAGCTAAACGGATTCTGCTGGTAATCAACCGGGCTATTAGCAGTTCTTAAACCGTGTTGGCTGTTTTCCCCACATATGTCTTATTAGCAGACTTTATTTAGGCTTGATGCCGCCTTTGACCACGTTTGCTTTTATAGCATTCTACTCCTGCAGTCTCTCCTGATAGCTGCCTTCCTGCCTAGTTTTCTTTTGCTTTGTTTTATATAGCACTCACTCCACTGCTGTAAGTGATGAAAGGAATCTGTGGGACCTTGAGGGGGGAGAGCTGGGGACCACACAGGAGAGTGCATGGTGATGCTCTTCGTAGGCTTTAGGACATCCAGAAATGGAAGTTGTTCTTCTGCCCTACATAGAGGGAGGGATTGGTGATATTCATTCATTCACCCATTCACTCATTCTTATCGAATGTGTATACCCCAAGCTCCAGTAGGCACTGGGAGGATCGTAGGAGCATCTAGACCCAAGCCTGCCTTCTTGGAGATTGAGACCAGCTAGAAAACCTAGCGGTGGGAACAGTGCTGTAGCTGCATTTGAGAGGCCCTGTGGCTCATGGGAGCACCTTGATGGGGCCCCGTCTCAGCATCCAGCTCTGGACACATCCTAAAGGAGGTTGCTATCATTTGCTAAATGAGCGTTTATAAGAAAGTAACAGTGTCCAACCCAGTTGGGGCATTGGCCTATCCCTGATGTGGTCCATCTTTTTTCAGATGACATCCATAGCCAGGGTACCCATGGCTGCCACCACACTGGCCCACCTGCCTCATGCTCTCCAGACCACTGGTGCTGTAGGTACAGCCCTGGGGCCATCTACTCTGCTTTCCTTTGGACAGTGTCCTGTCTCCAGTCTATTCTGGAAATTCTATTTTCCTTCCCTGGATTCCATCCAGGACCTGAGACACCCCCATTGGGACAAGGACAAACAGAAGAACAAGAGCAAACTCTCTTGCCGTTATTAATCCATCATGCACCCAGGTGCAGCTGCCATGTTGCTGCACACAGACTAGTACATGTAGATAATCATGGACATACAGAAAGAAGCATTTTGCCTGCTACTAAGTGCCACCTAAAACACACATGCATGCAGCACAGATTCATGCAGTTACTGGGTACTTGCAGAGGACCCACTACACCCCAGACACATAGCCAGACATAGAGGACAGCAAGGGCTATAGGAGATCCAGTTCTAAGTTAATTTAACACAAAGTAAATATATAATTACAAATGGAATCAAGTGCATTGAATGGAAATAACAGACCAAAATAGCAGGGAGCATGCACTTGGACATCAGGGAGGAAGGGAGGATAGGGGCAAGAGAGCTGCAGGCCTAGGCTTGGGCTCACTTGTTCCCACTGTACTCCCTGTGCGTTCAGAGACCTCAAGGGAAGACAAGAAGTGACGCAGTCCAGGATTCCAAAGACAGAGGTTATTGCCCACATGAATAAAGGCACATACATATGCATAGATAGAGATATAACATGCAGACAAGTGCACACACAAGCTTACACACTGCACATACTTAGAGGCATGTAGTGTTCACGTGTACCAAGACACATGCATCTCAGTGAACAATTGCACACACGTGCATGTGCCTAAACAGAGGGATTGGCGGTATGCAGAGATGTACAAGGAGACGAATGTAGCAAAGACATGTACCACGTATCAGGAGCAGAGGCTAAGAGGCAGCTGGCACACTTGCCAGACACACAGACAAGTGTTTGCTCACACAATTTTTTTTTTTTTTTTTTGAGGCAAGATCTGGGTCTGTAGTCCCGGCATCCTGAATTTGCTATGTAGTCCAGGCTGGCCTCAAACTCACAACAATCCTCTACGATTGCCTCAGCCTCCTGAATGCTAAGATTATAAGCATGCACCACCACATCCAGTTTATGTGGTGCTGAGGAATCAAACTCAGAGCCTTGTGCTTGCTAGGCACGTGTTCTAACCACTGAGCTATGCTTCCAGCCCTGTGTGCAGATATTCAGAAGTTCTCTTACTTGCACATAGGCCTGATAGGTCTGTCCCCATATCCCCTCCCTGGTGGCAAACACACACGTGTAACCTGATGCATACAAGAAAGCAATGTGTGCTCCAGAGCTGCCGAAATCTCGGGGATTCCTGAAGCCAGGGATCATTAAAGTCAATGATTGTTAAGTAGCTCATCCCTCATTCACTGAACACTGGGCCCATAATCTGGGGCCTCCTTCATTTCTACGCAGCTTTGAAAGGATTCAGATGGTGGGGACAAGTGTTGAGAGATCGGGGGTCTTAGAGTCCTTGATGTCGTTAAGCCTTTTTGCACCAGCTTCTCCTCCCAGAGCTGTTGGCGATGTGGATCTCACACTGCATAGGGGTCTTTGCTCTGTAATCCATTTTCCTCTGCCTTTCTTTGGAGATTAGACAAGTGTCCTGCTGGCCCTTAAGGCCAGCCTAAGCTCTCTGGGTTTGTAGGCTCTCTGTTGCCGGCTGGGAGGGATTCCTAAGGGTCTGGTCAGCTGTCTGCACTGTTGTGAAACCAGGAGGGGCTGGAGACCCTGCTCTGTCGGACAATGTAGCCCAGGCAAGGAAACGAAGAAATTTGGTTGAAGTAATGAATTAAGCAAGTAAAATAAACCAAAAAAAAAAAAAAAAATCAAAGGAGAGTTGGTCCAGGTGGCACAGGCCTGCCATCCCAGCACTCAGGGAGGCTAAGGCAGAAGGATGGAAAGCTCAAGCCCAGCCTGGGTATCTTAGCGACTTACTAAGATCTTGTCTTTAAATCCAAAAAAAATAAATAAATAAATAAATAAATTGGTATTACAGTTCAATGTGAGCTAAACATTGATTGAGCCACTCAGACAAAGCCCCTTAGTGTTTCTGAGCCTTTGTTTAGTCATCTTTAAAATGGGCCTAATGATACCCTAGCTCCTACCTCACCAGGCAGATATGTGAGATATCAGACATGCAGCTTCTTCCCAGGACCCCTGAGCCCTTTTCTGAGCCTGAAGATGTCCTATTCCCTCCCTTGATCTCATCGGTGGCCCTTGTGCACCTTGCCCTCCCTGACACTGAGAGTCCTTCGTCCCGAAAACCTTGACATTCTGCTAGCACTCTGCTCTTCCGTGCTGCTGCCCCTTCGCTCATGCCGTTCACTCTCCGTGGAATGCCAGCCCAGCCCACACTCATTTCTCAATAACTCACTTCCGACTTTCCAAGATTCACCTGACATGTAGCCTCCCCCCTCGGAGCTGTGCCTTCGACCCAAGCTGCCCTGGAAGTCCTTTCCGCTGCAGTCCCACAGCTCCTTGCTCATGACTCTGAGTTATCAGTTTTCCTTTTGCTGGAACCGTGCCACCACATTCCCCTGCTCTTTGGAAGCACTGTGAGGACAGGAACCTTGTCCTAGCCTCCTCCATGGCTCCAGGTGTTAAGAAGAGCATGGGAGATGCTGTGTGGGCCGCACATCCTAGTGAATGTGATAGGCCACAGCCATTGCTAAGAGATACTTCCTCCCCATCGTCCCGGAAAGGCCCTGAGAGAAGCTTTGGCATGAGGGAAAACATGAAGCCATTTTCTGTCCCAAGCTGAGCCCCATGGCCAGAACAAACTGGAAGGTGAATGATATAAAGAAAAAACAGAAACCAGAAGAGAATTACCAATTATTCTACAAACCCAAGTGGAAAAACTTGGAGTTTCAGAGCGAGGATCCAGGAGTGCAGAGGGATGAAGGATAGAAAAGAAGGACCTAGAAGGATAGGGGGACCCTGGAGTTCCTCAACATGTAGCTGAGGGAATTTGAAGAGCAGATTTTCAGTGCTGGTCAAGGCCTGTCCAGGTCTATCTCCCCGGCTTCAGTCAACAGCTCTGCAGACTCTAGACTGGTGAGACTCAGAGGAAGCACCACCATCAGCAAGCGTTGGTGCTCAGTTCTGGAAGGGAGGAGTGAGGGAAGAGAGATGGCAGTGGAACCTGAGCCCAGCAAGAAGTCAGAAGGAGCGATAGCCCTGAAGATCGCTTGAGAGAACTGACAGGAACCAAGGGAGAGGCAGAGGCCTTGTGTGGTGAATGCAGTTAGGGCTACAATGATCAGAATCCCTGTCAGTCTTGAGGACTGGGCACCGGGAGTCAGGTGGCCAGTGGGATTGAGGTGGCCAGTGAGCTGGTGGGATTCCGGAGAGTGGTGGGCTTGGATTCCTTCCCAGAGCTGGGCAGGATTTGGAGGGACACCTAAAGGGAAGATTGGCAGTGCTCATTCAAGCTGATAGTGCTTGTTGGGGGCAAAGGGGCCTTATGCCATCTCTGACAAATCCCAGGGTCAGGCAGCCTCCAAGAACCATGGTTCATACCAGCACCCTGGCCTAGATGGGTGGAGGGTCTGCCCAGACAACTGTGACCCCTCAGGGGTTACTACTGAACCCCCTGTGTGCTGCCTCCTCCCAGCTGCTGGGGGCCCACAGAGCAAGCAAGAGGCTCAAAACATGCCCATCACGCCTGCCCCTGGGGAGGCTGAGCAGAGTTCATTCCACTCGCAGCCAATTCGGCACATGTATTAAATTAGATTGAGCAATTACACTGGGTTTAGAGGCGGAGTGATGGAGAGGGAGGCTGGCATGTCAGGAAGGGTGAATGCAAACACTGCACTCGAGTCACAGTGCTGATCCTTACTTACACAGCCAGCCCTGCCCTGACAGCAGAGCCCGTGTGCCCTGCTACTGGGCCATCCTGCCTCCCTGGGCTCTGTGCTGGGTGGATGGAAATGGATGGCAGGACCTTGGAGGACTCCACTAACTCAGGAGAGAAAACTCTTGGATCAGGGAGTGGGCAGAAACAGGAGCCGCCCAGGGAGACAGCTGGAGGGCTTGACGCTTCTGTTCTGAGGCGAAGGCACCAAGAGTGGCCTGACATACGGAGCAGCTTGAGACAAACTCTCCAGGGACCCTGTTCCCAGGAAAGGAAAGGAAAACAGCTCATTCATCCACTCAGATGTTTATTGGGCGCCGGCTAGGTGCCAATTCTTGGCTTTCATGGGAGAGTTAAGGAGAGCAATTAGGTTGGAATATAAAAATCCGTACAAAGGGCCGAGTCCTGAATCGGAATAGTGAACTTGGAGCCCCAAGTTCAAGTGCTTTTATTTCCTATTGATCAAGTGAACCTGGGGGAAGCATCCTGGACTTGACAGGGAGGTGAGGACAGGGAAAGAAGCCAAAGGTGGAAGTAGGAAGTGAGCTTGCAAGTGGCAGTGGAAGCCTGACTAATGAGCCTTCAGTGCCAGCCCAGCAGAGCCCCTGTGCCCGGGGCTGGTGCCAGCCACCTCTGCAGACAGTGATGGAGGCCTTGTGTGCTCAGACCAGCTGAACGAGACCATGGGAGTGCTGAAGTTGGCTTGGGGGAGAGGGCTGGGGGAAAGTCAGAGGACGGTTGGGGGCAGCAGAATGAAGTCAAGGTTGCACGTGCTGGGAGATCTGAACAGTGTCACGGGGAAGGAAGGAGCATCAGGCTTGGGGTGAGGTAGCCTGCTGGCTGCTCCCAGCTGAGCTGCTCCTGCTTGGAACCTTTAAAGCAGAGACCCCAGGAGCAGCCCAAACAGCCCAGAGAAAGAGGAAAGAAAGGGCTACATTCCTGGGCAGGGGAAGAAGCATCCAGGGCTCAGGGCGGACAAGAGGTGCTGACCACCCTAGAGCAGAACACAATCCTGGCACAAACGTGTTCCCAGTTTTCCCCTCCCATCACCAGCCCTGTCCAGGTGGGGTCAGGAGCCAGGTGAGCAAATGAGAAGAAAGCCAGGTAGATGGGGGCAGGGGGGAGGGGAACACGTCGAAAAGAAACAAAACAAAATTAACATTTCCTTACACAGTGTTGCCTAGAAGCCTATGGACAAAGCCCCTGTCTACTTCTTTCTGGATAGGCTTTGACTCATTTTTCATGGCAGTGTGTGAGCTGGGGAAGAGAGAACAGTGGCCTAGGGAAAAAGACCACCAGTAGCCCCAGAGGAAGCGAGAAAGAGCCACAAGAGGAGGGGCTTGCCAAGGCAGTGTGTACCAGCGGTGTGGGGCCTTGGGCCCATCCTGGCCAAGGACTCCAGGCCAACCAAGCTTGGCCATTCTTGATTAGATATTAGCAAAACTAACTCAGACCCTTTCCCCCTGTGTTGGAGGCAGAACAGTGAAGATGCAGAGGATTGTGAACACTGGAAAAACACCACAGTGTAGTCCCACTGATGTTGACCCAACTGGTAAAACCAGAAATAGAGTGTGTTACAAGTGGACAAGGGTCTGAGCCTGTGCGAACTCACAGCTACAGGTGCTACACATTACAACTATCCTGGAATACACTTAGACATTGCCTTGTAAAACTGAGCAATTTAAATGCCCTATGCCCAGGCAATTCTACCCCTAGCCATGCACACACAGAAGCCCTTGCACTTGGCCCCAGAGACACGCGCACCAGGGCTCAGAGCAGCAATATGCCAGCGGGAAGCGTAAACAGGCTGCAGCCTGGAAACAGCCCAGATGTCCAATGCTGGAGGAATGGGGAAATAAATTGAAGTAAAACTCACAATAGAACGATACAGAGCAATGAAAAATGAATGAATTGCACCTATACACGGCAGCTCGGATAAATCCTAGAAACAACCGAGTAGAAAAGCGAGTCTCAGAAGACTATATCTACTTTTTAATAAAGATGAAAAAGAAGCCAAACTAAAAGGTAATCGTTTAGGCATGCATGCAGATGTTCCTGTATGGAAGGAAGAAAGGGGAGGAAGGAGAGAGAGAGAGAAAGAGAGAGAGAGAGAGAGAGAGAGAGAGAGAGAGAGAGAGAGAGGAGAGGAGAGGAGAGGAGAAGAGAGGCAGGGAAGGAGGAGGGGGGAAAGAAGAAACAGTGTAGTAAGTATCTGTAGAGAAGGGCAGGACAATAGGATTAGGAAAAATGCATGGGTAGGTGTGAGTTACTGGTCACATTCTAATTTATGGATTGAGTAATGACTTCATGGTTATTATGATATTAAACCAAAATAAAAATAATAAAGGAGAGTCACAATCAAAGTGTACATGAATCAAAGTGTAAGACTAAAACAATCCTATGCTCTTGGGGAGGGTGTATCATTTGGTCCTTTTTGTAGGACCTTATTGAGGCCAGCCTCTTGGTTGTCCTCAGATGCCCTGTCCAGCCCCGCTCTGCTGCCTTCTGACCATCCCCTCCCTTCACTGCCCCCAGGGATCTCTGATCTTAGCCTGATGGGGGTGCTCAGAAAACACCGCCTCTAAGATAAAATGTTATTGCTGATTCCTTGCTGAGCCCCCAAGTTCCAGCCTCAAAGAAGGCTGCAGTACACTGAGCTGAGAGTATGTAGAGGTGTGGGCTGCCCCTGGTCCTGGCCTCCCCTGTCCCCAGCTCCTCCAGGCTCTCTTGTTGCAACTTCTGCCTGTGACCCTTGGGCTCAGTATCCTGGATTGTCCCTCGCCCATCCCCAGGGCACTCACAGATCCCCTGCTCCTTCCTGCACTCAGATGCATTTGCTGAGTGCCTGCAATGTGCTAGGCAGTGTTCCAGAGGTGGCAGCATGACAGGAAAAAGCAACTAATATCCTGGGGCCTTGGGGAGCTGATACTCTTGGTGGGGAAGAGGAAGTGTGTGGAGACAGGCAGTAAACAAGGCCAATGTGGAAATCACCCAGCATAGCCCACAGGTGGTATAGTAAGTGTTGTGGAAGGAACGGGGGACAGAGGCTGGAGAAATGGCATAGTGGTTCAAGTGTTTGCCTAGCAAGCAGAAAGCCCTGAGTTCAGTTTCCCTGTACCCCATAAACTGGGCATGGTGGTGCATGCCTGTAATGCCAGCACTTGAGGAGCTGAGGCAGGAGGATTGCTGTGAATCCAAGGGCAGCCTGGGCTACACAGTGAATTCAGGACCAGCCTGGGCTACAGAGTGAGACCCTGTCACAGATTTTTAAAAAAAAAATGGAAAGAGGGTTTGGTATAGAGGCCACAGGAGGCTTCATGGAAGAGATGACACCAGAAAGGAGCAGAAGGAGGAGAGAGAGAACCCTGAAGACGTCAGGCAAAAGCATCTTAAGGTGGAAGCACCCGGGTGTCCAAAGAGCAACCCATAGGTGGGGAGTTGGGAGCCACGTAAGGATTTTTGGCTTTGACCTTAAGTGACCCAAGGGTTTGAGCAGAGAGATAGCATCAGCTAATGTCACAGCATCGCGCTGGTTGCTGTGCCAACAGGGGCAGGAACTGAGGCAGTGGGACAGGCATGGAGGCTAAGGTGACATCCAGTGGACACCAATGGCTTCTAGGACCAGCTGGTAACAGTGAAGATGGTAAGAAGAGGTTGGATTTTGGGTGTATTTGGAGGTAGAGCTGACAAGACTGCTGCAGGTTGGATCTCAGGGGTGAAAGAGATCAAGAAAGGCACCAATCTCAGGTGTGAGCGCCCAGAGGCAGAGAGCCACCACCCACTGTGGCAGTGAACCTGGGGTGGCCAGGTCAGATAACTGTGTATGAACGAGGGGGAGAAGGTCAGACAAGTGTGTATGAACGAGGGGGAGAAGCTATAACAACGTACCTCATAGCTATGGGTACATTTTCAGCAAGGTCTTTGAGAGACAGTGCCCCCATCCCTGTCTGGGTGTACCCCAGTTATTGTCACTGGTGGAAATAGACAGGTGGGGTGTCAGGGCAGGTGGAGGGGTGGAGTTGGTTTCTAGGAGCTCCAGTGCCTACTCTGTGCTCCATGGAGGGCCAGATGTCTGCAGAGGCCTAGATCCTAGGCCGGGCTCTTGAGATCTCCTGTCCTTTCTCTCAGATGAATTGGTCTAGCCTAGTAGCTTCCAAGCTTCCAAACATTCTTTTGTAAAGTCGCTATGATTTGAATGTGTCCTCAACATGATTATTTTCAAGTGTACTGTTGAGAGATGGGAAGTTTAAGAGATGATTAGGAGTGAGGTATGGTGACACATGCCAGTAATCCCAGCATTCTGGGAGGCTGAAGCAGGAAGATCACAATTTTAACCCCCCTCCAGCCAACATAGTGACTTAGCAAGACCTTGTCCCAAAATAGAAAAATAAAAAAAACTGGGGATATAGCTTACTGTAAAGGCCCTGGGTTCAATCCCCAGTACCACAAAAAGGAAGAGGAAGAAAGAAGAAAAAGGAGGCGGAAGAGGCAATTAGGTCATGAGGTTGTGCCCTTATAAATAGATTGATGTTATTATCTGGGAGTGTGGATCTGTTATTGTGAAAGTGGATGTGTTATAAAAGTCTGGTCTCTCTTGCTATCTCAGATACATCTGATCCCTTGCCCTCCCACCTTCTTCCATGAAATAGTACAAGAAGACCCTTACCGCGGTCTCCTTTGACCTTGTACTTCCAACCTTCAGAGCTACAAGAAATAAATCTCTATTCTTTACAGATTATCTAGACAGATTTTCTGTTCATAGCAACACAAAACTGACTAAGTCGTGGGACCCTACCACAAAGTCTCCCATGGAGTGGGGATAGGAGTAGAGGAGTAGAGGGTCAGGTGCTGACCCCACAAGGACAGCAGTGTCCCACTGCAGGCTGAGGATCAGGTGCTGAGTCTTGTTTGCGGCCTGTCTCCACCCCTGTTTCCTGGGTCTGTGATGGTGGCAAGGCACTCACCCCTCTGGGCCCAGTTTCCTCCTCCTGTAAAAACGAGGGCCTGCGACCATCTTGCTTGCAGAGGAGGCCTCAGCAAGACTACGCATCCAAAGCGGGGACTGTTCTCTATTGTGATTCTCCAAAGGCCCATGCAGGTGCTCCTGAGGCAGAGCCAGGTTTGGGGATGAGTAGCCAGAGGTCACCGCCACCCTGAGCACGCCATTGTTGTGGGATTCCGTTTAGCTCTTCCACCACCTCTCCGTGTTCAAGCACTTTCCACACAGCTGCGCCTGCCTGTCTTTCTCGTCACCCTGCCACCTTCCCTCCCTCCGCCTCTCACCTTCCTCCTCTCCCTCCCGCCTGCCAGGCCCAGGAGAGATGCACAGGCTTTCCTGCGCAGCATCACCTGGGAGACCAGCAGGTGCCTCAGAGACAATGGACTTTGGACAAGTCCTCCCTTCCCGCAGCCTCTCTGAAATTGGGGGCAGTTTCTGAAGGCGTTGTTTTTGGCCCAGGCACCACCAGCCCAAACAAAGGCATTTTCTGCTGGGAAGGCGACAATTGTTTCCATTTAGCAAACGTTAGCTGCCAATGCCAGTGTTTTCTCTTGGATGCCAACGTTTGGTTGAGAAGACAATGCCAAGCTAAATATTTTCTCTGCATAAAAATCCCTTTAATTTTTTAATCATTTGGCAAACGTCTCCTCCTCCCTCCCCTCGCCCTTCTGTTCCTTCTCTCCCCCTCTCTCTGCTCTGGCTGGGTCTCTGCGACACCCAACATCTGGGCGACAGGGAAAGGTTTGGCAGGCCACACAGCTGTTCCCCAAACTACAGATGGCAGCTTTGTATGGGCGCATATCTTGTTGATGTGCTAACATTGTTTTCTTAAATGTTTTATCTGGATTTTATAGATGGAAGCAGACCTAACCTTTCCCAGCTCCCGTCCACCCTAGTTCCATTCCAGCTGCTATATTAAACTCTGGTTATGAGAAGCCAGGCAGAGAGAGATGAGGGGCCCTCATGCTGCCTACGGGGGACAGAAGGAACAGTAATTCTCCATCTCTATCCCTTGAGGGCATCCTGTGTTCCCTCTTGCTTCCTGAGTATCCCATGAGGAGGAAGCCACCTACTCCTTCCCTGTGCCAGGGTCTAAGGTAATCAGAACATCTTACCTTCATGATCACTGGAAAAAGGTTCCTTGCCTTGGGCCACGCTAGTCCCATTGTGAACACCACCTCAGCTTGGGGTTGGGCTGCTCTTCCACCTCCACCTGCCTTTACGAAGTTGCTTTCTGACAAGTTAGACCACCCATCAGGGTCAGGCTCATCCCCATCAGGAGGCTGATGCACACTTTGTGCCCAGCCACAATTTGGTTCTCACCTAGATACCCACCCCTTACAGGAATGGAGAATTTTCACACCACAGTTCGAAAGGAGAGGATACCAGGACAGGACCTGCAGAATGAATGGGTAAATGGATAAATAAATCAATAAACAGATAAATGGATGAATTAGGGGATATGTGAATAAGTGAATGAGTGACTGAACAGGTGAGAGACTAAAACGCATGTGTCCCTGCTCCCACATCCAAGGGCACAGCGTGTGCACTGACACTGGAGGTGAGTCCAATAAATGTGAAATTGTGTGGAACAAGTCTCCATGGATCACCTTGCTGGGAAAGGGCAATTGTGTTTCTTCCTCATCAAAGACAGAGGTGCCACCATCTGCAGGAAGAGTGCCAGATCTGGAATGTGGGCCATCTATCTGGGTTGGATTCCTCCTGCCCTTGTCAATTCTTGATCTGTGACTTTGAGCAAGTTGTTTCACTCTTCTGAGTCTTAGTTTCCTATCTATAAACTGGGTGGTTTGGAGAATAAGATTTTGGACAGAAAATGTGAAGTATGAGTTCTGTCTCGCTGAAGGAGGGTGACGTTTTCAGGTCAGTGGAACCATCAGCTTTGGAGTTGGCAACACAGTGGGCAAAGGCCACCATAGGCTCCAGGAGAACATCTGCCCTTCTCTGTGGAAGTTTGTGTAAACATGAGAAGGACAGGGATATGGAAGTACCCAGATCGCCACCAGATACTTGTGTTCTTCCTATGCCTATCTCAGCATCTGGGGGATATCTGACATCACGTGAACAAGGCCAGCATGGGAGGAGTTTTGAAAAATTATTTGTATATGGAGGAAAACGCTTATTGGAAAGGATCACTACTTGAATCCCAAGCAGGGGAAACCAGATACTCATGATGGCTCATGCCTGGTAACCACTATGACCACCAATCTAAGAAAACCAAAGATCAGATGCTGGTGCAGGGCCAGGACAATGAGGATGAGATATAGATGGCTTTGCGACCTTGGCCATGTTGTTGAACCTGCTTGCCCTGGTTTTCTTGTCTGCCTAAGAATGATCATAGTGTCAGCCTCAATGCTTGGAACATTGTGTGGCACACAGTGAACAATTTACAAACATTAGTGATCATAGGAAATTTCACTGTTGACCCAAACACTCCCTCTTTCCAAGAGAATTGTGTAACCTCTCCCCATTGACCTTGAACCTGGCTGCTTCACTTGCTTAGATCAATAGATTATGGGTGAGGGGGACAATCTTCAGGAAAAGCATTTTAAGAGCACGTTCTGCCTGCCTTCTTCTTCCAACTTCCACTGGCAGAACAGTGCATTCCAGGTAATGACTACTTCTTCAGCCCAATTCCTGGGATGAGGAGACATGAAGCCAGCCAAGTTCAGCCAAGTGCAGGCAACCTGCAGTTATTATGCAATGAAAGCAAGAAAGACATCGTTGTTATTATGAGCCACAAGATATTGGGGTTGTTGCTGCAGCAAGTATGAACTATTACAGCTATTAGACTATGGTTTTTCCATGTTATGAAGGAGGAAATGGGGCTTCAAGGGGGTAAGTGACTTGCCCATGGTTTTGCAGTAATTAAGTGGCAGAGACTTAAATTCAGGTTCATTCATTCATTCAACAGCTGCTCAGTGAGCACCAATGTCGTATCAGGTACCGAAAGGCTCTGCTCTCAGGGCACTTGGATTTGTGTAAGGAGAAACAAAGAAACACAAGTTATCCCATACCAGTAAAAGGGCAAGAAGGTGCCAGCTACTCACAAGTGATCTGAAGGCTATAAAATAGGGAGGTAATGATGGGGGAAGGGTTGAGGGTAGGTTTAAAAGGTGTAGTCAGAGAGCATTCCCACGCACCCCCAAGAAACAATATTAGCTGGGAGATGTGAGGGAAGGGGAGGAGCCAGTGACAGGAGGAGACTGAATAGCACAGTGAGCAGAGGGAATGGAAAGTGCAAAGGCCAGAAGTGGGAAAAATCCTGGATTTCTGGGAATAGGAAGGAGCCCAGTGTGGTTGGAGGGAAAAGAGAGGCAGAGGGGGAAAGGAAAGGTGCAAGGTGAGTAAAGCGACGTAACAGATGGCTTTGTCATCTATGCCCAGATAAAAAGAGTTTGGAATTTGTTCAAAGTGCAAGGAGGATTTTAAGCAGAGAACTGTTTGGATTTGTATTTTTAAATTATTAATGATTCTGCATGGAGAAGGACCCCAGGAGGCCATCTGGGTGACCTGCAGACATGCAAGGGAGAAAAAGTGGCCAGGCGGATATGATAGAAGTGGAAATTGTACAACAGACCTAAGAACCAAGAATCACTTTAGGGAGAGGGGCTACACAGTTTTTGTTTATTTTTTCAGTGCTGAGGATTGAGGAGTACAGGGCCTTGTGCATGCCACAGGGCTACACCCCTAGCCCTCTTCACTTTTTGAGGCAAGAATTTGTTAAGTTGTGAAGGCTGGCTTTAAATTTGCAAGTCCCCTGCCTCCCCTCCTGAGGAGCTGGAGTTACAGGCCTGCCCCACCATAGCCAACAAGGCTACACGTTCATTGGAGGTTGGAAGGAGGTAAAGAGATGACTGGAGGAAGGATGACCTTCATATGACCTTGGAGGAGGGAGTGGGAACTGGGGAGGCCTGGGATGGAAGGAGAAAGCAAGAGTTCTTCATTACATAGATTTACATTAAGAGGAACTGTTCCAGGCCAGAGCTCAGTGGAAAGGCCAGGACTGGAGGACAGGTGTGGTCATCGTCAGCACACAGGTGTGATTTAAAGGAGCAAGATGTCACGACCTAGCAAGCAAGCAAGAAGGCTCAGGGCTAAATCCAGAGCACTCTGGCATCGCATCGAGATTCAGCTGCAATTGGAGGACACAGTAAGACTGAGAAGGAGGAGCCACCAAGACGCCACTGGCCCATTCCAAGAAGAGCTCATTGTCCGAGAAGCCCCGTGAACCTTGAAGTCTGAGACTTGGCTATATCCCCAGTAGTCACCAGCCACGTGCAGCTACTGAACTTGAAATGTGGATGGTCTACACTGACATGGGTGCTGCAAGTGTAAGCCACACATCCAGATTCCAACCACCCAGTATGAGAATCAGGATACAAGACATCTTGTGCATGCTTTTTATGTGGAGTACATGTTAGAATGATAATTTTTTTGAGGCAGGCTTTTGCTCTGTAATCCAGGCTTGTCTTGGACTCACTGTGAAGCCTTGGTTTATCTCGAACTAATGACAGTCCTCCTGCCTCAGCCACCCAAGTGCTGGGATTACAGGCATGTGCCATCATGCCAGGCTTTTGTGATACTGGGGAATTGAACCCAGGGTCTTGAGCTTGTTAGGCAGGCGCTTTAATTGCTCCAGCTCTGGAATGATAATATTTCAAATAGACTCGGTTAAACAAAATACAGTGATTGGATCAATTTCACCTATTTATCCTATCTCTTTTACTATTAAAATGGTAAAAAGAAGGTAGGACTCTTGAAACAATTAACAAGCCCCCATTTGTGGCTTGCATAGGATTTTCACTGAGCAGACTTGTCTTAGAAGGACCACAATAGGGTGTCACCCCCACATAATGACTTCAGTGCTGAAGTAAGATCTAGAAGCTGTCCCTTACATTCTCGCCTCCCTGTCCTCCAGGGTCCCAAGGTTTCCCCAACCAGGAGTAGGTGTCAAATTTCTCAGCGAACAGTGCAGATGAGTTCTCACTCCAGTCCAGGTGGACCTGTTTTTGCCTAGAAATCACATATAGTTTTCATTAGGGAAAAAAAAAAAATGCACACAATGTGAAACTAAAGAAAGAAGCAAGATTTTTCCTGATGCACTGCCAAGTGACTATGCTGTTTCCCACAACTGCCTGCAGTTTGCTCAAACACAAAGACGGTTGCCACATGGTCAGCGCAATCATTTGGGAAAGTGTCAGCAGATCACGTGTAGCCCGTGGGATGTTGGGAAGCTGTGAGATTTTCCTGGTCCCCCCTCCCCCACCAGGGTCTCTGGCCTCAGCCTCCATTTGGGGCTGTTTAACACTTTCCCCAGCTCACAGGTTTCCTGTGGGCCTCTGAGGCACTTTGGGGCTCTCAGAAATTGCCAACCTTTCTTTGGGAAGGAGACCTGAAAGGGCTGGTCAGGCAGCTTTTGGAAGGTGTCACCATGTATTGTCCATTCACAGCCCCTACTGGGTGTATTGCACTGCCTCAGGGCCATGGCACAAGGAGGACCCTCAGTCCAGCAAGACAGAGACCTCAGAATCACAGAGAGAGGGGCCTCAAATAAACCACACAGAGGGAATGATGACAGTTGGTGAGATGGGGAACAGAGACACAGAGTAAGGTGACCTGGGGACTTGAAGGGTCAGGCCTGAAGGAAGCTCTGGGAGGAAGAGATGGAGGGAAGTGCATTCATCTGTTCATTTTTTGTTCACTTATTCATTCATTTACCAAAACACCACTGAGTGCCTTCTATCTTCTGGGCCTCAACACAGAGCCAGAGATACACCAGTGAGGGAAACAGACCTGATTCCTGCCCTCTTGGGCTTACCGATCAGTTTGGAAGATCTTAGACAAATGAACATGTGAATCTACTTATAATGAGAAGTGACAGTGCTCTGAAGGCTAGGGACATGATGTTATAAAATCATCAGCAGAGGCACTTGAGTGAATTTGAAAGACCTCCCCGAGGAAATGACACTTGAGTTGACATCTGCAATCTCAGTTAATTACACATAAGGAAAATCAAGTATGACAAGCAGAGGAACTAGCATATGCAAAGGCCCTGTAGATTCAGATTCATGGTCTGGGGAAAAGTATAATAGTGTGGAAACAGCTAGGGAATGCATGGTAGGTGATTCATCTGGAGAGAAAGCCAGGACCAGGCTGTGTGCAGCCCCATGGAACGAGAGAGACAGAGATAGACAGACAGAGAGAGAGAGAGAGAGAGAGAGAGAGAGAGAGAGAGAGGTGTAGAAGGAGAGTTCAGACTGTGAAGCCAGAGGCTATAAAGAAAAAGATACTAGTTCGTCACCAAAGAAGTCAGGTGCATGATGACACACGGCTGAGACGGTGGTAGAGGATGGCACCAATCAATGACAGCGTCACACCTGGATTTAGTCAGACCTGGGTGGGGGGGGTCTTACTCCCACTGTGTTGTTCTGTGGCTCGGTGGGGCTCAGGCTCGGTACGTAATCTCCCTGTGCCTCAACTTCCTTATCTGTAAAAGAGAGTACCTTTTTATCTGCCAGGTTTGTCGGGCAAGCTACATGCAGTGATGCTGGGGTGGTCTCAGCCAGTAGGAGGCATGTGCGAGCCTAAAGGTGTGATCATTCCATTATGAATATTATGGGGTGGGATGGGGACCCAGCCAGGCAGCCTCTCAGCAGAGCTGAGGTGCAGGGGCAAGGGAGGGCCTGGTTGGCGAGACGCAAAGCAACTGTAAGGTATCTGGGGCAGGGCACGTCCAGGCTGCTCCTTATGCCTGGAGAGGATCTTCTCCCCCAGCTGCAGACAGATGGTATTCAAGGTTGGGCTGGTGGCTGGTGTTTCTCTGGAGGGAGGTGGGAAAAGAGGCCATCTTTGGGCCCTGTCCTGCTTCCTCCCTACCTCTGAATGAGGACATCTGCTCTGGGGCTTAAGTTAAAAGCAAATGGGTCTTGTTCCTCATGCAGTGGCCTGTTCCTAGCTTTTATGCCTCCTCAGTGGATTCCAGTCACCCTGGAAGCTTCTGGATGGAGCCGTCGAGGGAGCCCGGGGGGTGCGCTATTGCCAAGACTAACATCAAAGTACCACAGCTGTGGTGCGTCACATCTTAGGTTCCTCAAAGATCCCAAACTTCTAGTCTACTTTTAAAAGCAACGTTTTTTATTTTTAATTTTAAAGATTTGTGGTTGTTTTTTAAATGCTGCCTATACATGAGGAAGTCTGAACAAAATAACTTGGGGAATTTGGGAAGTAATTAGTATCATGTAATATTTATTGGTTTTCTCTTAATTATAAAGGTAACATATGCTCAATCTGGAAACTTGTAAAACACAGAAAAAGACAAATTTAAAAATCAACCCAAGCCCACTCGCTGAAGATTCTCCCTGTTCATAGTGTTGTGTATAGTATATAGATGTATTATTGCTAAAGGGTACCAGCCGTTGACCCGGAACTTTGCCCACATGATCCTGATTTGCCCTCACAACCACCATAAAAGGTAGCACTATTCTGTTTCCATTTCAGAGGTGAGGACAGTGAAGGTCTGAGCAGTTCTCTGGCCTGTTTAATACCGTTAGTTCCAGGTAAGAAGTAGCGGTGCTAGAATCCCAACCCAAGCTCGTTTGACTTGGAGCCACACAAATCTCCGCTGTGCTCAGCTTCCTTTTTGGGTCACATCTTCACAGTCGTGTCTCCTGTGCATATATATGCATTTATATTTATACTTATGCTGACTGCATTATCCAGACTGTTCAGCAGCTCGTCCTTCTTATTTTTCAACACATGATACGCATTTTCTCAAATCAACATATATTCTTCTCCAGCACTATTTTTAATGTCTGCATAGTATTCTGTAGTTTAGACAAGCGGCTCTCAAATGTTAGCTCCAACATCATCTGGGAACTCATTGGCAATGCAAATTCTCAGGCCCCACCCGAGACCCTACTGTGTGAGAAATATGGCAGGAATAGCCCAGTAATCTGTTTTTTGACATGGCTGAGGGGCCTCTGTGCACAGTCACATTTAAGAATGGATCCTTTAGCCATTTGATAGTCTTCCCTCCCAAATATTTTCCTATTTATTAGAATATATTTGCATACACAGTAGTTACATTCAACTTGCAGAACTAGTACACCGACACACTGCAGCATGGTTTCCTTTCTCTCCTTCCTACCTTCTCTCTCTAGAATGGTTAGATTTATGATGTTGCCAGATTTGGGCCATCAAAAGCAATGCAAAATAAGCAACCTCACTTGCTCATACCTGTGAGAGCAAGACGTGGTTAGCCCTAGGAGGCTGAGGCAGGACCAGCCTGGGCAGCTTAGTAACTTACCAAGACTCTGTCTCAAAATGATAATAATTTTTTTTTAAAGGCCAAGGATATAGCTCAATGTGAAGATCCTATGTTCAACTCTCAAAAAACATAAATAAATAAAAAGCAGTGGTCAAAACCAAACCAAATAAAAAACCATCAACTAATAAATGTGATAATTTAAAAAGAAACCCCAAAAAAGCAGAAGAAATTTTGGTCAGAACTAAAGGAGTACTTTCTTTTGTGGCAGGACCACCTGGCTTGAAGAATAAGGCTGGAACATTTCCAGTCACCTGTGGGGACAGTTCAGGCCTGCAGGCAGCCCCGAGGTACAATGTCCCCAAGCACTGTGATGTGCTCCAGGCCTCTACTAGCTTGCAGCTAAGGGCTGAGATGTTTATTAAAGAGACAGCTGCTGTCTGGCCCACCCAGCAGGCAGAGGGCACGAGAGCCAGGAGCTGGGAAGATGGATCGGGAGGGCAGGCTGGCCACGTGCCTCCCAGCTGGTGGGCCTGCTGTGAGGGCTCGGCCTGCTCCTCTCTGCTGCTCTGCCAGTCTGCATCATCGTTAGCCTGAGGTCGAGCCCAGACTTCTGAAATCAACTGTGGGCTCTTCCCCTGGGTCTTGAAAGACACCCTCCATCTGACGCCAAGTGGAGATCTGTCTGCCTGTTCTGGAGACAGGCGGTCACTACTGCCTGCCAGCTCTCACCTCCCATCCAGCTCCCAAGCCTTCCTGTTGGCAGAGAAAGTTTTCTGGAATCTAGAATCCCGAGGTATGGCTTCACAGAGAACAAAGAAAAGCAGTTTTAACTTTCTGGCTCGTGTCAGTTTTTTTGTCTGAAAAATGGAACTAATAGTCTCTAACCCCAGAGAAAAGGGACTGAGTGCCTGTTGTAAATGCAGTACCTTAGCACTAGATGCATTTTCATGGAATTGCTGTATTTCTTTATTCTGGAAGCTGCTGTTCCGGATGGCTAGTGAGGAAAGCATGGGTCTTTGGCGACATACCAGCCTGGGGTCAGAGCACAATCCTTCAGAGCGCTTTCTGACAGTCTGATTTTGGATGAGTTATGTCTCCTTCCAAATTTCCACTTCCCCATTAATAAAACCCAAGCAATAGTATCTACTTCTCCAGGCCAACATGGCCCATCATGGTGTGTGGCCCAGAATAGGCTGATTAGCAAGGGCTTGCTGAGCCCAGTTCTCAATGCTTCCTGCTCTAGGAATCTCATCTGCTCTCCTGGTGGGAGGTGGAATCGCCTCCTGCACTGTGACCCTGGCTTTGCCAGTTGATGTGTGGCCTTGGATACGTTACTGCACTGCTCCACACCTTGTTGTCCTCATATGTAAAGTGGGAGAAGTGATGTATCCGTTTCATAGGACTCTTGTGATAGTAAAATTAAATGATGTCCTTAAAATGAGAGGGCTTCATAGGTATCAGAATTATTACTTTTCCAGGTGTGGCAAAGACTGAGTCTCAGCATTAGACATAGAAAAGGCAAAAACACCTGGAGAGTCACCTGCTTTTCAGTCTTGATTGGACATTTAGTCAACAGATATTGATCGAGCACTAACTCTATGACTGTCTGCTTACTGGTCCATTTGGGGATTACCGAGAGGCTCTGGTACTGGAGATGCAGCAGGGTGGTGATGGAGGGTGGGGGCAGCACTGTGAAGGTCAGAGGAGGAGGCTGCCCTTATCACCTATCAGAGAAGAAACCAATTCCTTAACCCACAGAGATGCACTTCCTAACAGTGGCTATGTCTGACAGCCCCTCTCTCCCACAACCTCCAGAAAGGCAAAGCCCTTGAGAAATTTCAGGTTAAAAATCAGCTCTCAGATTCCACCGCAGGTTATTCAAAGGAGAAAAAGAATAAAAATCAATGCGCACCCAGTCTGGTTCTAAGGAGCAGTCGCTTCTTGTTTGTAACCTGAAGGGATCAATACGAGATGCTTCTTCTGCTCTGTTTTTTAAGCTCAATACGATGGATGCAATTTGGTTGACAATTATGAACAATCAGTTATCTTGTAGTCTCGCTCCTGCTGCTGGCCGCCTGATAGGGCAATCATGAGCTATTACCAAGGGTGGCGGCACTGCCGAGGGGCTGGCTCCTGCCCACTCACCAATGATCACTCAGAAGTAAACGGAATTTGCCGATCAATTGAGTCACCGGGATGGAGAAGTTATGAATGCTCCAATGCAGAAGGCAGGCTTCTCGAGTTTTCAGATCCATTAGCCAGAGCAGAGGTAGCTATTGATTAAATCATTTATCTCTCTGGATTTGGGAAGTTTCGAGAGGCTGAGAGTCTGGGTCAAGACTTGCAAGAGTTCAGAGAACTAAGTACCATGGGCTGTCATCTAGAGTACAAAGGGCTGTCCTCATGTCTCAGATAGCCTAGTTGTAACAGATAGACTCAGACCTAAGCTTGGTAATTCTCTTGTAGGAAAACCCTCCAGGGTATGTGGCATAAGGTGACTCTCCTACAGGAATCCATAAGGCCAGCCGTAGGTAGCGTAGAACCTCAGTCCCTTTTGGGTCATGGGCTTCTTTGAAAAACTGATGAAGATAGCATCCTCTCTAGAAAATTGCTCAGATGTCTCAAGTTTTGCATTATTATTTAAGGAGGATGTTCAGTTAATCTTAATTGCCTATTTGACTGGATCAACAGGCCCCTGGAGATAGTGATTAGATCATGATGGGACTATATTCACCAGCAGATTAATGCACTGACACTCCCAGCTGGATGTGATTTTAGGAGGTGGGACCCAGTTGGAGGCCTTAGAGTGTGTATCTTTCTTGATGATTTTCCTCTGTGCTTCTGTTTCCCAACTACCAAGAAGTGAGCATTTTTGCTTCACCAAAGTCTCCCATGATGATGTTTCTGCCTTGGGGACAGCTAACCATGAACTAAACCCCCTGAAACTTTGAGCAAAATTAAACCTCTGCTCCTTAAAGTTGAAGGTGTTTGATATTTTGTCCTAGTCACTGGAAGTCTGACCTCTATGGGGCCTTATCAAACCCAAGATGACAATGTCAAGCTAAGGTGTTTGGAATTATGACTCTTCATTGCCATTTAGGCCCTGCCATTATGACCCTAGTCAAGCAACCTTTGTTGTCCAAGTCTATGGCTCTCTCCTGTAGCGTAGATGGAAATCATGTCTACCTTATAGAACTGCAGGACAATTCAAATGTAATGTAATCCATATGCCTGGCATGTTGTAAGTGATTCATATACATTAACCAGTATCATTATTAACAGGACTAATAATGATATTAGGAAATATCTTTAAGTCATATACTATGTGTGTACTGCATCAATGAAATGAGGGCACTTCTCACAGTTTGTACTCAGCCATCTGTTTATGTGACTGTTTGATGCGTATCTAACTTCCTCATCAGAATGTGTGCTCCATGAGGCCTGGGATCACAAGACTAGCTCTATTCACCCTTACATTGCTCACCCTTACATTGCCAGCTCCTACCAATTTGCTTGCCATAAAGCAGGTACTCAGTATAAATTTATTTGATGGATTGAGGATGGATAGATTAAAAAATGAAAGGATGAAGATTATAGATGGATAGGTGGAAAAATGGATGGATGAATAGGTTAAGAGGAAAAGACTTTCTAGAGAGCCAGCCCTTTGCAGGTATGAGTTCAAGGGAAGTTGAAGGAGAAAAGCCCTGTATCAAGAGTCATTGTCTGGAACATACCACATGCCTGAGTCAAAACCCACCTCTCCTGCCAGCCCAGGGCTTCTCTGCTAGGTAGGGACAGGATGAAGCCAGAGGTCCTGGATATGCCCCATTCTTTTCTGAGTTTTTCCAACCCCACCTCACCCTTCTTCCCATTAAAGAACAAGCTTAGCCACACCGGTAATACATACATTAGCACTCGGAGAATCTTAGGCAAGAAGACTGCATGTTTGAGCCCAGCCTGGGCAATTTAGCAGCTTACCAAGATCTTGTCTTAAAAAAAAAAATAGGAGCTAGGGATGGAGGGGATGTGTTTTAATGTCAAAGCCCTAGGCTCAATTCCTAGTACAAAACAAAACAAACCCAAAACAAAACAAATCACCTTGTCCTCTGGTCTCCCTACCCTCTACTTTCAGAAGATCTGACTCATATTCAGGAACTCCTGAGGCATCTCTGGATTTCATTCTTGGGGCTATTTGTATTTTATGACCAAAGATAAAAAAATTTATGCCCAAGGGGCCATGCAGAGACAGCAAGCCTTTCCTGATGTTCAGAGAGAAGTTAGGCCCAGCTGGCTGACATCCTGTGGGCAGGCTTGTGGGTTGTGTGGCTCTTCTTCCCACCCTCATCCCTAACAGCTACAGTTCCAGGAACCTTCACTTCTAGAATAAGTCTGTGCTCACAATACTGTTATGCGGGCTGTCAGAACACAGCCCCAAACTCTTCTTAACCCTTTTTCTCCCCCACCCCAGCCTAAGGCCCCTCCATCTGCTCAGGCCACTCAGCCTGGAAGCCTCTGATTCAATATCCAAGAGACCTGGTTTTGCATGGGGAAGTAGAGGTTGGAGCAAATCATCTAGGCTGCTAAGAAGCTACTACGGGGTTTGCAGGCTTCTCCTTTCCGCCCCTTAGGCAGGAGCTGGTGGGGAGGAAGGGCAGCCAGGCAAGCATGCAGTTCCAGAAAGCACATAAAGGACTTGCAGTTCCTCCTTTTAAACAGTCTCCCAAAGGGCCCCGAATGCTATCAGTAATCCCAGAGAGCTCTGAAGGGAGGCAGTGAAGGGAGATGGGTCGGCAGAGAGTTCTTTTCTCAAGGTTTCCTGGGTGGGAGGTCACTTTGTCAATAAAAAGCAGGCATACTTTAGCCCAAGTGGCTGGTCTATTTAGTACTCATCTGGTGTGTGTGAGTCTGGCATTAGCTCTACTGGCAAGGCATTGCGGCTCTGGTTTTGTGTCTCAGCATGGCCTGGCTGCTCCCTTCACAGGCGCGGTGTAACTTCACATTTGTGAAAGGAATACATAGAATTCTGATTGACAATAGCCCAGACCACCAGGGTTAGGGGGTGGGGTGGACCGTGAACCCATGCACACAGATCTACGCATGCGGGCACACAAAGTCACATTAGGCTGGGTTCCAAGCCCATGCCTAGATGAGAGTGGCAGAAAAGGTGACACCAAACCCAGCTGGAAATGCTCAGGTAGCTGGATGGTGGGGACAGGAAGTATTATGTCACAGGACTCTAGAGAGCTACAGAGAAAGAGCACTAATCCAAACTCAGGAAACTAGGGGTCAAGGCCAGCTAAGCTAAGGGCTACCTAGTATTACTATTTCCACATCACTGTACTTTCTGCACCGTGGGGTAGATCTCTTCCAAAATTTCACCGCCAGTGCTCAAATAGGTATCATCTCATTTTATAGACCAGGAAACTAAGATCAAATACCTTGTTTGAAGACATACACTGATGAGACAAAGCCAGGATTCAAAACAGCTCTGTTAGACTCTAGCCAAAACACAAGGGGTACTGTGACTGCTACCAACTGACCTCATTACCTTAGAGCCTTAGTGCCTTCATCTACAAAGTAAGAAGCCCCGACCTCTCCTTCCCATACAGGGTTATTGTAAGGATGACAGGTTACATACATACAGACAGACATTTTCACTGAGCTTTTAGGGGCTCTTTGTCCATGTTTAATTGAAGCTAGAAATTTAGGCTGCCTGAGCTAGCAGAGGTCATGCTAGAGACTCTCACTACAAAATCTCAACCTGATAACTTGGGAAACTTTCTTTTCTTGCGAAAAAAATTGGAATGGATATGGCAGAAGAAGCAGTCCTTGCAGATTGGCAGTGCCTGAAAAGACTGGAGGGGAGGGATGTCTGAGAACCTTCACCTTGACCTCCCACTACTCCCACTACTTCTGTTTCACATCCAACCAACCTTTATTTGGCTGGCTGTCCCCCAGGGAAGCTCTCCAAGCCTCTGGGGCAAACAACATTCATTTTGCTTGTGCCTGAGTCAGAGATCGTGGGGAAAAAACAGATGAGTAGGCTTTCTCAGAGCAAGGATTGGGTCATCAGGAGGCCAACTGGCCCAGGCTCAAAATGGGTGGCGCCACCAGCTCTTGGCCACCCTACGATGATGGAGGCAGCAGTTCCAAATCACAGACCTCTCTGTCCGTCATCCGAAGCAAGAGCAAAGTTGTAGCCACGAGCACAGGGACTTGCAGGGATGCCTAGCTTGTCAGTCAGTCTCCTCCACTCTGGAACATCCCAGCTATTGGCTCATGGAGACAAGCGTGTCCCAAGTAAGAAAAGTGCTGGCAGATACCATAGTGTGGTGAAGTTGCTCTGCACAGCCCTTTGTCCCTGAGCTGGGGTGGCCATAGGCATTCAAGGTGCAGGGCACTGCTCAGGACAAGCTTGCTGGAGCTGCCGTTTGACAGCAGGGTCACCTCCCTCGTGTCATCTTTTTCTACTCAGTTTTGTGGGGGCGGGGAAGCCAAGGGCCTCCTCCCTTGCTCTGCCTGTTCACCTTCCTCACACTTGTGAGAGATGCTGTATCTAACACACATTGACTGTGTGTATGTTTGCATATGTGTGTACATGTGCACACAAACACATATTGGCATGTATTTTACATATGTATGCATATGCATATACTTGTATGTGCATATTGATGTGTGTGATAACTGTACTAATAACAGGACTAATAATGATATTAGGAAATAGGCAGCTCCTGCACATGAGTGTTCAATACATGTGTGAGCGCTTGTGGTTACTTTATTCCAAGCCCCTCTCCTAACTCCTTTCCCTACCTGGGTAACTGGACTTCCAGGGTCTCACCCCTTCCCTCCCCCAAGTTTACAGTCTTATAGGTGGATCTCATTTTTGTCCACGGATTACTTTCCCAGGAGGATAAAACACCCACATACATACCTCCAACAGCAAACTTCTTTGCACGTTCTAAATTCTGATTTCCGATGGACAATCTGTGTACATCACAAACCCAGTGGTCTCAAATTGTCCCTAAATATCAGTTTTCCTAAATTCCCTGCAGCTCTAACTGGGCCTGGAATTGGTATCTTTACCCTTCCAGCCTCCTTCCTCCTCAGATGGTGGAGGCCCACGGCTCATTCCTGCGGACAGTTACATATTGGATGTTTGTTGCATCCAGGCCCTAATCACCAAAAATGTATTTCATTCACCAGAATCTTTCTGGTCTCCTGGCCATCAGACTCTTAGGTCCTAGTCCCCCAGTGTGGGGACAGCAAAGCCATTTTTAACAGGCACAAGCCAGATCATCTCACAGTGCATTCACACCTTTTTCTGGGATGCAATGGCTTTTAGAGGCAGCTGCACGTGGACCCAAATCTCTTCTCTGATGCTTTCTACCTTTAGGACATTGGCCACCTGTGGGGAGCTTTCTGAACTCCATGTTGCTTTTCATAGAATTATGATCCAAAAACCAATGTGTGAAAGTGCTGCAAAGTGCCTTACATAATATATATGTTAAATAAATATGTTATATATATAGTATGAATATGCATTTACATTATATAAAATATGTATTTCCTTAATTTCAGTTCTTTGGTTTGGAGGAGAAGCAGTAGTGTGTACGCATGCACATGTGTGTGAATTTGCAAATAGAAGTATTGAATTTACCACATTGCTCAGAAATACTTTCATTTATCTTTGTATTCATTCATTCATTCACTCATTCAGCAGGCAAGCAAGTGTCTACTGTTATCTATTGTGTTCTATAAATTGGCTCAAATATATGAAAAGATATAAATTCTAACCCTTTAGAATTTGGCATCTCTTATGAAGTTCTCTGGGAAATGTCCAGATTTATTGCTCCTCCTAACTCCCTTCTGAGGAAGAGCTCATGGGGTGCAGTATGTTTTCAAGAAGATCTGACCAGCCCTGTCCCTCCACAGCTGAGGGCCCCTTGCTGGATTTATTGCTTTAGAAGTCACAAGTGTCAACAGTCCTTTTGCAACCTGGAAGGCCTGTCATCTGTCCTGCTTTGCTGTGCTGAGTGTGAGGCCTGATCAGTGCAGTTGGCTGGTCTGAGCAGAGGGGCAGAAGGAGTCTGAGGCCTCTGTGCACACATCCTGGAAAAGTCATGCTTCCATCTGGGGTGAGGGGCATGAGGTGGAGGTCGGCAAGGCTGCGTCAGACTGAAGTCTCTCCAATTTACTTTCAGGAAGGAGCTCCATTAACGCGAGCGTTTGGGGAAAAAAACAAAAACACTAATCACCATCCGAAATGTACATGCTATTTCCCATCTGGTGTGCGGAATTGGATCGTCTCGGGAGTCTCGGGAAAATGCAGCAGATGGGCTGGGTTTGGAGCTCATCTCCCCACAGGCAGTGGGGAGAAGAGGAAGAGACTTGGCACAAGAAGCCAGCGTGAGTGAGGGACGGTGGGCCTCACCGGGTCCCCATCAGTTGGGCCTTGGAGGAAGCCGCCCCACCCTCTGATGCCTGATGTAGCCAGAGCAGCTGCACTGGCTGCCCCTGTGGCTTCTGGTCCATTCTGGGAGGCGGCAGCTCTTGCTCTCAGTTTGCAGAAACTAGTTAGGCTGCCATGGTGCCTGGGAAGGATTCAAGGGGATCAAATGCTTGCTGTCATCGCGTCCTAGCTGTGCAGCTCCTGCCTGTCACTCCTTGTGGATCCCAGGCGGTGCCTTTGAGTCACCCAGAGGCTCAGAGAAGGTCAATGGGAAATGTCTGGCACTGGCTTGCAGGTGTCATTACTTGGCTTGGATGTCCCTGAGCAAGGCATGTGGGGGTTCGCCATACAAGACAGGGGTGTAGTGGTCAGCTTCAGCTGGGAGGAGGCCTCACTCTTGAACTTGACCAAGAAAAGAAGTCTCTGGGGTCCCCATGCTACACGCCTGCAGAGGGGCATGTGTGGTACAGTGGAGTCAGGAAGACGGGCAGGAAGCACTCCCAGCAAGTGGAAAGAGAAACTGGGAGAGAGAGAGAACTGGCTGGGAAGATAGGGCTGCTGGAAAGAGTAGCCACAGAGAAGGATGCCCACAGAAAAGTCCTGCACCTCAGGGTCCCATCTAGAGAGGAGGCGGCCTCCTCCACCTGACCCCCAACCGTGACTGCTGTCCTATCAGATGGCAGGATGCCACGAACACCTTTCTTCTCTGCAGTGACTTTCAGTCCTCCTCCTGGGGCACCCCCCCCCCATCTAATTAAAGGGAGGAAAGTAATTAAGGAAGAGCATGTAACATTCCCTGTAACACTGAACTTCATAACGCCCCCCACCCCACCCCCTCTTCCAATCCATAAATATGACACGCAGAACAACTCACTGTAACACCAAATTGTTTATTGCTTGCTAAGCTGGAAAGCACTTGAATTAACCTCCTGCATAAGTGGAGTTAGGAAACATCCAGGCGTCTTTAGGTGGAAAGAGGATGCGAGCCAGACCGAGTCCTTATCAAGGAACCTGCAGGATGGGGCCCCACTCACTCGCTCACCCCCGCACTCATTCACACAAGCATTTACTGAGTGACCACTGGATAGAGGAGGATAACCATATTGTCTCTGCTGTTGGAAGCATATCGTTCTTTGCTCCCCAGCAAGGGGAGCCCATGCGACACTTAAGGCCCTTCCAGGGAGCTGGGATGGTGCCACTGCTCCTGGTTGGACGGGCCATGTCTATTCAGCAAGCCTCTCGCGTATTTCTGGCACGATGGGGGTTACGGAGACAGAGCAGACGTTGCTTTTGACCCAGAGAACCTCAGAGTCCATTTGGAGAGATAGCCAGGGATCTGCCTTAATTGCACCATTAGGAGATTTGCTCCTTAGCTGAGATACGTGCAAAGAGCAGGGAAAAGGCAGAGACTAGAACAGTTAACTTTGGGGGAGTTGTAGAAAGGAACACAAAGGAACTGACATTGAAGTTGGGTTTTGAAGCATAAACAAAACTCCCAGTGGAGACAAGGGAAGATCTATGTTTGAGGAAAAAGCCTGTGCAAAGGCCCAAAGGCATTAAAGAGTAGATGGCATGCTTGGGTTGAAGTGGAGACAGGTGGGGGAGGGGGGGAAGCCACATGACAACATTAAAGAAGATAACGCACAGCCCGTGAAATAGGACATGGTCTAGAGGCTGAGCAGACAGGAACTGGGCTGCCCAGATTCAGTGCGCCACCAATTCCCAGCTGTGTCTCTCTTTCCTCATCTGTCAAGTGGAAATTACAATAGTATCCAGTTCACAGGGCAACTGTGCAGATGCAAACAATTAATACAGGCTAAGTGCCTAGAATGGTGCCTGGGACATAGCATGTGCTAGGTGCCTGTGATTATTGTTTACTTCCTGTTATCACCCACTCTGCTATACTTGTGCAGGAGTCACTGGACAGTTGGGAGCAGGACAGGCCCCCTTTCTTCAGTTGTTGCATTTCAGAAATATCCCTCCAATAGCAGCTGAATTACCATGGGTCCCTAAACACCACTGTCCCAGAATCACCCGGGGAATTTGCCCAAATACAGATTCCTAAACCTTGTGTCCAAATTACTGAGTCAAGGTGCCCCAGATAAACAAAGATGGAGGGTATTTGGCGATGCTGGAAGTGCACTAAACTTGGATTATGCTGATAAACGCACACCTCTGCAGATTTATGGCAAACCATTAAATTGGACACTTCAAACAGATGATGTTCACGGTATGTAAATAACACTTCAACAAATTCATTTTAAAATACACAATATCCCCAGGTGATTCTGGGTAGGCATGTCATCATTGGAATGTGAAAGCTGAGGACCAAGGGTCTTTGTGCCTGATGCTAGTGCCTGTGGGTGCAGAGGGAAGGCAGGGATGTTGAAGAGATCCTGTGAGTGCTTCCTGCCCTGGTCTTACACGTTTGTCTCATCTTGATCAAGGAAGCCACTGGATTTCACTTGGAGGGCTCTGTGTCTCTCTGGTTTTCTGCTTGACAGTATCCACCTCCCATTACTGCACGTAACGCAATATTCAGAAACTGTATTTCCAGACCTGGCTCTCCATGTGTCCTGACAATTCCTCAATAGTGGGACAGAGAGATGGGCACAGAGTAGGCAGTCATGGAACACTAACTGAGTGCTCTGAGGATGCACCATCCCTGATTTCTTGTGTGGGCATGGATGGTGCTGCAGAAGCTATGCGGGGACCGGGGTGTCTGGCCCTGAATATGTCTTCTCAGGGGTAGATGCTAAACTTGGCCTTCAGCTCCTGGTTGCTGCAGCGGCTGGTGTTGGCAAGACCCATCTTCATTTCCTCCCTCCCCTCCTCTGTCTATCATCTCATTATCTTTTGTTGCTGTGTTTTACCCGCTTCAATCCTAGGAACTGCTTGTAGGCAAGGGTCCTCTTTTTATGCATCTTACTTTGTCCCCTTTCCTGTTCCCTGGGTCACTATAATCACAACTCCCATGAATCCTCCCTAGCACTTCCTTGTGTCTCAAATACTTCTGCTTTGGAAATGACTCCTAGTTTGTCCCTTTGTTCCCTTGTCCCCTAGGGTGGATCTCAAGTTCTTAACTGTCCCCAAACTCTTCTCATGATTCCACTTTCTTTTCCAGCGTCTCCAAGATCCCTATGCAAATTGCTCTGTCACTGTCAGTGCCCCACAGCCTTCCCCATATATGCCTTTAAACTCTACCGGTGGATAATCCTATGGCCTTTGTAGCCAGACCTTTGTCTCTCCTGGTCTCCAGGATAGTGGTAATTCTTGTAAAAATAAACAAATAGATGATGGAAGCATCTGGGAAGATTTTTGGAACTGGATAGAAATAAGTTTGGTGGAAACATGTTTTCCCTTGAGTTATCTGGCAAATTGTTTCTATTTTTTGCTCGGTGGTATGTGTGCAGATGGAGACGCTGTCCTAAACTCCCACCATGGGCTATGGAATGCCTGTCCACACCTGTGCTCTTCTGTCTCAACCTCTGGTCACAGGATCAAAATGAGCCAGATCATATCCTTCTAGCTAAAGGCTCCTACTCTTTGGGGTGTTCATCATCACCCATTCCCTCAGGAGGTATCCTGGAGAGAAGGGTGGTGTGAAAGGCCATTAGTTATGCTCCTCTCCTCCCTGGAGCAGTGAGGCCACCACTGAAGACCCAAGTCCCCTCCCCAAAGCACAGGGAATCTCCTGATCCTCAGCAAAATGGGTCAGTTGGCCTCATCAGAATTCCTTGTATCCCTGAAGAGTGGGTATCCAATGCTTGTCCTCCAGCCCCTCCTCTGGTTCCCATCTGCCTTCAAGATGCTCAGTTTCCCTGAACTTCTCAGGGCTTCCTGGTGCTTGGAAAGGATGAGTCAGGAGACTGCAGCAAAGCCTAAACAGAGTAACGAGGCCCCAGCCACTGGCACCTCTCCCTGGCCTATTGACTCAGCTGAACCAAACCCAGGCAGAGGGTGGGAGTTCAAATCAACTGATTAGCAGAACCCGGCCGCAATCATTTAGTCCTCCAGCCACGTCAGAGATAACAGAGCTGAGCTGGACTCCTGCAGCCGAGCTCCTGTGTCCTGGTCCAAGTTGCGAGCAGGCCTCTGTTGCTACCTCTGCAGCCATACTCGTTCAGCCCTTGGACACAGTGGCATTTGCTAGGTAGACCTCTGTGCCTCAAAGTCTCCCAACTCTGAATCAGGGTGAGAAGGGGCATTCTTCCCTTTCTAAATAGGTTCTTCGGCATTCTTTCCTTTGGTCAGAGGCTGGACAGTTCCCTGGGGATGGGTATGTTTCAGGACAGAGACACAGAAAGGAGTGAGAAATACCACAAAGGTCAGGAATAAGAGAAAGCCCGGGGGGGGGGGGGGGGGGGGGGGGGGGGGACTGAGGATGAGGACTTAATGGGGGATGAGGGGAGTCTGAAGTAATGCCAAAACATGGCATCAGGTTTGGGGTATAAGCACTAGGGTTCCCTTCCCCAGGAGATATCAGCCTGTTGAATGAACACAAGTACCCCCCAACTCAACTTCCCGGTGGTGTTCATGGAGTGGGCAAGTGGGAAAAGGAGGGAGCTTTTCCCACTGGGGGCTTGCAGGAGAGAGTTTTCACTTGGACCCTGTTCAGGAATCTGGTAAATTCAAGCATTATGGACACACGATCATTAAGTGTGCCATGACTTCACAATGTGCAAGGCATAGTTCTACACACGTCATATGCATTAACTCATTTAATCCTCACAACAACCCTAAAGGAGTGACAGTATCATTATTCTCATTGTACAGATAGGAAGCAGAGGCACAGAAAGCTAGATAAATTGCCCAGTGTTACTCAGCTAGGGAGGGTTGATTAGAAGCCAGGCTACCTGATCTAGAGTTCATGTTTTGATCACTTTTGGATGCATTGCGCTCTCTCTCTCTCTCTCTCTCTCTCTCTCTCTCTCTCTCTCTCTCTCTCTCTCTCTCTCTCTCTGAGACGTGGTGGTATGTGCCACCTGTATCTCTGTGTTTGTGCCCTTAAAGACACAGCACCAGGGACTGGTTCTCTTTCTCTCACACAGGGCTGCAGCTCCCTTCAGTGCAACCTTGACTAACACCCATCCTAACTTTCCCATGTGAGCGTAGCTGTCCCGTGCCCAGGCTCTGCCCCTGGTCAGCTCCTCGAAGCTGGCACCAGTATCTCTGACCACTTTTTTTTAAAAAAACGAAGACACATCTAGATGCAGAGGGGCGTAAGTGCTGGATGAGCTTGCTTCCTAGCATCTGCTGCAGCTGGAATTTAGGTCACTCTCAGCCCTGTTCCAGGCACAAATACCAACTACGTTCTGTAACATTTGTTGGTTGCCAGAAAATCTCCCTGGATCTAGATGGGACAGAGGATGTCTACTCAGAGATCTGCTGTGCTGTAAGGTGGGAGCTAGGGCTGTCTGACATCAGGGGGAAGCCAGGAGCCCGAAGGCCACTCCCCATCTGGGGCTGGGGTCCGGAGGCAACATCCCTTTCTTAGTCTGCTGCCCCCCCACACCCCTCCAGCTCCCTTGGCTCCTCCTCCTGAGTGTCCAGAGCACGTGCTCCTCTCTCCTTGCGGGCTGGCTGCCTGCCGCCTTGCCTGTCTTGCAGGCAGAGCAGCACCATACCTGCGTGCCAGAGAGGCACAGGTGTGCCCGAGCCACTCACACAGGGTACCACCTGCTGGAATCTTGGCGGAGGGCGGACTTGGGATGGGATCCACGGGAGAGGCAGTCTGTGGCATAATTAAGAGGCACAAAACACAACACAAAACAATGTTTTCCTTCCTCTCTCTTTTCTACCACTTGCCCTAATTATTTTCCCACTTTAAAATTCTACATCAACTTTAATTAAGCTGGCCTCGGGCAGGGAAGTCTGGCAAACTTGGAGAAGTTCACTTGTTTATTTTCTTATCACTCAGTGATTGGATTTTCAGGGCTCACTCTGTCGCCTTCTCTCCAAGGAGGGATGAAAGCAGTGTCTGCCCACGGGAGGACAGGTGCAGCCCAGAACTGGCTCTCTGTAGCCTCCGAGGAAGGCATTTCTCCACAAAGATCTCTCGTGGCCGTTTATGCTTGAGCTTTGCCTCCTGCCTTTGCTACTTGGAAGGTCAGGAGGGTGGGGGGGGGGCGGGGAGCAACTGTGAATCAGTGGAGGAGAATGCAATAGACCTGAGGTACAGAAACTTGAGCCAGAAGCTCAGTTTTGCTCCTTCTTGAGGCATAAATCATTCATGTATTTGTTTATTCACTTGCTGCTCCATTCACTTGTTCATTCTCTCATTCATTCATGCATTTATTAACTTACTCATTCACCTGCTCCCCCTGCCCCCACACACGGAGCAAGGGTACATACCTGCTTCTGTCCCCACACACCCCTCCCCCCAGCAAGTTCTCGGAGGGCAATTTGCTTGACGGCTCTGAGCTGATTTCCTCATCCCTGTATCCTAGGTTGTTTCAAGGACGAAGAGAGATCATGTAAACAAAACCCAGTGTGGTTCCTGGCTCAGTGTGGGGGTACCATGTGACACCTGTGATGTTACACCCATCACCAGGCTTGGGTACTGGGTCTTTCTGGGACTTGGTCTCTGCTATCAGGAAAAAACACTCAGACCATGCATGTCCAGGGTCAAGGATGCAGGCTGAGCCTGAGTCCTGAGAGGTGGAAGGGAGGAAAGCTGGGGTTCTGAAGAAGTTCTGCAGGGCTGGCTGGCGAGGGAGCTCAGCACAGTTCTGGGGTGCCCTGGGCAGTAATAAGGGGTTGAGTAGAGTTTGAGGCTTCGTCGGAAAAGGGCCAGAGGATAGGAAGTAAGCAGGTGTCTGCTCGGTCTCCTGGCAAAATCAGGCAAGAGCAGCAGCTGTCTCCTTCCGGTCCAGGAACCCGGGGGTGACAGGGAAATGTAGCCTCTCCCCCATCCCCCTGAGGTTTCCCAAGCACAAGAGTGGGAGAGCGAATGCAGGAGGGAATGGGTGACTGCTTGATCAAAGGAGTGAGCAAATGGATGAATGAAGAACTGAAGGATGAAATAAAAGAGTTGATGACTAAAGGAGTCAATACGTGAATGAAGAAGTGAGCAAATGGATAAATGTGCATGAATGAATAAGAAAATGAGTGAGAGAAAATAAGCAAAAGGCTCAATAAGTGGATGAGTAAGTGGATGTTGGAGTGGATCACTGATTGGATGGATGAATTAATCAGGGAATGCTGACTCCCCGGTGAACCAGTGAATTGGGGAGGGGCTGAGAAAGTGAATCAGTGGTGGAGGGAACAACTGAATGGATAAAATGAATGGACGCGCTTATGGACCAATGAACCTGACCAAGACTGACTGAGTGATTGCATGAATAAATTAGTTAGGGAACGCCCGAGTGTGTGATTCTGGTTGTAACCCAAGTACAGAAGAAAGGGCACGGTGTGCTGCTGCCTGGGGAGCCAGGAGGTGGTGGCTTCTGCAGACACTTCTCCTGCCTCCCCCTGTTCTGCAGCAGAGGCCCCTGGGATTCCGCCCACCAGCGGTTGTTTCATTATGTATAGATACAAATAGGGTTGCTGTGTATTGTGTCTCGTTTACTTCTCCACCAGAACTGCGCCTGAACCATTGAAACGCAGATGTCAGTAAAATAACATATCTCCGGTGGCTTGTCTACCTGTCTCCCTCACTGCTGAGAAATAACTTGCAGCAGCAGGTTAAGCTGACAATAAACACAGGAATTGACTTCAGTGGGAATGAACTTGCTTGACTGTTGACAAAAATCTAAGGTGATGCCACCTTCGCTGGGTTTGCTGCTTGCTCAGGTAGCTGCCTGGCCTTGCTTCTCCCTTCTTGGGATGGGGATGAGGGACAAAGGCTCCAGGGTAATGAAAGAGTCCCTGTCCCTGAGCCAAGAGGCAGATGCCAGCGTCCCACAAAGGGCTTGGCCTTTGTGGTAAGCATGCGCTTTGCCCTTGAGGGAACTGTATGAATAAAGCGGGTCCTGCGGAGGCCTCTGCCCTCTTTGCCCTGCTTGGGCAGCTGGCGAAATCAGGCGAGAGCAGCAGCTGTCTCCTTCCGGTCCGGGCACCCTGGGGTGACAGGGAAATGGAGCCCCTCCCCCACTCCCCCTGAGGTTTCCCAAGCACAAATTGTGGAGCAGAGCCCAGAATCTCTTGCTGGGACACGGAGGGGAACGTCCGGGGTCCCAGCCCCTGCTGCAGGAGCAGCGTCCGGTCCCTCCAGCCCTGCCCACTGCTGGACAGCAGCTCTGGAGCTGAAAGTAGGCAGGCTTCGGCAGAGGGCACTCAAGTCCTAGGAATCTGCACTCGGCAGCCACACGCTCTGCTCAGTGGCTTCCCAGGGAAGCGGAGATCATGAATCTCAGTAACTCGAGCCCAGGGCCTCATCACTCACCGTGATTGGGGGGGATTGAGAGCCGAGTGGATCAGTCTAAACAAAACACACACGCAGGGGACTCGTCCAAACGAGCCTGCTCGGCCACCCCTGGGGCCACCTCTCTTGCCTGCAGAAGCTGGGGAGAGGCCCGGGAGGGGGCCAGGGCGGGGCTGGCAGTCTGGCTCCTTCCTGGGAGTTTCACTCGCACCCCCACCTGTGAGCCGGTGGGAGACATGAATCTCTCTGGCAGCAACTTGGGCCAGCTCAGCCGTTTTAGGGGATGTTAATGAAATGCGGGAGCACTTGTCCTTTCAGACAGCGGCCCCTTTTATTTGGGAATGAAAAGCTGCATTAGTCTGAATGAGGTTTGGAGGCCTCATAAATCCAGCGCTGGCTGCCTCGTGGGGGAGCGGGGAGCGGAGGCCTGGCTGGTGGGAGACTTGTTTACCAACAATGCAAAAAGCCAGGATTGGCGGCTCCCAATCCCCAGAGACGCAGCTTGAGACCACGCCAGCCCTGGTGCCTGCTGGCAGCAGGGCAGCCCGAAGAGGCACCCAGGACTGGAGAGAGGACTGCCGGGTTCTCGGCAGGAGTTAGGGACCTCGGAGCTCCCCAGCCTGCCCCAGGAAAGAGCCCCATCCAGCAGCGCTCTTAGCCTTCCCGCAGGCAGGCAGTCTGGGGAGCCAGCAGCCGAGGGGAGCCTTGGCTGGAGCCCGCTCTGCTCGGCCCTGGCAGTGTGGGACAAGGGTGGTCTGCAAGCCTAAGAGCCCAGAGGGGGGCTTCCGTGAAATCTAGCTCCTCAAACAGTGAAGCCCAGAGCCTTTATTAATAAAATGGACAAATAACAAAAATCAGAATGAGCTGAAGAGAGAAACAGATAAGCAGGGATAGTGACTGTCTTGCTGGAACACAGAAAGCATGTTCTGGACGGAGTGAATGATCGCTGATGGCTTGTGTTGTAGAGATGCCGCCCCCCCCCCCCCCCCATACTGGGAGGGAGCAGGCTGCCTAGTTTGGAGAAAACAAGCCCACCTTACACAGTGCCTCACAGCCCGGTGGATAGGGAGGTCCAGTCTTGGGGCCGGGCAGCTTCCTCCTAACCCCAGGGCTCCAGCTGGGATGCCAAAGCCCGGAAGGAGCCCTACCGCCTCTGCAGCGGGGAGGCTGTTTCCCACCGCAGCGTGGAGGCTGCAGAGAAAACCCTCTCTCCGCAGCATGCTGCCGGGGAACTCGTGCCCACTCTGGGACACAGCCCAGCAGGCAGCAGGGCCTTTGCTGCTTCCTGGAGATACACAGGGACACACCAGTAACGGGGGCTACACTCTTGCCCTGGGGAGAAGGGTCTCAGAGTACTTGGCTGTAGTTATGCAGTTCTCTAGTCCCATTCTCTTGCTAGCTTTTGGGGAGCCTTCTCCCTGTCTCCCTATTTGCCACAGGACGACTCCTGTCTCCCGTCTTTCTCTACAGCCCCTCCTGTCCTTTCTGCTCATTCTGTTCCCGCCCGCGAAGTGGCCTTTGTTCCCTCCCCTCTCAGGTCGAGGGGTTGCCTTCTGTATCCAGTCTCTCCCCTCCCATTCCCTAACTAGCTTGGGGCCACGCTGGCCTTGCCTTTCTCAATCCGCATCCTTGCTGTGAATTCAGGTCCCTTTTCGCGTCTCCATCGGGGGTCCCAGAACTTTCTTCCTTAGAGAACATCTCTGTCTTTCTGTTCCTTGGGGCAGGCAATGGGCCTCGGTGTAGGTGCCAAGTGAAGAGTCCGCCCCAAGCTGCATCCCAGAGGGTCGTGCGCTCTGCTTCCTTCTCCAGCACTGTGCCTTGCTGGGCCCACTGGCCCCTTACTGTGTATCGGGAGAGGACAGCTGCCTCTTCTCTGGCTCTGGTCTTAAGTCCTTCTCCCAGGTCCCCCAGGCAGCACTTCCCAGCCGCTCCTGATGGAGGGTGAGGGCAAGGAAGGCCCGGTGTGGCAAATCAGACACCTGGTAACCTCCATTTCCCAGCGGGTCATCCCTGGTGTCCCGGAGCTGCAGCACGCGTGACCCAGGGAGTGTCCCCTCCCCTGGGCACAGTTGCGGGGACTCCCCTCCTAATCTGCAGGCCTGGTCCTAGCACGTATTTGCATCCCCGCAGGATGCGTGCCGCGGTTCCCTGCGCCCATTCAGAGAGGGAAAGAAAAGATGACAAAAATTAACAGGAAGGTCTGAGCTGGACGCATAGTGTATTTGTAAGAAAACTAAAGATTTGCTGTTCGGTTGGTTGTGGGGGCCATGTTCTTATCAGACAGCTGGCAGATGGGACAGACTGGAAATGATGAAATAGATCAAATTATTTAAATGAGAAAAATAAATTCACACACAGCCTAGCCGCTGCCCGGTGACAGAGCCCTTTATTTATCTACTATATCGGCACCGCTTTGTCTCTGTCAAAAAGGTCATTAAACTCGCCTAACTGCGTCATTCGCAGCCTCCTGCTCCGGCCTCATTCCACAGCTCTTCCCTCCCTTCCGACACCCAGCGCCACTTGAAAAAAAATTTTATTATTGCTAATGAACAACATTTTTTTAAAACTCTTTCGGCTTACTCCCCCGCGGGTCCTGCTCTGTCCCACGAAAAATTGCATCTCCCCTTGAGTGTTTCTCAGGAGAGATGGCGGGGAGGGGATGCACAGTTGGGGACAAGACTGAGAAGGTGGGAGAGGGAGCGGGGCGCCAACTCACACGCCCACCTGGGGATCAGGATCCGCGGGCTTGGCGCCTTCCTCGGCAGCCCGAGGAGTGCCGGTACGTGGGTCACATCGTGCCCGCCGAGAGGCTCTGGCCTGGTCTCGCCCGCCTCCGCCAGCTCCCGCAGCGCCCCTCGCCCAGTTTGGGCGGGTCACTTTGAATTCTGTCTCCTCCAATTCGTGGCCCCCAGGCCTAACCCTGCTCCCCGAGGACCAGGGCTGCGGAGGGAAACCGCGCCCCGGGTGTGTCCCCCGCTGCCGCCGTCCAGCCCGCGCAGGCCGCCGCAGGGAAGCTGCAAGGAGGGACTCCGCCGACGGCGGGTCCTGGCCTCGCCGCGGCCGGGCGCTCTCCTCTCGCCGGTCCGGCCGCCGGGCTGCCGTGTCTCCCCGCTCGCGGCGCCGGCTCTGGCGCTCCACGCCCGGCTCCCGGGCTCCGCGCCCTCGCGGTTGGAGGGACCAGGAGCGGCAGGGCGGATGGGGCCGTCTGGGAAGCCAGGAGAGCCCTAGTCCTGCGGGCGTGCCCCCCCCCCAGAGCGTCCGGGTCCCCCTCCCCGCCCCCGCGCAGGTGTGAGCGCGCGCGTGTGCGCCTCGGCGAGTGTGAAGCGTGTGTGCGCGGAGGGAGCGCGGGCGGCGCGGGAGGCGGGAGCGGGGCGCGGGGAGGGGCGGGGAGGGAGTGTGTGCGCGCGTGCAACTCCACTCCGGGGCTTTGTGCGAGCCCGGGCGATAGCATCGCGGCGGCGGGAGGAGGAGCGGCCGGGACGCGTGCAGCCCGCCCGCCAGCGCCCGGCCGCCGGGGCAGGTGGGAGCCCGCGCGGAAGCCGAGCCGACGCGAGCGGAGCCCGAGCAGAGTCCGAGCGCAGCCCGGGCGGAGCCCAGCAGCCGCGCTCGCGGGCGGCCCGTGGGCGGCAGCCGGGCGGGGCGGGCGCCGGCGGGGCGGCCCCCCAGTAAGATGTGCGCAGCGCCGCGGGTCGCCCCCGACTCGCAGCGGCGCTCGGGAGCCGGGCGGCTGGGCCAGGCGGCGCCTCAGGGGCTGCTGCGCGCCCGCGCCTAGAGCCGCCGCTCCAGGGAGCCCGCCAGGGCCGCGCCCCGGGCACGCTCGGCGGCGCCCAACGATGACCGCTCCCTGGCGGCGCCTCCGGAGTCTGGTTTGGGAATACTGGGCCGGGCTCCTCGTGTGCGCCTTCTGGATCCCAGACTCGCGCGGGATGCCCCACGTCATCCGGATCGGTAAGGGCTGGCTGCAGCCGGGCTGATGGGGGGACTCTGTGCGCTCGGGCGGGCACAGGAAGGGGGACCTCGGAGCGCAATCCCCAGAGCTTTCCCCGACCTCCCTCCGGGCCGCGGGGGCCGGGTTAAGAGCGGGAACTCGTCCCGAGGAGGACAAAGTTTACAGCCGGGGTTCAGGGCCTGGACTTCCCGAGGAGGGGCCAGCCGAGCCTCGGCGGGCTGGGGACCCGGGCGCGCTCCTGGGAGGTCAGACCTGGCGGAGTGTGGCGAAGGATTCTGGTTCTCGCCCGAATCTAGGGAGAATTTTGCGGTGACTGCCACCACGCCAAGTTCGGAGACCCGGCCCCCGCATGGAGCGGAGCCCTTGGGGAAGGCGCTAACTTCTCTGCACTCCCTACGCGCCCCCCGCGGGCCCCTCGCCCCACTTTGGGCTCAGCTCGAGCGCTGGCGGCGGCGGGAGCCGCAGGATTCGCATTCGCCTGACGAGGGCAGCGAATCTCCCCGCTCCCTTCGGTGTCGGTGTCGGCGGTCCCTGTTCGTCTCCGTGGCACGGGGCAAGGAAGTAGCGGCTTCCTGGCCCGGCTGGTTGCACTGCCCGGTCCTCCGGGGCCCACCAGGCCGCTCCCTGCCCAGGACAGCAAAGGCCGGGAAGGGAGCGACGGAAGCCGCCCAGCGCAGTCGGGGAAGGCGACACGGAGGGATTGCGAGTGGGTTTTAAAGTTAGCCGAAATCCCTCCGCAGCTGGCGGCGGCTGGCGGCTCTGCGCGTGGCTTTCTGGGGGCTTCGGTTTCTCCGAGTCTCCTTTGGCCGCCGGAGACTCTTACTCCAAGCTTTAACTTTGCTGTGGCCGCTGGAGGCACCTTGTGGGCAGCTCTCTGGGTTGTGTGGGTGGCCGTGCTGTCCCAGGCCCGCCAGCCCGCAGGACTGGGCCCGGCTGGGCCACACGGGAGCCTTCGCCACCGTCATCACGGTTCTGCGCCTGCCGCCAGGCCGGAGACCTGGGCCGCCAGGGTTCGCGAAGCGCCACTGCCAGCGTCTGGCACAAGGCGGGCAGAGCTGTTCCCAGCCAGGGCCACCTTCCTCTTCTGTGGCGCTTCTCCAGGCGCGGAGTCCAGGCTGCTGGCCCTGTAAAGGGAACGCAGGAACGGGTGTCAGGCGAGGTTTCTGTACTTGAGGTTTTCTTAGGAGGCGGTCAGAAACCCCAGCGTCTGTCTTCTCACTGGCTGTCTCCCAGCAGCCAGAGCACCCTGAACTTGACATCAAGAAAATGCGGCCAGAGAGCAGCCTTCAGGGTCTACCCTTTCAGAGGTCTTCCAGCCCTTGCCCCAGGACCTTGGCAGGCACAGCGGGAGGCAGAAATGGGAGGGGACCCTCCTCCAGGGACAGCCCTCGAGGTCAGGCTTAACCCTTTGCCGACCAGGCTGCTTCTGACAAACTGAAGTTGTCATCCATTTCTGTACCTTTGCCCCAGCACCCAACTTGGTCATCGTTCCAGAAGCACACATCCCCTTAACTGTAGATCAGCCCTTCCTCTATTCCTTCTTTCCCACCTTTGGGGGGACCTGAATGATAAGGTGTCCTTGGGAGAATAAGGGGGAGCCCTAAAAGTGTGATGCGTCCATCTCACACTTTGCAGATCCCTGTTCCTTGAACCTTCCTGCCTGAGGTTGGGGATGGGTGTGTTCTGGTCTTTGGAGAAAATGAAGCAGGTGAGGGCAGCCTCAGAGGGAGGAGCTGTGATGGGGCAGGATGAGGTCCTTACTTGCCCGCCTCACTCTGAAATTGGATGGGGGGGGGGGTTGGTGGGTGCGTAGCCTGGAGGAAGAGCCCACCTTCAAACCTGCACGCCCTTCCTTGGGCTCCGTGTGCAATAATGCAATTAAGGAATGGCAGTCTCCCCTCTTCTAATCTTCTTCGTATTAAGCCTCGGGATTAATTAGTGTGTTGGCCTGGGCCATTTATATCTGGGAGCCCTGCCCCATTTGATTCCCAGCCTGAGGCCTGGGGTGCTGTACTGGTGCCAAACGTGACTGCTGGAGCTGTGCCAGCCTGGGTAAAGAATGAGAAGGCTCCGGGGCCTTAGGGCCTCCATGGAGTGGCTCGGGGAGCTGAGTTTCCATCCTTCTGAGCTTGTGCTGAGACCCCAGCTGGAGCAGGGGAGCTACAGTGGATGTGGTGCAGAGAGAGAAGGAGAGGGAGAGGAAGAATCTCAGGCTGAAACCCAAACACACTGCCTTGGCTGGGCTCCACGCCATCTCTCTCACCCCAGGGATCTGAGAACTTTGGCCAGGGCTGCCAGAACCGAGGCCCGGGAAGTTGGGCTCCAGAGCGAGCTGGGTGCTTCTGTGGCCTGAGATGGGTGCTGAGGTGGCTAAGCTCAGAGCTGAATCGTTTCCCAGCAGCCAGGCGTCGCTGAGCACGAGCCCAGAGAGGGTTTACCTGCAGGTGCTAGAGGGCCTCTCTGGGCTGGGGAGCATTGTACCCGCCCCCTCTCTTTGTGCCTCTTCTGGGGGCTGAAATTTCCGCTTAGACAAGGAGATGGATAGCTCAGCAGTGTGACAGAGTGTTCAAACAATCCGTCTTGAATAGATGAATTGCATTGCTCTGTCTTTTTGTAATTGTGTCTATCAGAGGGAGAGGTCAAGGCATTGATTGCTTGGATGGTTTGCAAGTAACAAAGGAGAGTGAGGGAAAGAGCGAAGGAGAGGGAGTAATTGGATTGTAGTCTGTGGAAAAAAATAATCATTGATTATTTCATATGAATATGTGGAAGATGTATTCTGCGTGTGATTATGAAGTGCGGCTCACTGAAGGTTTGCAAGGCACATTGTTTGTCGTATTATTATTATTATCGTTATTATTGTTTGGATGGATCTTGGTCTTAACTTATGGATAGCAGATTGATGGAGGGTCCTTTTGACCAAATGGGCTTCCATGACCTCCTGTGGGGACCTCCTGTGGGGACCTGGATTTCCGTGTTCCTGACACAGCAGGAGTGCTAGGCTTGGAGGCAGGAGGCCAGTGTTTTCTGTTCTGTTGCCAGTTTTCTGGACCACTGATCAATCACCCGCTCCCTCCCACCCGATCCTCAGTTTCCCCACCTGTAAGCAACTTGGTTGGCCTTCATGATTGGTATTTTGTGCATTCGAATGTTCCCTCTAGCACAGGCTGGCAAAACTGTTAGTGTCCTTGGAGGTTTCACCGCTAGATCTTCCATTGGATTACAGATATATGTTGGCCCTATATACTGCAGGCTAAAGTCTGGAATTTGAAAAGGGAAGCAGGCAGTGGGGGAAGCAGCTGGGGAAGCCTGGCCAGCCTTTTGTGTGATGAGGAGCTGGGGTAGATGCTGATGATCTTCAGCCAGCCAGTGGGAAGGTTCAAAGCCAAATGACTGCAGAGACATAAAGCAGGTGTGTGTGTGTGTGTGTGTGTGTGTGTGTGTGTTGGGGGGCAGGGTGGGAGGAGTGGGAGGAAGCAGCTGGCCCAGCTCAGGACTCTGTGAGCCTCTCTGAGCCTCTTTAGATCCACGCAGAACTAGCTGCAAGGTCCTGAGCTTCCCAACTGTATCAGGACCTAGCTGGCAAAAGCAGCTCTTCCCAGGGGAGCAAGGCCCCTACCTCCAGGATTCCCCAAATAGCCCCATCTACAACTCTTCCCATTGTTCACTCCCATGGTCCTGAACCTGTTCCTTCATCTCTTGAGTTTAGGAGCCACTGCCTGCAAAACAAGGAGAAATTTCTCAGTGAATGGTGGTGCTCTGAAACATCGTTGCAGTAAAGGACCAGACAGCAGCTAAACGAAGATCAATAGGGTTACCTCCCCCACCCCCCAGAAGTGAATAGCTTCAGACAAGACCTGGGAGTGGCCCGAGGGGTTCTTAGAAAGCATTAACTTGAGGAATTTCTGCCTCCACTTTTCAGCTCAGCTGCTCCCGTCGGCCTGGGCTTTCCTCCTCCATCTGGAGTTTAATTTCTTCTTGATGCTGCCTTGAATTGCACTAAGCAGTCTTTTGACTTCAGGATGACCTGGGATGTTCAGAGGTGGTTTATGCAGAATGAGCCAGGCACCCAAGCCTGACTAAGTTTTTCCAAGGTCGCTTGCATCCCCCTGCAGGTGGGCATGACAGTGGGCTGAGATCTGAAGTCCCGCCTACTGTGCCATATTGAAAGGACTTTGAGGGACTGACTGCTTTTCATTCCCCGCCCCTCTGGGAATGAATACAAGGCTGCTGGGTTGTCTTTAGGATCCTTTGTGGGCCCTGTGGACCACTTTAGTCCCACAGACACTCTGTATCAGACCTAGGAAGTATCCTCCTGCATGGTACCTGGGGAGGAGGTACAGACGCTTCTCTGGGCATGACAACTACCCCTTCTCTTGCAGAAGTACAAGGCAGAAAAGCCAACAAGACTGCAGACTGCTAGGGGTACTCCTGTAGGGGGAGAGCTGTTTATGCTCAAGCAATAGGGACTGTATTTCTGATCCACTTGGCCAAGCCTCTTCCACCCTGTCACCGTCAGCTTCCCCTACCTCTTCCTCCTATAGCTGCAGTGGTGGCCCACCTTGCTTGCTCAAGACTTCTAGGGCTGATGCTTTACTTTGCTGGGCAGTGCAGAGGAGTTTGGAGCTCCCCAGACTGTGCTTGGCAGCAGGAAGGAGTGTTGTTGCTTCAGGAGCAGGACCCTCAAGGGCTAGCACCCAGAAGCCCTTACATTGTCCAAGGCTGGGGTGGTGGGGTTGACAGTTGGACAGGTGTGCTGAGTGGGGCCTAGTGTGAAAATGGACTTGTTTCCTGGAGTTGCCTTTCTCCCAGGTGCTGATTCCTCTGCAGTGGCACCAGGGGGCAGTGTGCCTGTGCTGAGATGGTCATTCATTCTTCTGCCTGGGCCCCACCTGGGTCTCCTGCCAAAGCAAATGAACAAGGACACCACAGTCTCAGTGTACTGAACACTTACTCGTGGCTGGGCTCTGTGCTAAGTGCCTTTCAGTGACAAGTAGTGTGGGTGAATAGTAAGTGCTCAATAAATGCAGCTGTTGTGTTTTTCTCATCCTTTTACTGAGCCTTTACCACTCCGTGTTCTGCAAATGAGGAAACTTATCCTGGTGCACTCAGTGCCCAAGATCACACAGCCTGTGAGTGGCAGGGGTAGGATAAGAAGTGAGTTCCGCCTGTCTCCACATCTGCTTTTTTAGCTGGCTCTGTGGTGTGAAGATGAGTGTGCTGCCTACACTCCCAGGTCCTAATTACTGACCCTGGTCTCAGTGGATTAGGCCTCAGGAAGAATGGCAGTGCCACCCTTAACTCTACCAGTGCCCGTTTTAGCACCAGGCTGGGGGGATGGGTGGAGATGCAGATTTGCTTCCTCCAGGGGAAAGTGGGGATGGTGCTTCTCCCACTCCTGTCAACACACACACATTTATACTTTCCAGACTCCGCATGGGGTTGGCTTCTGGACTCTGCCCAGGCTTTAATCCAAGCCCTAAATTAAGGCTGGATTCTCTCTTGTTAGGGTGAGCCACCCACAGAAATCCCTCTGCTCTACCTGTTCCCCCTGTGGGAGCTACCAGGCTGTCCTCAAAGACACTGTCAAAGCTTTGAAGCCCAAAGGCCCATGTCTGTGTCTTCTTCTTAGCCTTCTCCTCATCAGCTCTGACCTGACAAGGGAAGGTGACTCTCCTGGTCTTCCCTCCCTCGCCTCCTTCTCCCTATGAGTGCTCATTACCTTGTCTTTTCAGCGACTCTTCAGTCTAATAGATTTTATTGGTCATTCTCTTTTCAAGCAAGAATCACTTCCTGACCTTCTAAGTAGAGGCTTCCTGGTCAGGAATTAAGACTGGTGGGCTGTATGGAGGGGAAGGCCTACTGACCCTGGGACCAGGATCCTGTCACTGTCCCACAGAGACTGTGGGTAGGTGTGGAGACCTGGGTGTAGCAGCCTCTCCAATCCATTCTTCTCACACCCCATCACAAGAACAAAGGCAAACTCATCTTAACCCTGTCTGTCCCAAATTTCTTCTCCCAGGAAACAAAGGGATTCTGGGATAATGATGGCAGCCAGGGTGCAACTGTTCTATGGGTGGGGAAGCTGTATTGCTTAGAGTTACTACAGTGGTGGCAGATTTAGGATCTGCATGGTCATAGAGTCAGAGAGTCAGGCTGTTTTCTAGGACCCTGATTTCCCTACCTATAAAATGGGCATGATACTACCTGTCTCCTAAGGTCAGATATATGTGAAACCTTCTCAAAAAGGCTTACATGCAGAAAAGGTTAGCTTTTCTTCTTTGTTATTCTCTTGGTCTGAGGCTAGTACAGAACTTGGCCTGGTGTGAGGCTATGGAGGGAGCCAGAATTTAAGGAGTCTCTTGAATGGTGACCCTGTGCATGTATGACTTTTCTGCCAGACTGAGTACCGCCTTAAATCTGGGCCCTGCTGCAGGTTGTGGGTATGCGCCTGGGTTTCCTTTCTCTTCTGTGCCCTAGAGACCAGAGACCGAAGCCTGACAGATCTGGACAGATGAGATGGGATTGAGGGCCAGAGGACTAGACTTGAGGACAACAGCTTGTTCTGATTTTGCTTTTCTTTCTCTTTTGCTACATTTTGTAGCAGCCATGCCAGTGAGGGCCCTGTGCCCCTCCTCATCACGGTGTTTTATTTCCTTTGGAATTACCTCAGGGTCCTGCAGCCTCCTGAACCAAAGCTGGCATTTCTTTCTCCTCACAGCGCCGTTTCCCAAGTTCCTCTCCTCTCCTGGCTTCCCTTGACCTTTATACCTTGTTTGCTAGTGTTATTGACCTTGGCTGTGGTTAGGCTTCTAGCCGTATTTGGCCTTTCTCTAGCATAGCAGACCACCTGCTTTAAATGAGGAGTTGCCCAGGGGTACTTGAGGCCATCTCTCCCCATCACTACCAAGGCGCAGAGTGAATTTTTGGAGTCAAATAATGCATTTTATTGATTCTAAAGTGGCTGTTTTTTTTCCCTTGATGTTTTCACTTAGAAATTGGTATATGTCTCATATTGTTGCATCCAAATTCACTTAATTTTTCTTTCCTTTCTGGATGCCTCAAGGTAGTGAGTGGCGTGTTTTGATGAGATGTCGTGTGTCTGTGTTTGTCAATCTGACAAGTACACTTGCAGCATGACCTTGGGCAAGTCCCTTTGCCCCTGAACCTCCATCTCCTCATCTGTGTGACAGAAGTATTAATGTTAGATTGAATCACGTTCTGTGGTTTTTGACCTACAGGAATTCTGTATGTTAGACTTTGAGTATCTTCTTCATAGGGGTATCGTGAGGATTAAAGGAGATAAAGTATGTAAAGCTCTTTTCACAGTGTCTGATGCTTAACAAATGTTAGAGGAAAGAAGGTTTCTCAAGGGTAGAGGCCATGTTTCTGCCATCAGACTCTGAACTCTGGAGCTGCGTCTTTTGTATTCTGCTTTGTACCAACCCTGGTTCTCAGTACCCCATGCACCTTGGTATGTGGTATTGGCCTATTACCTCCCTACTCATTTGCCCTGAAATGAAATGAGTGGGTCCAACAACTGGGTCAAAATACAAGAGAGATGCTCTGCCTGAGATGCCCCTGGAACATTATTTATCACACACCTGCAGCCCTGGGGTGCTGGCTCTTCCATGCACTGGCAGGATTTTAGCTGAAATAGATTTTTTTTTTTTTTTACTGTATTCTGAGATGAGAAGGCTTGGGTTATGTGATGCTCTTGAGGAGTCGGTCTGGAGAATCGTGACCAGCTCTTTCTGCATGGGGAACCCATCTTGCTTCCTGGGGAAGCCAGTAGGGACCAGAGAGGGCCTGTGGCTGGAGTCTGGGCTCCAGGGGATAAACACTGCTGGCTCTCATAGGAGATGCTGGGTAATGAGGCCCCCAGCAAAAGCTGGGGAGGAGAGAGTCCCCATGGTGATCATACAGATGGCAAATAATGAGATGGAGTGCGATCCGGGGGGAGTGGCGGGCTGCGACTCCAGATCTTTGGTGCCACGCTGAATGGTAGATAAAGACAGCAGAGACAAAAAAGGAGTGAGAAGGAGCTAAGACTCTGGTTTGTGTCGAGAAGGTTCCGATCCATAGGAGACAATTAAGTCCTGTGCTATTAAAGGGACTGATGCAGACAGGCTGCCAATGGAAGGGGGTTTATAGAGTTCTCAGAACAACTGTAGGGATGAGCTCTTTAAATATGGGAGCAGGGGAGCAGTTTCTGCAAAGCCTTCCTGCATCTGCTTTACAGAACTGAAATATGCTATTCCAAAAAGCTGCCCAACAGGGCGGAAAAGCAGGAGCAGGGAGCCAAGGACTTCCCAGGGCTCCAGCATCATGACTGCTGTCTGTGAAGAGTCACAGAAGCCAGGCTAAAAGAACCCCAGGGGTCATTTGAGGCCGTTGGTTCTCAAATATCAGCATGAATGGGCCAGGGCACTCCTTCAAACACACATTGCTGGGTCCCATCCCCAGAGATGTGCTTCAGTGGGTCTGGGGTGAGACATAAGAATTTGCATTTTTACCTTCCAGATAAAGTGGATGCGACTGGTGTGGGAACTGCACTTTGAGGGAATACTGTTCCAGTTGAATGAAGGGCCTCCCTGCATACAGATGGATGTCCACATTCTAATTAAACACCACCTGCAACAGAAAGCTCACAGCATTTAGGTCCTGCTCATTCTTTATGGCAAGTGCCTTGGCCCACTCCAATCTTGGCTGCAGATTTTCTCCTAAAAGCTGAAATGTATCTCCCTGCAGTTCCAAGAAGGCAATAGAACTTACACATGGAGAATGTAGGTTCTTAAATCCATCTGTCTAGGTTTAAGCTCTCATTTCTCTAAGCCTAGATTTCCTCACTTGAAAAGTAGAGATAATAATAGATTTCACCTCATGGGATTATTGTGAGAATTTAACTTGCCTGGCATAAAGGAAGCCCCCAGCTGCATTTTAGCAATCTAGTACTGTGGAAAAGCTCACAAGTTCTGGAATCCAACAGCCTGACTTTGAAGATGGAAGCCTTCATGGCTTTCCACCTATGTAATCTTAGGAAAATGATTGAATCTCCCAAAATAGTGATAATATTGGCAGTACCTATCTCACGGTGGGTTTGTATGGACCGAATGATTTCATGTAGAGTGCTTAAAATTCAATCATAGTAGGCACTAAATAAATGCTACCCATCTTTCTTGCTGTTGTAATTATGCTGCCCCTGATTCTGATTTCAATGTGCTCTCTGTCCTACTCTGCAGCCCCTCAGAACTGTAAAGACTTTTTTTCCTACTAAAGATGCCCAAATCAACCAGCAAGGTGTTGAGAGCTGAGTACAGTACTGCTTATTTATTGAAATTGGTAAGATCATCACCTCCTCAGATCTGAGATTTGGTGTCTAGTGATACAACCCCAGAGTATTTCAGCCTTTTTAGCGGCCATTTCACTCTATTGATTTGTACTGAGCTGATGGTCTTGCGAGATCGTGAAGTCTGTTCTAGCAGTATCTCTGCAGATCTCTACCTTCTTTCATCATCTCCTCGGTAGTTGATTGTTTGAGCCTTAAATGAAGGATCTGTCATTTATCCCCACTAAATCCTGTCATTAGCTGTTCAGGTACTTGTTACTGTTCATTGTCTCTGGACTACGGAAGCCCATCCCATGCAGGGTTCAACGAAAGACACTTTGTTCTCCCTCTGTTGCCTCCCTCCTGAGGTCTGTGGTGGAGAGGCTAAGTGGTTATTGGCCTCCAGAGTGGTTGGACTTGGGAACCATTGTTCTGAACCATGAAGATTTGGAGCTCCCCATTCTGTTGTCTAGCATGGTTCCTGCCGTCTGAGCCTGGGATAAGTATGTCTTCCTTCACTTTGGCTGTATCTGTCCTAAACACACTGGACTGAAAGTAATCAGAGTCAGTCTAAGATTTTCCAAGTGGTTTTGGAACCATTGGCCTTTGCCTTACCATATTTGGACTATCACAGGCCTCTTTATGCCTCTAGGCCTTTATGGTCTGCCATAGTTGCTACCTCTGGAGTCAGACTTTCCCTTCTTGCATCACTGTGCTCTACTGTACCCAACAGCTACAGCCTATGGGGCGCAGTGTTTTCCCTCACACTCTGATCTTCTGCTTTCTGGCTGACTTCTGCTCACACCTCACACTCAGATTTCAGTGAACATGTCTTTTTTTCTTTTTTTCCTTCAGGAAGCCTGCTGAACAGCCAGTCCCTTCTATGTGTCACCACTAGCCCTATATTTCCCTTGTTATCCATAGTTACCTTAGTCATGAGCACAGTACAAGCATGGTCCACAGCTGGCTGTTTTCCCCCTTTGCCCAGTGCGTGCATGGCTCATCATAGGTGATCAGTAAATATTTGTTGAGCAAATGGCTCCGCTGATGAATATAGTCATTTGAATGTAAGTCCACCCAACTGCCATGTTGTTCAGCTTGTCACTATCTCCATTTTGTCCATGAGGATTGAATGCAAGGCTATTTGATTCTTCTGTAAAATCAAGATATTAATAATGTCCATGGTATTCTTTCGTTGTACCAATTGGGCAACTTCCTTGCCAAGATCTCTTCCGTCGAATCTGTTGGGTAAAGCAGGAGTACCAGAGGGAGGAAGCTCTTCTTTTCGAAGCCAGAGATGAGATTTAATGTACATTGTCTGTTTCACATCATGGTGATGATCCTTCTCGTGACAGACAACAGCTGTCTCTTTCAAGAAAAGACCATCATCCCTCTGTCTTGTCTGGCCCCACCCCTTTCTCCTTCCCATTTGCCCCTTGGTGTTTCAGCTGCTTCCTCTGAAAGCTGAATGAAGGATGAGAATTCTGCTCTCCCATCCATAATAGGCTGATCACTCTGGACATCTGTCAGGCAGAGCTGTTGCTCTGCCACTCAGACAGCTGCCAGTCAGAGGACAGGTCTCTCTTTTTCCTGTCTTCACCACATCACTGGGTCCTACAAGGATATGCCAACAACTGGTGTACATGACAGCTTTGGTGTAAGGCAGAGGTGTTGATAGTCACTCTGGAGATGCAGGCTGTATAGACAGTCAACAGGAGCTATTTAACCTTGGGAATGCATGTGTGACCTACACTGGGTTCAGGGGAATGAAGGTGTGTGCATGTTTGTATACTTAAGAGAGGCATCCTTGATGAATGAGGACAGTGACTTTTTTTGGATTAGTGATAAATTGAGAACCCTCATGATGGTTCCAAGTCCTGACTGTCTGGACTCCACTGTCTACTGTATCAGGGTAGCTGAGCATAGAGAAGAGACCTGAGCTTCCCCTCCCGAACACCACAGGGACAGACTCTCCATCTCCCCTCCCTCTTTCCCCCCAGGCCAGGGCTTCCCCTTTTCCTTCTTCCCTCCCTGGGGAAATAGATGACACTGCATGAGCCGAAAAATTCCTTTGCCTACCTGGCCATTTTTCCTGCCCAGTTTAATAGAGGTGACAGCCGTCTGTTTTATTTGTCTTGTAACATCGAATCAGTAAATAAAATATGGGTGAACTTTCAGGTTTGGCTGAATTATAGCTGGTCCATGGGGACTGAGGGCTGAGGGAGACCTGAGCAGAGAGATTGAATCTCTGGCTTCTAGTAAGAGAAGCAGAGCTTTGTGTCTTCTTCCCCAATCCAGAAAATCTTACAATGCCAGAGACCAGTGTGTTGTGTTTGATGATCTCTGAGTCTGTGGAAGAACCAGGACACCAGCAGAGGTGGCCAGATATGGGGAGTGAGGAGTGCTACCTTTGTCTGTTATTTTCTATCACGGATTGGGAAACTAAAGACAGAAAAGGGGATATAACTTGTGAGAATAAAACAGGCAAAAACATGGATTCCCTGACCCCCAGCCTATTAAGATAATCCCATTTATCTGTAACACAAATATCCACAAGCCTTCGTGCGGGTGCTCATTTGAAGTTGTGAATTTGCTGTCTTGGAGATAGCTAAGTGGACTGGACTTTTCAAATGTGGCCCAAAACCTAATAACTACTTTTTCCACATAGAGAGAAAATACACATTGGATTCACATGTATTTATAACAAATCACCATGTGTGGTTCCCTGAGAGGCAGGGAGATTAAAGGTCACCGATAACCTCTGAGTTCAGCACCATGGAGAGCTGCCTGGTGCTGATGTACCAGCTGCATTCAGACCCTTCTTTCTAAAGAGGTGAAAGTGGTTGTTGGAAGGTTTTGGTAAATAGGCATTCTTTTTAAAAATGCTATTCCTCCAGGACTCTGGCATTCAAAATCGGACTGTGGTGTTTAGTAGGCACACAGTAGGCTCGTAGGAATGGTTACTTGTGATCATTCAAGTGGAGTAATCTGCGGAAAAACAAGATGAAGGTAATGGATAGAATTTTCTCCCTTTTTTCCCCTTCCCACATAAATTGTTCTTAAATCTGTGGTGCCTTGTACAGCTTGTCTGCTAGGGAGCAGTAGCAGATGACAAAACGAGTGAACATTCCATTGTCAAATATCACACCTGATGTCAAGCATCTTTGCTGAGCTTGTCAGCATCATCTTTCACAATGCATTTGGTAAGTAGGCTTCTGTAATGTATTTTCATCCTGCTAAATGTGATGTTCTTAAAAGTATTTTCTGTGTTATTATTTTCTGAGCTGTGGAGCTCTGCATACCTATAATAGAGCCCTATTTTCTGCTAATAAATAAAATTACACCTCATTCAGGTGATGGGGAATAAATGTGTCACAGCATTCCCCCAAGAGCCCTGGCTCCAGGTACTCCACCACCTGGATGTGTCTGAGAAGCCTTGTGCTGGGGTTGGGCTTTGACAAGACCCTGTCCCAGACAGGAAGACTGTGCTGTGAGTGACCCCAGTGTGCCTCAGAGGATGGAGAGGGACTTTTGTCCATCACCGGAGGACTGAGAGTTGGCTGGAAAAAATGTGGACTAGAAGTCAAAGGGCTGGAGAAGGCAGAAAACGTTGGAATGACAGAGTCCCAGGAATTGGCATTTATCTCTGAACATGGAGTGAGGCTTAGGAAAATGGGCGTCAGGGATTTAGGAGGTAGGATAGAACATTGAAGTCATACAGCAGAAAGACCCAGAATGGGCAGGGAGGAGAGGGGCTGTAATACTTATAAAATTGGACCACTTCAAGGGCGCTGGCTTCAGGTATCTCAGTGTGAGGGGATTTGGAGCTTTTTCCTGTTCCTCTTAAGATTCTCCGAATCAGAAAAATCTGCCTTGGAAATGTGGCTATTTTTATGCTGTTTGTAATTTTGTGTTTATTTCCTGTCTTTTTCACATGGATTCTGGGCTGACTCACTGATTCACCAATATTTATGGAGCGCCCACTCTGTGTACTGCTGAGTACACAGGTCAGGGCATTGCAGAGGCTGACGGGTGCGTGGAGCAGCATCTCTGGGCGGGGTGGCATCTGAAAGTCCTCATGGTAGGTCTGGTTAGGTGACCTTCAGTGATACCGTGACCCCTTAGCATTTAGGTATGTACAGCTCAGACAAGAGCCCTGCTTTTTAACCTCCCTCTTTCCTATGTCCTGGGAGGAGTAATGAGCCCTAGAGAGGCTGACAATATGAGCTGAAAGTCACACAGTTGATTCTTTTCTTTCTTGGTTACCCCTCCCTCCTACCTGCTCTTGCCCATTGTAAGTTATCTCACCAATCACATTGTTCTGTGACTGTTCTGTCACTCCAAGTCCTCCCATCTCACCGTCAAGCTCACACCAGGGTTTGTTTCGACCAGTTCCTTTCTCTGGGCAGAATCAAATCAAACTTTTTAGATGGTGCGGGCACATGTTTAAGCAAGGAGGGGAAAAACAAAGTTAGTCTCCAAGGGATGTGATTCTGTCATCTTCATTGAGATAGCTCCTCTTGTGGCCTGGCTTATATTCTTCCTGTTGTGGTAAAAGCCCATCTTGGCTATGGCATGCCATGGCCTTCCTGGGTAGGCAGCAACGTCTGGCTTGGAAAGTCATTCATTTCAGTGACTTTTCTTCTTGGGACAGTGGTAAAGAGGCTCTCAGACAATTAAACTGAAAAGGCTACACTTTCACTCATAGAGGCTTGGACAGATTTATAATATTTTCTTTCTTTAAAAATTGTTTTTTTTTCATGGAGACACTGATTTATGGAATAATCAATTTCTTTATCTACCTAATACATTGGAGTGATCCGTCAGTGTACACATCAATCTCCCCTGAGGCTGGGGAGGGCAGAAAATCTTCAAGCCTGACTCCCTGGGCGAAAAAAAAAGCAGCTTTCCCCACAAGTTACATTGCTTCCAGAGCCTGACTCTGAGACCAGCAGTAAGGAAGGCATGGGGCTCCTGCCATCTTCCTCTTCCAGCACAAATGCTCCTACTTTTCCGTGATCGGCCTAACCACTCACAGAAAGAATGCAGTGTGTGCTGTTCCATTGTACAGGGTTGGAGACTGAGAAAGGAAGCTCAGGAACCAGAACTTGGAGATAGGAGGTGACAGTGGGCATCTCCAATCTCTAAGGACTGCAGCAGAGAGGAGAGAACAAACCAGGTCTTAGTTTGGACCCAGAGGGATGATGGTCCAAGAGGCATATTTTGATTCAGTACCAGCTATTTCTCGTGTAGTGCTATTGGAAGCTTCAGTAAGATGCCTTGGTGAGGGCTCGTGGGCTTCCCGTTATGGAAATATTCAAACACAGACTGGCCAGGGACATTACAGAATAATCCTGGATTTGTTCCACTATGAAATTCTAGGCATGCCCAACTGCTTCTAGAAATGCTGTAAACATATATAGGTCTTCTGAGTTCCTTGAAAAGGGCAGTGCGGTGCTGGCTCGGGGTTATGCAAACCTCATACGGGCCAAGCTCACGGTGGTGATTGCAGGGAATACACTTAGTTCAGGCTTTTTTCTTCCCTGCATGCATCCCTTTAGCCCATCTTGTGGCAGGGCCCATAGGTCACCAAGTCTAGGGTAGACACATGGGCATTTTTGGATGGTATAAGGGCAAACGCCACGTGCCTGATCTTATTCTGTTTGCATGTCTCTCTGATATAAGTAGCTGCTTTTTGCTGATGCAGGAACTGGTATCAGAAAGAGACAAGAGTCCCAGGTTATACTGCAGTTGATATGAGCCTTACACATTGATGCACAAGCACAGGTCTTACCCAGGAGGCCCTTACCACGCGTGTGCTACATGCCAGACATGTGTAGGTGCTGGCTTCCCATGTGAGCAAGACAGACAAGGTCCTTACCCTCATGGAACTTGCCATCCAGCAAGAGAGGTGGGCATCAGAGCATATTATGGAGGGAAGTACAGGCAGCCAAGCAGTATCGGGAAATGCTTCCCTGAGGAAGTGACTTTTAATCTGAGTCTAGGAGGAGGAGAAAGGGACAGTCAGGTCAGGGTGACAAAGGCAGTGAGGGAAACTTTCTAGGCAGACAGAACAGTGTGTACACAGTGCCAGCAGTTGTGTCAACTTATGCCATACTAAGCTACCAGCTTTTGTAGAGTCTAGGGCCTTTACACTGAGCTACATTCCCCAGCGTAGTTTTTAGTTTTGATTTTTTGAGACAGGGTCTCACCAAGTCATCAAGTTGCAGATGTGGACAAAATGGAGGACTGAGTAGAGACCAAGACTCCTTATTTCTTGTCCAGAGCTCCTCCCAGAAGCCACACTGTTCTTGTGGGTCTGCGCCTGAACAATGGAGGCCAGGCCATGGTGCACTTGTGAGCCATGTCAAGTGCCTCTTTCTGAGGCCTACCGTGCCATGTCCAGCTGTGAGTGTTCCTGGGCCTTCAGCTCCTTCCACAGCTCTGGTTCAGCTAGAGAACCCTAGGCCCATGCTGTCTCCTGGTGTCCAGTCAGTGGGTGCTCCTCAGATGGCAGGCTGCTCCTGTCACAGCCTCCTTCGGTGGGCAGCTGGGGTTTGGTGTGTCTGCTCACCCTGCTGGGCCTACTGCAAGTGCCAGATTCCTTGGACCTTCATACTGGAAGGCCTGAGAAGAAAAGCAGCAGAGACTGTCTGGCTTGACCTTTAAAGTCTCTGTGGGGGCAGTTTCTTGCTGTGGTCTGAACTGAGCTCCCTTCAGCTCTTGGTGGATGCGGTGGATGAGGGGCAGCCTTGGTCTACAGGGCAGGAACTGCAGCCCCAGACACATCTGGCTGAGCAGAGTGTGCCAGACATGGTTCATCATCCAGAAATCCAGTCATTTCACAGGGAAACGCCAGAGGTGTAGGGATTCTGTCCCGCATTACAGAGGAAGAAACCAAGAACCGGGGAAAGTACACACAGAGAAAGCGTTCTCTGATGTTCGCAGTTGTATTATTCTTATTATCAGCATCAGCATGATTATTACTTTTTTGACGCACAGTCATTTTGCTTATTTTTTTATTTTTAAATTGTTAGTTCAGAAATAATGATTGTACACATTATATATGTATGGAATACAGTGTGACATTTGGGTGTAGGTTGGTATTGCTACATTAGTGACAGTGCAGTAAGTGCTCTGGGAGTATTTATTGATTCTGTCCAAGTGACAGGAAACTGGATGAGGTGGCTGGGTCCAGAAGCAGCCTGAGAGAGGACCTTCCCTGGGTCCCTCATGCACAAGGGGTTCCTGCTTTTGCTTCCTTATCCTAGGTCTTTCTTTTCCTGCTTTTTCCTGTCCTTCCGGCTCCTGCCTGTCTCCCACAGCCAGAGCACTTGGGCTCTGTGTCCTCCCTCCCCTCCAGGCACCATTTTCTGGCAGTACCAAGAGCTGCAGAGGCTGACGCCTGCACCCTTCACTTGGGAAAGTTGTTATAGGACCCCAATCCTTCCAAATTCTGCGTTGGATTTGCCACTGCTCACTCCTCTATCACAGACAGCTCCCTCCTGTGGCCCCGAGCAGCCAGTACCGTGCATAAACCACTTGTGACTGTTCATCTTGATTGTCAACTTGGTTGGCTTGAGAGATGTCTGGGAGACTAGTAAAGCACGCTCCTGGGTGTGTCTGGGTGAGTGGAGGGTCATGACCTTGGGGACTATACCTGGTCCCTGGTCCTTTCCTCTTTGGCTCTTTCCCTGTCTCTCTGCTTGCGGACTGTCACAAAGTGAGCATCTTTGCCCTGCCATGAAGTTTCTGCTTTAGGGCCAACCAGCTATGGACTGAAACCTCTGAAACCATGAGTCAGAATAAACCTCCTCCTTTAAGCTGAAGATGTCCTAGCAACAGAAAGCTGACCAATATGCCAGTTCACTCGGATGCTTCAGCATCTCAATGCAGGTATGGCTGTCTCCAAGGCGGAGGCTTCTGCACTTGGGGGTCTTCCAACTGGGACACCCTGTCCTCTTTGACCACCTGCTAACCTGCTGACTTTCTTTTTTTCCTACTTTGTATCTGTGTGAAGCCTTGCCTTCCCCAGGAAGCCTTCTCTGATGTACCCAAATAGAAGGCTGTGACTTCCCCTGAGGTTCCTTCCAGCACCGTCTTCAGAGTACTCTCATTTGTGTTGAAATCATTTCCTGCCTTTCTCACCTCACTCAAGGCCCCTGAGATCTGAGCACTCTGAAGCTCATGGGTCTCTTGAGTTGGCCTCAGGCTGTTTTCTTTTTATGATTTTTAAAAGCTTTTCATTAAAAAAAGAACAACATATTCCAGCAGTTAACTCTCTGGAAGACAAACCCCTTTGCTTGGAATTCAAGAAATTCTTTGTGAACTCAATTTCTTGACTATGGCCTGCACCCAAACCACCAATCTGATTTTGAGTTGAATTAGTTTTTTTAAGCTGTTAGCTGACACTCAGCAATGAGGACTTTGACCTACCATTTTGGATTTCCATCTTCTCTTTGCCCATTCTCGCATGCCACAGTCCCCATTACTCTCTGGTCCTCCCCTGGGTTAGGACTAGTCACTGTCCTATTCTTGTGGATTTGCTTTTAGTGGGGTTCATAGAGAGAAACGAAATGATTTCACGTTCTTGGGTTTTTACTACAGGAAGTGAAAGAAAGACACAAAGGACTCCTTGGGTTATTTTTTCCTGTCCCCTGTTCACTTTCTGTTTCCTGTAGGCTCCTGCAGGCTTAGTCCTGACCACCCAAGTGCCCAGGGATCTTCTCCAAGGCAGGGATCAGGTCTCGTTTTCACTTATGATCGTAATAGCCATTGTTCACTGAGGTCTTTTCTCATCTCATTTAACCTTCCCAACCTACCAAAGTTGAGTGTAATTGAACCCACGGTCTAGGTGGGAGTTCAGCCTTTGATGAACATACCAATCAGTAAGGTGCCTGGTCTAGGTATCATAGGGTTTGGATGCAGGTGTCTGGCTCCAGTGGTATTGCCTAGGCTGCCCTAGTGAGGCCCATAATAGGCAATTGTAAATGCTTGACAACTCAAACTGAATTCCAGAGTCATGGAAGGGATGAGGCCATGTGGGAAATCTATACCCCAAAGGTGGGCAGTGGCACAATTAGGGTGCTCCGGGTTTTTCTTCTTTCTTTGGGGGTCTGGTTGACTGCAAACGGCTACCTCATACCTCAGGAATGGCATTACCCAAAATGAAATTAACATACACTGGCCGAGAATCTGCTGTGGGTTCCCTCTGTATTACCATGTCTTTGAGGCATGACAACATGGGGCAGAATCGGAGCTCTGCAGGACCATTTTAACAACCTCTGCCCTTGTTCACTCCCTGCAGTCCTCACAGTGGCCAAAGGCCCCTCACTCTGGCAGTCCCAGCACTGATTGGACCTGGATTATAGGTCACAGACACGCACTTTTTCCCGGCCCCTCCCAGGCTAATTCTACTTGGGCAATAGATGGGGAGGACGGGAGGAAGAAGGCAGAGGGGGCTCCCTGCAGACAGGCCTGGCTCCTGGTCACCCTATGGGCCAGGGAACCTGTGGTGAGAGTATGTATCCTCTGTTGTCAGGTTCCCAGAGAGATGGCTACCCAAGAGAGGTGGGCTCTTGAGTGCAGCACGAGCTCTCCAGCCTGGAATAGCATCTGTAAATCCTGCCTCACTCTGTGCTGAGATTTTCTTATTCTACCAGGCCCTGGATCCAGGTGGTGATGGGAAGCTTCAGATTAATGTGGGAGATATTTTCCTGGCCAAACATCCCATTTTCTGTGCAAGTGGATTACTTTCTGGATCAAGCGGGAGCGCTTCTTTTCTGGCATTTGGGGCTGGCTCTGCTCTCCTGCTGCTGGGATGTATACTTTGGGTAGGAGGATTATCCCTCAAACGAGACTCAGGGATCCTGAGGCTCCCACTCATATCTAGCTTGAGAGTCTGGACATCTGGCCTTTCTGGGCCTAGAAACAGGTTCCTCTCTGGGGATAGTGCTTGTTGTGGCTTATGGGTTTGGATGTCACAGCAGGGACATGGAGTCAGTGGCCTGTGCCACCTATGAAAGTGGCCCTTACATTTCCTGTACCTAGGAGGTCATACTGGTGTCACCCACCCATTGGACAGTGGACCTGGTATCTCCGCCTTCTGGGTGCTTAGAACCAATAGAATAAATGACCATGAAACACATGATTTTCCTCAGGCTAGTGCTTCCTGTACCAGCCTGAACTTCCTGACAAAGATCAGCAAGAGGCACAGCCTCTTTCACTAGGGCAGACCCCGGCTCCTCCAGGTTCTGAGATGGGTAGAACCCACCCAGGCAGGGGTGTGCCAAAGTCCTACAGGCCCCTCTTCTCTCTGCCCCGTGGAGTCGCTGCACGCAGTCCCCAGGGAGCCGTGACCCTTCCTCCTTCTTCTACCCCAGGTGGAGAGAACTACCTTTTTCCATCACTAGTACTAAAGTCAAACCACCACGCAAAACAAAAGAACCTGACCCAAATCAGGGAAGGCTTAGCCAGTGTTTATTGGGCACTTAGCAGGTAGCATTTTAAGTGCTTTTATGTATTCATTCCGTTAACGCTCACAGCGGCCTCATGAGATGGTACAACTACTCCCACTTCATAATTAGAGAAATTGCAGTCCTGAGAGATTTCAGGACTTGTGTGTGATAGCACAGCCAGCAGGTGAAGATCCAGGATCCCCACCTGGAAGCCGATGCTCGGAGCCCTGGGTCTCAGCCATTTCATTCCAAGACACCTCAAAGTAAACAGGAAAGGTCTAAATTTTTTTTAATAGTAATTTTTTCCAGATTTCAGAGCCCAGAGTCCTGGTAGATTCTAGGTGAGAATTTCTGGGGCTTCAGCATCTCCTGGTGCTAAGATGGAAGTGGATGTTTAGACACTGCTGTTTTGACTCCACTGTTTCAACACTCCGCTGAACCAGGGTAGGTGAGTTCTCAGTGATAGTGAGTCAGCAAGTGGAGCCAGTGACTGAGACAGAGAATCTCTGAGAGGGAAAGAGACAGAAATGAGGAGAGAGGGAAGAAAGAAGAACAGGGAAGGGAGGCCTAATCGGGTTCCAGATCAGTACAGCAAACACTTATGTGTACGGTAAAGTCAGAACACACTGATAACTAAAATGGAAGGCTCAGGTGGTACCGTTAGTTCTGATCTCCACCCATGTTGCCAGCGTCCCTCTCTGTGTCCAGCTCTACAGTAGAGACCAGTAGATGTGCTTTCTGTTGAATGAGCACCATGTACAGCATGCCTAGAGCCATGCCTGAGTGAGGCTCACCTGCTAACCTGGTGGATTCTCCCTGGAGGAGCCAGATCATGTAAATGGGACACACCTGGAGAGATCTTCATGCTTCATTCAGGTGTGAAGAAATAGCTGAGAATCTGCAAAAAAAGGAGCTCTGTAGGAGGACCACACCTGTACTTGCTGGCTCTCAGAAACTGGTCTGCATTTGGTCTTACCCAGTCGCTTCCCCCCTCCTTTTCCTCCTCCCTTTTCTTTCCTTTAGTAAATGTTACTTGGGCATAGTACTAGGTGCTGGGTATAGAGCGATGATCAGAGATTTCTGTCTTCGTAGGACCTTGTCCACTCAGGGTGGTAAGCACCAACCAAGTAATCAAACAGGTAAATATGTAGGCATGCATTACAGCAAATGCTACATTGGAAAACAACTGGAAGGACAGCCATACTTTTGTCTGGGAGCTGGGAGGGCTTTTCTGAGGAGCTCGTATTTAGCCCGAGACCTAAAGAATGGCAGGACCACGCCTTGTGAAGAATGCAGGGAAGAGCGTTTTCCTGACAGAAGTAACAGTGTGTGTGAGGCTGGAGGTGTGAGGGGCATGGCCTGATGTACAAGGTGGGTTGCACATGGCCCTGGGTGCGCCTGGGGGCATGGTTTTACCAAAGCCCTGCTCGCACTGTCTAGAGATTTTCCCAGCTACCACCAAATGTGGTTGGAGGCCTGGGTCAGCCTCTCGCCATGGACTTGATTTCTGTCCCCTTCAGGCTTCAGGGTGTGTTTTCATTCCCCCTTTTCTGCACCCTTCGTGGGGCTGTTCATGGTGAGTGATGGCCCTTCCCAGCCAAGGCCTCTCCAAAGAATGTCCCAAGTGTGGCTTGACCCAGCCATGGAGCAACCAGCCTTGGCACTGTGGCACAGCACATCCTGCAGAAGAGAGGTCTGCTCCTCCAAGGAGGCTGAGGTCTAGCCTCCAGGGGGTGGTCTCAGGAGACCTCAAGGTGCCTCATCGTTCTAAGCAGCTCAGGTTTTGATTGACTTCTTACAAGAAACATGTGCCATAGTTTGTACCTAAGGGGGGCTCACACATCTGAAGGAGGAGTGTACACAGTCATCAGAGGGACTCGTGTTCAGGGGATGGGCTGCCAGACATCTGGTTCAGTCCACTGAAAGGTCATTCAACATGGAGTTTATGCCTGGTCTAGGTTTGGCACTTGGGGGAGGGGGTGTCTCCAGAGAGAATGCTCATCTGTAGTTTCAGACTCCTCTTTGGGCTGCCATATGAGTTCACAAGGGTGTCTGGTTCTGCCTCTCCAATAGTGAGCACATCAGGCAGGGCAAGACTGAGGATCCCCAGGTTTTGTGCATGAAGAAACTGAGCCCTAGTAAGATCTTATCGTAAATTCCAGGTCAAACTAGTAAAACTGGATCAGGAAAGAGGTCCAGTCAGACTGGGGTGGGAACCATTCCTTCACTTTTGAGTTGTTCCTTGACTTTAGGGACACAAAAACTAGCCTCATTTTTCTCACCTAAGATACATAAAAATGCGGTGTCAGTCCTGGTAAACAGTAGGTGCCAAGAAAGTATACAGTGCCCTCCTGCTTTGGCCTGGGACTTGGGGCCCAGTTGCTTGTCAGCACATCCATTTTTGCGGCCTCCAGGTACTCCAGGTCTGTCGTTGCAGTGACCTTGCACGGGAAACATCTTGATATTTGCTGCCAGGTAGACAAAACATCTGGAAGATTGGCCCATCTTTTTTCGTGTCCATCCAAATGTTTTGGTGTCATGAAGATAAAGCCACAGAGATGTAACTGCCAGGGCCCAGTTCCCAGAAGGCCATAAAACATGGGCGATCCTGCTTGGCCCCGCATGCCACCATCCGGCAAAGTGCTTCTTGCATCCAGCACACGGTTATTTTTTTTTACAAAATCGCTGAACTAGCCATGTTCACTGTATTGATCAATAAATTACTTTGATGAAAACTCAATAGGCAAAGGCCCCCTGGCACTCGTTCCCTCACAAAGGAAGGGCCTTTATGCTTTTCATCTTAAAAACCTTACTACTATTTCCCATCCTGTTTTTTTCCTCCGTGTACCCTTCCTGGGGGTGCTCCTGTGGTGTTATACAAGTGGGCACTTGTCTCGACAGAACTGTGACATTTCCAAGATCCTTGTGGTCCAGGATGTGGGGGCTTGATGAGGCAGAGGTAATTCCTCTTCCCAGACCCTGAAGAATCAGGTTTCTAACTTCCCGGGCCTCAGACTGGTCCATGGCCTTAGAAGGTCCAGAGAGGTGGGATAGGAGATGCGCAATGAGCGAAACTTCGCTTTCTGTCAGTATACTTCTGTTAGGTTCTATGCTACTGCTGATCTGACAGCAGGTGGAGCTTCCCTCTGCACTCTCTGCTTGTGCTGATTGCTTTTTCAAAGCCACTTTTCAACAACCTGCTGCATAGCAAGAACCCCCACACCCTACCCCATTGGCCTTGGGAAAATGGTCTTCCACTAGACTGGTCCCTGGTGTCTAAAAGGTTGGGAACCAACCACCAAAGAATAGGCTCACTTTATGCAGTACATGGTGTACTCTCACTGCCGTGGCTGGATGCACTCTTGGGGGCATTCCTGCAAGGGAAATGACCATGTTACAATGCCAGCCCCTGGCCTGGAAGAGCCAGAGCTAGGACAGGCCCATGATCTTTCCTTACATTCACTCACTCATTCATGTAACTTTGAGCCCCTATGCCACACTCCATGTATGATGTTACTAACTCCTTACCCAGAGGTTGGTGTTAAGGTCAACTCTTCACCTCCTTGGCTGTAATGATAGCCTTCATAGTGGGCCAACAAAACACAGATTCTGGGCTCAGCAGACATGCCCAGGGTGAGGCCACAGAGCAGAGTAGACTCAGCGTTCCCATCTGTCTCCTTACTGTGCTCAAGTCCTTTACCTCTCTGCTCTTCACTTTCTCTGTGTGTAAATTGAGGCTTAAAAAGTGTTTGTCCCAGAGGGTGGTGGACTAGATGAAGTGGGTTATTGCGGAAGCTTCATGTAGACTGTTTCCAGTTGGTGAAGATAAAGTGAACACATAGTTGTAAAGTGCTTCAAGCAGTGCCTGATGCACAGAGCTCAGTGGATGTGAGGCCAGTTACACGGTCTCATGTCATTGTCACAATGCCACAAGGTAGGAACTACCAGTCTGCCTGTTTTAAAGATGAGAAAATGAGGTTCTGTGAGGTAAAGATGGATGGGCCAAGATCTCAGAGCAGAGACTTAAATAGGACCGGTATGACACCAGCTCAAGTACCTCATAGCCTGGCGCAGTCTTGGTGCCCTGGAGATGGAAAGTAGCTGAGAGAGCCCTGGGTCCACAGCACAGATGTGGTACAGAGGGGAAAACTGCCGGGGAGGTGAGTGACTCACCCAAGATCAGTCAGTAACATTGGGTGGCTCCTTCTGCTTCCTTCTCCGGTACAGCTGGTGTCCAAGACTGGAGGTGGTCTGCTTATCCTGGTTATTCTGTGTGTTGTTGTACGCCTCTTCACTCTAGGAGCATTTTTAACCAAATTATAGCATAGATGTTCAAGGAGTAGGTTCTTGAGTCAGACTCACTGGATTTGAATCTTAGATCTTCTATTTCCTGAGTCTGTTTCAGTTTCCTTCAGGCTATGACAAGAATTGACTAGAATATTCTTGGTGCCCAGAAAGTAATCAGTAGATGTTACTACTACTTCTACTTCCTCCTCTTCTTCTTCTTGATCTTCTTCCTCCTCCTCCTCCTCCTCTTCTTCCTATTCCTCCTCCTTCCAGGGTCTTGCTCTGTAGCCCAGGCTGCTCCTGAACACACTATGTGGTCCAGCCTAGCCTTGGACTCACAACAATCCTGTCTCAGCCTCCCGAGAGATTATAGGTATGTGCCACCATGCCCAGTTTATATGGTGCTGGGGAATCAAACTCAGGGCCTTGCATTTGCAAGGCAAGAGCTTTAACAGCTGTGCCATTCCCCCAGCCCCTCTTGTTTATTCTTCTCAAGGATTGGTGCTAACATAAAAGAATAACCACCCATTCATGCAGCTCTTAACTTTTTTTTTTTTTTTTTTTTTTTTTTTTTTTTTTTTTTTGTACTAGATACTGAACCTAGGGTCTTTGCACTGAGCTACATCCCCAGGCTTGCTAAGTTGCCCATGCTGGGCTTAAACTTGCCATGTTCCTGCCTCAGCCTTCTAGATTATAGGCACAGCACCCTGCCTGGCTAGCTCTTAATATATTTAGGACTCATTCTGACCTCTGGGTAATTCTGGCAGGTTGAAGGATAGAGTTTAGCTTTCTTTACTTATAGCTGAGCAAAGAGAGGCGCCAGTGTAGATGGCTTGTTCAAGATCACCCAGCTGGCTGGTCAGAGAGAAAGACTCAGGCTCATAGCTCTAGGTCTCTTTCTGCTGCAGTACAGTGACTCCTGCTTAGCGCCCCATGCTACAAGGAAGGCAGCTTGCAGAGCTGGCCCCGGAGCTCACTGGCCCCTTGCTAGGTATGCATGTGTTCTCTTCTCTCAGCTAGTAGGTCAGACTCTCCTGCTCCACAGTCTCCATGCCTGCCTCCTCTTCCCCTGTTAAAGGGACACTGGTCACCACACACCAAGCTGAACACCCCTGCCCCTGCTCCCTCATGCAACATCTTCATGCCCGTGGCTGCTGGCCAAGGGACATTTTTCCCAATTACTGCTACTGCCCAAGTCCCTACTTCAGCCAGGCCAGGCCTAGTGCCATTTGCATACCATTAGCTATGATGCCATGCATTATAGATTCATATTTAATTTTAGTACTTTTTGGAGGCAACTCTAACCTAATTAAAATCTCCTTCTCCAAGAACCTGACATTTTCCCGAACTCTGGTATTATGGGCTCTGTAGGAACGGACACACACACACACACTCACCCCCTGCAGCCGTAGATGATACATACGGCCACTTCAGCCCCAGTTTGCAGATTCTTTTTTTAAATGAAAAGGAAAAAAATGAAAAAGTATTTTTCCTCTAAGGTGATTTGTGTGAGGAGGCCACCAGAACCCGGCTCTGCAGAAAATCCAGAGCAAGGGTAGAGGACCAGGATCTGGCCCAGCTTCAACCTGTCTTCCATAGCAAGTCCTTGAGCTTGCCCTGGTCTCAGTTTCCCCTCCTTTTTGAAATCGTTGCAAGATGATAGTCCCAAATCCCATATCATACAAGTGTCCTAGCTCATCTTCACCCAGGCACTGTGAGACAAAATTCTTAACAATTTTTTCTTCATCATATCACATAAGGTAACACTACCTTTTTTGAGTACTCACCATAGGTCAGACACTTTACTCGCACTAACCAGTTTAATTCCTACAACTTGAGGTTGACACCATTACATCCATTTTGTAGGAGAGATAGAAGCCCAGATGGGGTGATTGCCTTACTCAAGGCTTCACAGCATCCTGTGAAGCAACCTTTGGCCCCAGGCGATCTGGCTTCAGAGTTGGTGACCTTGACTACATCACAGCCACTTCTTTCTTTTTACCAAGAAAGATGTCAAGGTGATGAGAACTTATTTCATTGTTCTAGTTCCATGATGGTGATTGAATTGTCCCCTGACTCCGGTCAAGGGAGGCCACCACTTAACTCTTTGGCGTTTCTCAAGAAAGCAGCGGATCCGAATTTTCTGACCTCACTCTCCAGAGGTGCTAGAGCTCAGGCCAAGCCAATGACACTGGGTCGTCCCTCTCTGGGTGGGGTGGTGAGACCTCGGAGGACCAGAGAGGGAGGACTGTAGTCCATCTCTGATCCTTCCTGGGTGTGTACTGTGACCTGCCCATCCTTCCGGGTGGCTGTGTCCTCATGTGGCCTTTCCAGACAGATGCATGGGGCATGAGGTACTTAGTCCGGGCCCAAATCAGGGTAATAAAATGTAGTGTTTATTTTTCCCCCTCAATATTTAAGTATGAAAATTTTAAACATAAAGAAAAAATGAAAGTACTTCACAGCAGATCCCCGAGTGCGCACATGATATTTGGTCTGTGCTTCGGCACTGACCTTGGTCATTTATTTATATGTTGTCTGAGTCTTCACGCAAGCTCAGCAGTGTGGAGCTTCTTGCCCCCATTTTGCAGATGAGGATACTGAGGCTCAGACGGGTGAAGCAGCTTGTCCAGGGGAAGCCAGCAGGTAAAGGTAGGGGGAGGAGTTGCACCTGGAGTCTTGGATGTCCAAACCTTGTTCTCTTCACTATTCCATCCGCTGTCCTCCCACAAGCTACTGTAAGTCCACTGGAGAGTGGCGCACAGAAGCCTCCTTACCAAGGCTTCTTCCCAAGGCCCCCTGGTGCATCGCAGTCAGAGAGGAGGCGGGACAGAGTACAGGATCTTTCTCTCAGGTGAGCGTGTACTGGGCCCAGTGGCCTTCTCAGCAACAGCTCTTGCTCCCTCCACGACCCAGGATGTGGAGAGTGGTGGAGTCTCAGCAGAGGCTGATGGTTCCTGTGCTCCCTGCCAGGAACCACTCCCATCCTGCTGCTGCCAGCTTGGTGTGCTCACAGTCAAGGCCTGGCTTGGGGTCTGTCCTCCTGAACCTTCCATGGCTCCCACCAGCCAGCCCGCCTCAGACAAGTCACTTTCTCTCTGTCACAAGGTCAGCACTGTCCAGCTGTGAATCAGGGAGGTCACTGCTGAGCCAGCGGTAGGTGGTTGATGGTGGGGTGAAAACATCTTCAACGCGAGTAGCCCATCAAGCAAGCAGCATGGGCGCTGTTCTTGTATCCTCATCTGGAATGTCCCAACCAGATTTGTACCTCTGCCCCCAGCTGGGCCCATTGGATTCCACGTGCCACCATGCACTTAGGTCTTCAAGCCTTTGTGCACCTGAACCTCTCTCTGTATTGCCCTTCCCAGTATCTCCCAAGGTCAGACCTTGCCTCCTCCAGGCAGTTTTCCAAGGCCTCTTATAAGTAGTGCTTCTCCCTTTCCCTCTCTCTGGACCTGAATGTGGAGTCTATTGTCAGCTTTCTGCTTTGACTCTGGCTGTTACCTACTGCCTGTCCTTGGGTAACTTATCTGTCCTTCACTCTATGCCTCAGAGTTGTCATCTGCAAAATGGATATAAGGTCAGTGCGCCCTGGGAGGTGTCAGTGAGCTGTGCCTTGAAGAGCACTGGCTTGGGCCTGAACTTGTGGCACTCTGGACAGTGGCTACTTTTTCCCCCACAGACAGCGGCCTCTGCCAGGTTGCCTTTCTTTCTCCCCTCAGGAGGACCATGGAAGGCACGGACTTGGGCCTGTGTTTTTGACTGCTATTCCATCCTGTCTTGGAGCCTCGCAGCTCTTCCGAACAATGGACTGGTTTTTTTTTTTTTTTTTTTTTTTTTTTGGTCATAAGCAGCAGCTCTGGTGTTGGGTGGGCCTGAATTAAGTACCCCATCTTATTCCTTGACCTGAAGTGGAGACTGTGAGGGACCTGCTGCTCAGCAAAGCCGTGGCCCTCCTGGTGTGGGCTCCACAGCGGGTGAGGGCTTCGCACTGCCCTGGTGGAGACCACTGTCAGCCCTGCCCCGCAGTGGCTCTGAGTGGCTTGGCAGCAATGCAGACCGTGTGCCTGGTGTCAGGGAGGCTGCCCTTTGTCCAGAGGGATTTGCATTTTGAATGAACAAGTTCACCTGAGCCCTGTGGGGCATTGACCGGGAAGGTCTTGGGCTCCAAGCTCCCATTAGCTGCCTCCTCCTCTCATGCTGAGGCTTTTGCAGAAAATCATTTAATGTTTTTTCTGTGTTTAAAGAAAGCTCCGAAGGCCCATCAGGCTGAGCCTGGCTGGCATGATTTTTGAAACAAAGTACACTCCCCAGTGGAACATGCCAACCTCTGCTCCTCAGTGAATTCAGGGAAGCGATCTGCACGTGGCTGGGCTGCTATATTTAGGCCTTGCTGGACCTTTGAATCCCTCCCTTCCTGCCTGCATTATTAAGAGCGCCCTGTGAGCGGGAGGGCTAGGCCTGGAGGGCAGGGGTGGGAGAGAAGCCCTTAGTGGTCATGGGGGTGTGCCCCTTGAGGTTTGGGATTCATACATGGCTCTCACAGTTGTATGTGGAGAGGCAGGAGAGAGGACCCTAGGCCCTGAGGAGCTGACGGCCTTCTCTGAGCCTCAGAACTTCTGTGTCCCTATCTCATTTCTATAGGTTCAAATCCACCGCCTTACTTCCTCAACTCCAACCTTCGTGTCTGAGATTCTGACATGTCTCTGCATGCCACCTTACTCACAGAGGCCCTCAAGGGCTCCCAAGTATCTATAGGAGAGGGCCCAGTCCTTTCATTCCAGCATGCAAGGCCTTCCATGACCCATCCCCACCTACCCGTCCACCCCAGCAGCAACCCTGGAGAGTGAACTCCACGGAGACAGGGATTTTCTCTGCTGTATTTGCTACAAGTCACCCAGTGCCTTGCAGAGTAACTAGAGCAGTGTCCGTGGTGGTCGGTATATCCTTGTTGCATGAGTGGCCAGACACGTGTTGAGTGGGGCAGTGATCCGTGCAGTGTCCCCTCTGCCATGTCCACTCTGAGAGCCAGGCAGGCCTTCCACCCCTTTGAGCACCTGCTTCTGCTCCTCTTGGCTTGGCGCCTGTCCTCCCTGGTGGCACAGGCCTGCTCACTGTGTCTGTTGCGGGGAGGTGCCAGGTGTCTTCCTCGCTTCTGCCTTTCTAGGGCGCACCTGCTTTTGTACATGGCTCATGGCTGCACACCCCTTATGATCCAGCATGGAGAGCATGCCCCGGCCTCCCCGGCACCCAGAATTCCCCTGTGGCCTGCGGAGTGGTTGCAGGGGATGGAACCTGGGCTTTCTAGGAGGGCAGAGCCAACCCTAGTAGATAGAATGAGGACAGAGATACAGCCATGGGTAGGGAACAGCCCAGGTCCTTTCAGGACAGTTTCTGAGGTCAAGAGGACCTTAAAGGACCCAGGCAAGCAGAAACACCAGAGGAACACAGTGTGGACCCAAAGATGACAGAGGCTAGAAGTCCTAGGTGTGGGCAAGGTTCTGAGATCTGAGGCAGCACATTAAAGTGGCCAGATTGGGGGAGGGGAGTATTTTGTCATTAGAAAAACTGCTAAGCTAGTGTCAGAGATGGGCACTTAGGCCAGGAAAAATGGCAGGAGGCTGTTCCATGCCAGGGGCCAAGGTTAGGGCATCAAACGGCTGCTGGGAGCCTTTGATGGTGGGCTGCTGTCTGCAGTGCTGAGTAGAACTGGCCAGGTCCCTCCTGCCCTAGCTGGACCTGTGAGTAGGAACTCTCAGTAGTTTGAGAAGCAGCAGTGAGAATGATGTGTGGGTGTTTTGTAAATATGGGCTATAGCCACTGCAGATCATGTTTCTCCCATTGTGAGTGTGCTGGGGCACACATGTGCCATCTCCTTCACCGAAAGGCATCAGAGACTTACTTGATACACACTCATGGGCTAGGGCTGTAACTCAGCCATCAGAGTACTTGCTTAGAAGGTACAAGGTCCTGAGTCCACTTCACCAGCACTGTGTAAGCTGGATTTAGTGATGCATGCCTGTAATCCCATCATTCAAGAGGCTGAGGCACGAGGATTGCTGTGAGTGTGAGGCCAGCCTGGACTACATCGTGAGCTCAGGACTAGTCAGCCTGGAATACAAAGTGAGACCCTGTCTCAAATAGAACAAAACAACAAACACGTTCATATACACACATTTCAGCAATGATCAACTGACATCAGGTGTGCAGCATAGGGAGGGGAGGGTCCACGGGACCGCTGTATGGCTTGGGGTCCCCTTCATGAAAACCTGAAGCTTCTGGGTCAGGGGCACAGTTGAAAACTAAGGAAATGACGGCTACATTTGGATAAGGAGCAGGAAGGTAGGGCTGATGAGACCCTAGGTCCCCACCCCACTCCACATCCCAAAGCTCAATTTCCTCTGGGGTCCCTTGGTTTTCAGAGGGAACAATCACAGTAACAATTCTCCACCTCTTCTTTGTGTGATTCTTTATCCTTTTTCAAAGCCCTTTGTGCAGTTTTCCCTTTGATACACCCCATGTGAGATAGGCTGGGATTATTGGCTCAGCTTGACAGATAAGGCAATGGAGCCTCTGACAAGGTGCTGTGGCTTGTCCGAGCCCCTTTGGAGATTGGGCTATGAGCGGGAATTAGCACCGGGAGCTGCTTTGTCTTTTTATCTTCTCTCTGATGTGTGGGTTTTTGGAGAAAGGCTTTCTTGGCTACTATGCCCTGGTGTTTCTTTGGGAGGGGAGTCTCTAAGCAGGGGACAGAGACTGGCCAGAGATTGGACTATTTTATCTCCCTCCCATTCGCTGTGTTGGCTTTGGAGGTCACAGTAGGTGGCAGATGTCACCTGCAACTCCCTTTCTCCTATCACTCTCCAGATGGGCTAAAATCCCACCCCAGGCACTTGTCTAAAACCTTCTTCCCTCAAAAGGCAGTTTCTCCAATGGCAGAACCCCTAATCTGGCCACATTCACCTGGACAGCATTTTGCAGAAGAGAGTGGGGAACCTGTGGGTGAAGGAGGACAGAGAAGAGACAGGAGAAGACCCCACTGGCTTGGAAGGGTGGCAGCTAATGGGGATGGACTCACCATGAGAAGAGGACCAGTCTTCAGGACCTGCGTACCTATTGGTTTTCAGAAGCAGGAAAAGTCAAGATAAGTTAAGGAAAGGCTAAGGAGAGCCTTGCATTTGTAGCCAGTCACTCAGGAAGATGAGGAACTGATAGGTAGGCACAAATAAAAAAAAATGAGTGGCAATTCCAGTTGGGCCAGGGGCAAGAAGGGGCTGGGAGCTGCTGGCCAGATTTCGGGCACCCAGTCTGTCCAGAACCTTTGCCATTGTGTGTGTATGTGGTACTAGGGATTGAATCCAGCCCCTTTGTGGCAAGCTACATTGCCGGTTCTTTTTCTAGGGTTTTTTGTTGTTGTTGTTGTTGTTGTTGTTGTTTTGAGACAGGTCTTAGGTTTTTCTAAATCTCCCAGGCAGGACTTGAACTTGTTATCTCCTTTCTGAACCTCCCAAAGTTCAGGTGTTATTGGTGGGATCAGGGGTGCCCCCCAAAAGCCTCATGTATTTAGCAGTAGTGAGATACCCATGGAGCTATATGCTGTTGGGAGGTGGGGCCTGGCTGAAGGGGGCAGATGCTTAGTGCTTGACCTGGAGGGATTATATCAATTTGTTGAGATTAGGAGGACAAAGTTTTCAGATGTGTGTGCAATTGACTTGTGAGAAAAGGGCACTTACCCTGGGTGTGGTGGGCCCAAGAGGCAGTTTGAACTAAGTAAAAGAAGGAAGAAGAAATGTTGTTATGATTTCTTTCTGGGAAAGCTCTGAGTCACCTGAGTCATCCGACATCAACTGGCTCCTTATTTACTTGGCTTTCTTGTCAGCCACGCCAGGTGGAACTTTTCTCTGGCTGGACCTTCGCCTTATGCTTCCACTGTTGCCAGCCACCTATGAATGGACCTTCTGAAACTGTGAGATAAAATAACTCTCTCCTCCATTAAGTTGTGGATGCTGAGTATTCTGCCCTAGCCATAAATAAGTAACTTAGAACGACAGGCTTGTGCTACTGCAAATGACCACCTACTGACCTTTGGAGGCTGGTATTGTGAAGTTTAAGTGGAGACCTTGCTTCTGTGCCAGGCATTCGCAGCCACTAAAATACCATGGCACAGATCTGGGAGGGCATTGTTAATGGTTCATGTTTGTATTTGAAAGTGCAATTTGGACCATTGGCTGGGCTTAATTTTTACTTAATGAATTGGTAACTATTCCTCTCGCTCCACAAAGAGTAATTTGAAGCTGTTTACAAGAATTACATTTCATAAGATAGTAACGTGTTCAAAGAATTCAGTACTAGGAAAAATGTAAATTAGAGTTAAAGTGTTTTTTAGGAAGGAAAGTAAAATGCTGTATTTAACTCATGATATCCATACTGTCACTATCATTAGGCCATATATTTGACTGTGTGCTCCCTAGTAGCAAAAAGGGAAATGGAAACCCTAGTACTTACATACATTTTACCTTTCTAACACAGAAAAATCATATTAGTAGTATTTTGGGGACTAAATAAAACTTTCATCAATCCCTCTTTTTAAGTTTTTCTTTTGAGATTTTACATGGAAGTCTCAACATTCTTTTAACTGATGGCCAGATTTCATCATTTTCTGTCTGGTATTGTCTGCCTCTTTGTGTCAGCTAAGACATAGTGACAATATCTAGTAAAGAATGGGAAGTTACGCAAGGAGCCATGCCGTTGGGTTCAAGGACACAGCTTGAACCAAGGGTAAGTCCTAGAAATCTCAGAGAAAGAGCTGGCCAGCTTGCTTCCATACCACATCTCCATCTCTCCCTCAGACCTTTAACTCATGCCAGGCAGTTGGGGTGACCATCTCTGATAGCACCTGAAAGCCAGGTGGCTGGCTGGCTGGGGAGCTTCCATTTCATTAAGCACGGTGGTCACTGGGCTTTGATTATGTCCATATTGGTGACAAGGTTTACCACTCACTCTGACAAATGTAATTTATTCTCTGTAAGTTATATACAGGGTCAGCTGAGCTAATCTACTGAGTGCCTTATAAATCATATAAAAATAGGTGATTAAAGGCAATGAAATTTTGGTCAACACAGGTAGGAGTTATTCTTGTCTTCCTTGTCCCCAGCATTGTCTCATGTCCTCAGGCTGATGACTCCCCCTCTGAACACCACCACCGCACTGCCTGAAACTACTTACCTAGAACGCTACTATCACTGCGGCTTTATTTTCTGGTTTTAGAAGCATCGGTTTGGAAGGAGTGGGGTTAATACCTCATCCAAGTAACAGACAAGGACGTAGCTGGTCACTGTCACAGCTTCCTCTTCCTGCAGTTTCAAGGACTCTGAGACAGGTTCCTGAAGGTCCTCAGTGGTGGTGGCAGAATTGAGCTCCAGTTGTGCAGCGCTGTCTGATCACAAGTCTGCTACTGGCTGCCTCTCTCTTCCTGTCTCACCTCTGTCCTCCTTCGTTCGCAGGTGCATCCTGTGTTACCTCCTAAATCAGCTCTGTGCACTCAACTCTTTTAATCTGTCTCCAGGGAAATTCACACTAAAGATTTCTTTTGAGGGAATCTGTCAAAGGATCTTCTCATTTCACCAAGGAGGTGAAGTGGAGTTTGTTTTGTTGTCTCAGAACTCAGTACTGTGACTTTTTTCCCCACAGTTGAGCAAAACCAATAGACCTGTGCCTGGTGTGATGGTTTGGGCCTGGAAACTTTCCATACCCAGCATTCCAAACCCCACCACGAGAGGGAAAAATGTCGCAGTGGAACCGTGCGGCTTTCCTCTGGGGAAATTGGGTGCAGAATGTTTCCCAAGTAACTGAGTTAAGTTCCCTGCGGAATGGAGTCGTTGAATACAAACTCATTAAATTTGCAAGGACAACTGCCAAATGCAATTGATTTTTGCTTTAGAACAATTGATCCTCAACGATTCTTCTTGACAATAGGCAGCTGGAGGACCACTTGTCTATCATGGCTGTCCCTGGGTTGTGACAATACAATGGAACAGTCACCATGAGGGAGCTCATCTTGCTAGCAGGTTGGGGACTATGGTGCACACATTCATGGCATCTAATGGTGTTTAGTTCCTGAAGGTACGAATAAAGATGACTGGGTGGTTCTTGCCAGCAGTTGAAGTGCAAACCGCCATGACCCTGGGAGTTTCACTCTTACCCTCCCCAACTAGGTCCCACTGCTGCCATTCTGGTGGAGGTTCAAGTGAGGTCAGGTGTCCAGTGCAAGGCGTTGGCACACACAGTGTGCATTCCTCGAATGTGGATCTCGGAGCTGGAGGACTCCCACAAGCTTTTTGACCCAAGCAAGGAGTTTGGACCTGGGCCCTGGTTTTCAAGGCTTTCTCTTTCACGCTGTGAGGTCACATTCCTCTGAGTGCCCTTTCTGATGGGAAGCTCACTGCCCAGTCGGCACAAAGAAAAGGAGGCCAGAATTGGATTCAGACAAAGGTTAGCACTACACTTTGCTTGCTGCATGTATTTAAATAGTTGCTGCCTCTCTCTGGACCTCAGTTTTCTTTCCTGGAAAATAGAGTGATTGTCTTGGAAAGTAATTTAGGCATTGAATGCTTGAATTTACACAAAGCACTCAGCACGACGCCTGGCCTGGGGATGTGTAAGCTTAGGCAACTTACTGTACCTCTCTGAGTTTCATTATCCCCATGTGTCAAATTGGGTTCGATAGCATTTACCTCATAGGGATGTTACGGAGATTCGGTTAATTAGGTTAAGTATATGATACCTTTATCACAGGACCTGGCGTATAGTACGTGCTCAATAAAAGTTAGCTATTATTACAGTAATTATCATTTGTTCATGTATGTGATTAGAGTCAAAAATCACACCTGTCTTGTTAGCTTTAACTATGGAAGGACTAAAAGATCAAATGAGACCATGGATGTCTGAAGGGGATCCACTCATCTATTCGGCAAGTATTTCTCGAATGATTCCTCTTCCTTCTCCCCTTCTGCCTCGGAGGGCTGGGACTCCAGCAGGAACTGGCCGCAAATGATAAGTAGTGAAATACAGAGGGCGCTAGATGGTATTAGGTTCCCAAGAGGCCACATAGGCAGGGAAGAATTGGGAGTGGGAGCTGGTGGCTGGAGCGTCCGTGAGAAGACTGAACAGAGACCCAAAGCAGCACTTCCGAGCTGGGATGTGTTCCTGTAGGGTAGACTGCTGGGCTGCCCGTGTCCTCTGCCCCGAATTGGTGATGGGCTGATGCTGCTAGGGCAGGGTGGAGAGTAGGTCCTGTCCAGATGCCTGGGGCCTCCTTGGTGGGGAGTAGAAGATAGAATTAGGGTGCTTTCCAGAAGGGCCCTCTACAGAGAACAGCCAAAAGGCCAGATGCTAGCTCCTACGCTCTCCACCTGCCTTGGAACTCGCTGGCTCCTCACACCTGCCTCCTGACTTGCACTTTCTGTCCCTCTGAGAAAGCAGCCATCTGCTCCTTGTGGGAGAGGTCATCTATGTGGCCATCTGCCCTGCAGCTCCCCCTTCTTCCTCAGGGCGCCTTGCCCTGCCCCAGACTGTGCACCTCAGAAGCCTGCCATCCCTCCCTGGTCCCTTCCCTCTATGTGCAGCAGACTCCTTCACTTTCTAGATGTACATGAGCCCTCAGCCTGGGCCGCTCAAGCTTGAGTATCCCTCATGTCCCATTGGCTCCCTGAACCTTCTCCTCTCTTCCCAGCTCCAACATGTAACATTCCAAAGGGCTTATGGAGACTGCTCACCCTGCCAGAAGGGGGCTAAGGCCATGGCAAGGGCTTCACCACTAGGGGCCCTTTGGGGTTTGGAGCTCACAGACTTGTCCTGCTCCTTGAGGAGTATTGCCTTCTCTCTCACTGCCCCTCACTAGGGAGCCCTTGAAGGAGCCATCAAGTATGATGAAGGGGGCTTCTGGGAGCCTCAGGCTCATTTTCTATAAAATGGACAGACTTCATGTTCTAAAGCCATCAGGAAGGTCAGGTGAGATGACACAAAGAAGCACTGAGCACAGGGCTTGCTAAGGGGTGGACAGTGCAGTAAATGACCGTCACCTTGATGAAGATGCTCCTGTCACATGCTTGTCAACCATCATTTATTAGCCACTCCCAACAGATATTCAGTAAGATATTCTGTGCCTAAGCCCTTGGCCGATGCTGGAGACACAGAATAAACTAGACTTTGGACTGGATTCTTGTGCAAGCTGCAGCATTATGGAGGAGGCAGGGTCCCATGATCAGGCCTCAACAGAATGCAGCAGGGGGCTGGGGAGGCAGGGAAGGGTTCCTGTTTGAACTTGATGGAGAGAGCCACTGAGGAGGGGACTTGGACCCTTCTGACCAAGAGGAAGCAGCAGCATTCTGGACCTTCCTTCTGTACATATGGATGGGGGTTAATTGCTGCCTTTTGGTCCTCCACAGGGACCCGTAGGTTTGGGCACCATTGCCGCCTTCCAGTTATTCATTCCTTCATTCGTTTGTTTGTTCATTCATGTGTGCCTGCTTTGTGCCAGGTTTTGGTCTGTGCGGTGAACTGAGAACAATATAGACCAGGATCCTGGATTAATAGAACTTAATTTCTGGTTGAGAGACAGGTGAACAGTAAGATGGGTCTGGTCATTTCTATTTCCTTCCAGGCTGGGCCTGGTTCCTGCCGGTCCTTCTGAGGAGAACCTCAGCACCATCAGGGTTCAGCCTGGCCATTCCTCGTTCCTAGTAGGACCCATCTAACACTGACCATCATGGCATCCCTCAGGCCGAGTGTGGTCACCTCTCTCCCTCCTTAGCTGGGGCTGGCTATTCTCATTTTCCCTAGAATAGCCTCAAACGCAAGGGCTGGTAAGGGTCTCGTGCTGTGAGCCCCTCTGCCCAGGGCCACCTTCACTACCAGAGATGTGGCTGCAGCCTGACCTGGCTTCATCCTTCCAGACCTCCTGGCCTTTCCTGCCCAGGTTAAGGAGTCGGGGAAGTGCTGGCTTCCCTCTGCGTGTGACATGGAGCTCTGGAATGAGATTTCCTGATTTAACATCTGCGAATGTTTGCTACAGCTTTACTGCCTTAAAAATGTTTTCTAATAATCCCCAGGTGTTTCTCTTGCATACAATAGTCTGGCTTCTTACAGCCCAATTAAATCCTTATTTGAGACGCTTAATTAAAACTCTGAACAGAACCAACCATAAAGCTTCCTCCTTGCCAGCCTCATGCCAAAACAGGCCTGTCCTACCCCACTGTCGTCTCTCTCCAGGGCCTGCCAGTGACATTAGTCTATTTCTGATTTTGACCTGGTGGGTGGAGGCATCTAGTTACCCTCTTTGAGGTGGGGCTGTATGACTTAGAGAGCCAGGGATGGCTTTTGGAACCCTCGGGTTCCCAGTCCCTCACCTAGAATTGTCCTCTTTCAGCTCCCCCTGACCCTGGTTTCTCAGCCTCATCACTGGTGACATTTCAGGCCAGGTGATTCACTGTTGTGATGCCAGCCTGTGTATTAGCATCCCTGAGCTCTACACACAAGCTGCCAGTAGCACTCTTCTCTTTAATTGTGACAACCAAAAATATTTCCAGACATTGCGGAATGTCCCCTGAGGGGCAGAATCACCTCCAGCATTCTGCTGTTCCAAAAGAAGTACTATCCCCCACAACTGCAACCCCAGGAGCCAGGGGACAGACAATGACTTGGCCACTGGAAACTGATTTTTACCACCTCCTCAACCCCAGCAAGATCTCACAGAATGGGCAGCTGCAGAAGAGACTTGTCTGTTCCTTACAGGGAGCAGGGATGTCCCAGAACCCCAGGAACATTTCCGATGGGGAAGCTGGCAGGGTGTGGGTGGACTTGGAGCCCACAGGCACCTTCTGCCACATCGCCTTGGTCTTTGCTTCTTCTCCAACCCGCTCTCAGCTCAGGATAAAAGGGAGCCAAGGGTCTTTGAGTAGCCCTCTTCTCTGGGAGGAACCTAAATGTGGAATGTTTGTCTTGGTTTGCCCCAGACTTTTCTTGTTTTAGCACCACAAGTCCTAGTTGAGCAAAGGCCCTTGGTCTGGTGAGAAAGGCCTGCCTATCACTCATCCCACCAACTGGTCCCTGAGAGACTAAGGCAACTGCCACAGACTTGTATACTCATCCGTAGTCACCCCCCTCTTAATTCCCAGCCTGCTTCATCAAGTGTTGCTGCCCTCATGTGATGGGTGAAGAGGGTAGCTCTGAGAGATTTGTGCACAGTGACCCAGGGAGACAGTGGAGAGCCCGGGTTCATCCTGGGCCTACCTCTGCCAACTTGATTCTCAGAAGCCTTTCCCATAAGCACCTGGGAGGCAGGGCCTGGGTATGTTGGATTCTTATCTGGGAAGGGTCTCTCTGGCCTTGGCTCCACATGGAGGCAGAAGATACGACTTCCTCTTGTTAACTGCAGGCCGACAGAGCCGGGAGGAGGCAGTGGTAGGACAACTCAGTCTGCAGACATTCCGAGTATCCAAGCCTCTGAGTCGCTGTCTGCTGGCCTAAGGACCATCCGACTACAGAGCAAAGAGAATATGACAGGAGGGATTGGCTGTGACCTGACCTGCCTCCACCAGACAGGAAGATAGCTGGTGAGGGGTGTGAGAAGACCTTGAGAGGGGCCACTTTGCTGGCTACTGGTGATGTCCACAGGTGACGGTGCCACCGAACTGTAGGAAGTGACATAATGAATCTCAGAGGACGCACATGCAAGGTTCTGTGCCATGAGTGGGGAGCTCAAAGAATTATGAAAACAAACCATGGCCTCCTATTTCCAGTAATATACGTTTCTGTGTTTTTTGTTTCAACCAACCACAGATTGAAAATATTTGAAAAAAAAAAAAAAACCAGCACCTATACTGAACTGGACAGATTTTTTTTTTCTAGTCCTAATCCTGTAAACAACACAGTATAGCAAATATTTATGCTGAGTGGGGGTAGTGCATAGCTGTGATTCTAGCGTTCTGGGAGGCTGAAGTAGGAAGCTTACAAATTTGAACCCAGCCTGGGCAACTTAGCCAAATGCTGTTTCAAAATTAAGAAAAGAAAAAAAATGAAAGAAAAGAGGTCTGAGGATATAGAACAGTGCAAAGGTCCTGAATTCAGTCCCCCATACTACAAAAACAAACAAAAAAACCAAAAACAAAATCAAACCAAGGAACTATGGGAATAACACAGTGGTTAGAGCACCTGCCTAGCAAGTGCAAGGCCCTGGTTCAATTCCTCATTACCATATAAACCAGGCATGCTTTTAATTCATGCTAGTGCATGCTTATAATTCCAGCACTCAGGAGCCTAAGGCAAGAAGATTGCTATGAGTTCAAGGACAGCCAGGGCTATACAGCAAATTCAGGACCAGCATTGACTACAGAGCAAGACCCTGTCTCAAAAAAAAAATCAAAACAAAAAAACCCATAGTAATTACATCATATTGAATGTCATAATAAATCATCTACTGACCCAGGCCACACAGCAAGAGGTGAGCAGTGGGTCAGCGTGCAAAGCTTCATCTGTATTACAGCTGTTGCCCGTTGCTTGCATCACCACTTGAGTTCTACCTTCTGTCAGACTAGTGGCAGTGTTAGTTGGTCACAGGAACATGAACCCTATGGGGATTGCACAGATGAGGGATTCAGGCTGCAAGCTCCTTGTGAGACTCTAATGAGTGATGACTGAGGTGGAGCTGAGGTGGTGATGCTAGCCCCATGCCCACCTGTGCCTGCCCATTCATGGTGCAGTGTCTTCCACAAAACGGGTCTGTGGTCCCAAGTAGGTTGGGGGACCTCTGAGTTACATGTCATGCTCTGCCATTTTATCTAAGAGACTTGAATTTGAGCCCTGGATTTTATTGTTTGCAGGATGCACTGGAACCAATGTCCACAGTACCTAGGGGAAATAGTGATGGCAAATGATTTAAGAAATAGGGCTTGGGATGATTCCTGAAGAAGCCTCATGTTTTATAGGAAGCTCTGGGGGAGAGATTAGATGTATAGAGAATGGGCTCGAAGGATGGAGTAGAAATGGGCTTGATCAAGAAGGCACGTGGGAAGTGACGTGGTTCCTGGGACATGTCATTGCATGGCTGCTGTATATTGAGCATGTACTGAGTGCCGGGCACAGGGTTGAGTGTTCTGTGGGTGGTGGCTTGAGTACCCCTCCCAGCAGCCCCATGAGATGGGAAGTGTTAGTGACCCTCGCTTCCTTTCCAGAGGAGAAAACAAAGAGTATCTGCCCGGGGTCACTGAGGTTGTTAGTGGTGGTTGAGGTTGGAGCAGCACCACACAGACTGGGGTCACATCACTGCCTGGCCACTTCCTTACTCGCTGTGGCCTTGGGTCATCTGCCAGTCTCTCGTAGAAGAAAGAAGGCTAAGATGAGTGACTCGGTGATCAGCGTATGGCATGTGCCCCACACACGGCAGGTCCTCTTTCTTTCACAGCCCTGTGGGGAGACAGTGTTAGGAGGAAGCCTCCGCAGCTGTGTGGTGGGAAGAGAAGGCAGCACAGTAAGAAGAAAGCTGTTCACTCTCTGTGGAAGATAGGAAAAGGGGTGCACATGGATGACAAAGGACTCTTGAGGGAAGGACAGGGGTGGTCCAAGCTTCAGCAAGAAAAGTAGCCCCAGGGTGAGCCCTGTGAGAGCCCGCAAGCCAGGGGCCCTGAGGGAGAGCTCCGCAGAGATTGTTTACCAACTTCTGGTCAGTTGTGCTCACGGCAGCCCCTCAGAGAACAGAGGATGGGTGTTCCTGGAAGACTGGGATGGACAGATACTAGAAGGGAAGTAACTTATAGAAGCTGCAGACCAGAGAGCTTGTTTTAAGCCAACGTTTCTGAGTACCTAGACCTAGCACAGGTTCCCCATGAGAAGAAACAAAGCTTTATTGAAGATGTGGCTTGGATCAGGAACTATGTTATTAAGTTCAGGGTCAGTTCCACCAGCCTAAACTTTCTTCCTGAGCAGAGTTTCTGAGAATGCAATATGCCTGAACCTCAACAGAACAGTTGGATGACCCAGGATGTTCCCATTGGGCATGAGATGTGGGAATGCAGCTGCGCTGAAGGGCAATGAGATAGAGCAGTCACAGGCCTCATTGTCACCTTCCCCAGGTGCCAGCCCAACGACAGGTCTTCTACTTGTAAAGGGTTTTCTGCTGGAGTGTCACAAGCCTCTTTCCCAACTCACAGGCATAGGGTTTGGGCTGCTAGAGCAGACTTCCTCTCATTATCTTGGAAAGTGAGAGTTTATTGCCAGCCTCTGTACACACAGCCTAGGGAATGCATGGGAAAATGAGGGTTTGGGCAGAGGATAAAGGTTGATTTGAAATCCAAGATGTCCCTAGGACCCTCAGCTGCAGGAACACCCTCGAGACAGGACTGTTTTCCTCCTGCCTGCACATTGTCTTCCCATCTGTTCTTGGCCTTGGAACCTTTGCTCACGCCTTGCTCCCATCACCTACACATGGTTCAGCATGGCCTCTCCATCTTTAAATCTAAAGGTCTTCCAGCTCCCTCTGCCAGTGGTAGCAGCTGGGACCATCTGTTTTTTCCCATGAGGCCATTGTCATGGTCGTGGTCAACCCATGGATGGGCTGCCAGCCTTTGTTCATCCTGTGAAGTGTGTGGAGAGGGTAACATGGTGGCAGCTGGGACCATCTGCTTTTCCCATGAGGCCATTGTCATGGCCCTGATCAACCCATGGATGGGCTGCCAGCTTTTGTTTATCATTTGACATGTGTGGGGAGAGTAACAAGGCAAAACAAAGGCACCCAAGGGCTGCCCCTTTTACCATGTGTTGGATTGAACATGATACTAATGAGCATTATTATTTTTGACGGCGTGGCAGGTACATGCATGCTTATTAAGTTCATGTGTGATAGGAAATTGCGGGAAATTGCAATTACTGTGGATGACAGTAGCAACGTTTCTAGGGATCTTGATGGCTCTATAGTTTTTGGAAACCAATTCATCTCTCTGGTGGTGTCTACCAAGCTTCAGGCCTTTACAGCTTGCTCTTGATCCCCTCTGCTCAGCGTAAGTCACTGGCAGCGCCTGCCCATCACATCTGTGAGTTTGCCCTGCTGTCCTGTTTGTGAGGGACTCTCGTCAGGCTGACCCAAATTGAGCAAGACAGCTGTAACAGCTGAAGGTGGAACTTACCACATAGGTCCAGCCTGAGTCAAAAAGCAAACACATACCATAGACATTATATGTGAAAGAGTAAAAGGTTTTGTTTTTATTTTTAAATATTTTTGCCAAGAATCTTAGAATAATGCTCAGTGTGGCATGGATCACTTTCAAAATTTTGGGCAGCATAATTAGAGGTGAAGGATCTAACACAAGGCAGGTGATAGTACTGTGCTCTACAGGGGAGAGGCCAGAGCTGAAGGTATGGTGTTACCTTCCCGGTAGTCACTGACAAAAGGGGAGTTGTGCAGTGACAACTGATGTTTATGGAGCAGCCCTGTGTACTAGACTCTGTTTTCATCCTCCTGTCAACCCCAGGAAATTGATGCTACTTCATAGGTCATAAAACTGAGGAACATAGAGATTGAGTATCTTGATTAAGGTTACTCAGCTCAAGATGACTTGAAAACTCAGCATTTGAAAGTTATTTGTCAAATTGACAATGGGAAGATTTAATGGTCAAATGGTTTGAGCTTGTGTTACATACCAGGGAGCTATGAAGGGTTTTCTAGTTTAACACAATTGCATGAAGAAAGGGTTATTATTCCTGTATGACAAAGTGACTTGTCCAAGGCAACCTAGATAAGAACAGATAAGGTGAGAGTTCTGACTAATGTTGTCCATAGTTTGATTATGCATAGAATCCTCAGAGATCACTGCTGGGACAATCAGATAATGAATGGCCAGCTCTAGCTACCAGTGGGTGGGGCCATCAGAACAGAATCTGTGTACCTTGAAGGCATACAAGCGTGAGCAAGGTGATCTCCTATCAGGGTGTTGGGAGGACTGTGGAAGGGAGGGACAGGAGCAGGATTTAACAGGGAGGGAGTCTGAGCTGTGGTACATTCACAGCAAAGCTTCTGCTGTGTGACCTCTTGCATCAGATGCTTTTCCATCCTTGAAGTCAGTCTCTTGTTTCCTAAACCTGGGAAGCGTGGAAAACGGCTTCTTGTCATCTCTATGCCCATGGTCTCTCTCTATATATATAGACCAGGAGTCCCCAACCCGCAGCCCATGGCCTGGTACTGGTCTGTGGCCTTGGAAGAGCCAGACTGCTGAGCAGCAAGCAGGAGGTGAGCAGAGCGTGAAGCCCCACCTCCTGTCGGCGTGCTCCTATTAGGTTCTCATGCCGCTGCTGATCTGACAGGAGGCGGAGCTTCACTCCCCACTCCCCTCCTGCTGCTGCTCAACATTTCGAAGCTGTCCTCCAACAACCTACTGCATATTAAGTTTCTCTTCCTGCAACTCATCCTTGGAAGAGAACTTTTCAACTAAACCAGAGTTGGGGACTACTGCGTTGACGTTAGTACATATTACCTCTTTCCAGGGGAATCATGGCCCCAGCAAAGCTTCGACTTGGTCTGTAGCAGAGTGTCTTGCCTTCTCATCCCATCTCAGTATCATGACCCAGATGAACACCCCACTCTCTGGAACTCTAGCTGCTTCCCCTAGTGTCATGGCTCAGCTCCCTGCAGCTTCCCAGTAGCTCCAGAGCTGGTACAGAGTTTGTGATTGATTCATCCTTCACCTCCCACCCTTTTGAAGGGTCTCTAGATCCCCTATGTGCCTTCCTTTGCCATTAGAAGTAGAATGAGTTGTTTTCCTCCTTTGTGAGTTGGGTCCTAGCCTGGGCAGCTACCAGGAGCTCCAGTGCCAAAAAGTTCATGAGCTCTTGTCTGAGTAGGGCCCTCGGAAGTCCAGTGCTTCCCTGGGACTGCTGCTCCTCCTCCTCAGGGCTTGTCTGGAGCCAGCTCCTTTGGGAGTTCTGGCAGCCTTGGGATGTGGACACATGGCTGGCATTATACAAGGTAGCTGGCCCATCAAGGCTAGGAAAGGAAGAGGTCTCATAATGTGCAACACAAGATTGGCCAGGAGTGGTAGACATGTCGTGCAGGGACAGCCTTACCCAGTGGATGCAGCAGGATGGCCTAACAATACATACTGTGATGGTCAGGGTTTGTCTATCTTTCCTAAGTGGCAGGAGAGTGGGGCAGGGGGTCAGGGTCACAACTCAGCTTGGCAGGTCTGGGTTTCTGGAGGGCTGCAATGAGGATAGAGGGCTACATTGCAGGCAGCAAGTGGTGTTAGGGTACAACTGAGCTTCCAGAGTTGACTCCCTTCTTCCCCACCTTGGAAAGGCTGTCAACCTCCTTGGGTTTCAGTTCGCCTATCTGAAACAAAACATGAGAATCACAAGTGTCTTTTCTTGCAACTCTTAGTGAAGCTTCAAAGGGATCCTGTTGGAAGAGGTTTGGCTTGGTGTGGGGGATGAAGTAATCTGTCAACATATGGGGGTGTGGTTATCTTTGCCTTGTGGGTGCTTAGGACAGCTTCAGGCTGAGATCGTGGCCAGCACAAGCTCTTATCCCTGGGTAATATGTAAGAAGAGGACCTTGTGACTCCAAGTGGATGTGGGCAAGGGGAGCTCATCTTTTCTGAGGCAGGCTGGGACCCAGTCTGTGTCCATGACCTGGGGGTAAGTCTGGCCTGGCAAGCTGAAGGAACCCAACCTTGGTCTCCAGGACGATCCCAGAGATCCAAGCATGTGATTCAAAAGGACCATTTTGCTGACAGCTCCCTCTGCCACACCAGACTACAAGCAATTAACCAGCCAGGCCCCGGGGAGGAGCGCTCAGCAGCAATCAGGGTAACCTTGACCTCCTTTGCGTGTTGCGCAGCCACCTCCTAACTCAGCTCCAAGGTGCTCCTGAGTTGTTGAAGGGCAGCTCCTCCCCAGCACAGAGCAAACTCCTCCTCCTCCTGGGGGCTAGCTGGAGCAAGCCACCGTCTAGGGCTTGCCCACGAATGCTGGCGCGAGTTTCCTACCTAAGACAACTGACTTTATTTGTCCTTTGCATTCTGGACATTTGTTTATGGCCCTGGGCACCTTTCTTAGATAAGTCTAGTCTCCTCAACTCTGTCTGTGTGTGTGTGTGTGCACGCGTGCGCACATGCAAGTACACACATATAAAGGGGAAAAAGGGTGGAGACCCTGTGTTGCGTGGGTGCAGGGAGAGTATGCAGTTGCTTGGCTGCGGGTTGGGGAGCTGTGCAGGAATGTAAGTGGGGTGGGTGTGTCTGTGTGGGGAGGAAGAGGTGTGGGCCACGCAGATGGAGGAGAGGGCTGCTCTGTGCATGTGTGGAGGGAGGGGAATGCGCAGACCCACATGAGTGAGGCGGCAGACTGAGGGGTGTGTAGGGCTTGGGTTTTAGGATGTAGTGACAGCGCCCCCCCCCCCCCCCCGCCCCCTCTCCACCAGCTCGAGCCTGTACATTTCAAATACTTCATTGTCGGCCCTGGTAAAGCCTTTATTTATAAAGCGCGGGGGTTTCATTCAGCTTAACTGAAAAGGCCTTTAAATCACCGCAGCTGGGAAGGGCTAATTGCAGTTAGAGTTGTCAAGGACTCTCTTGTCTGCTTTTGCCATCTGTGACATAGTGAATGCAAAGATCATTTTAAACATAGGCAGTTAATGTAGAGAATAATTTGAGAGCTTTAGATATTTATGGTAAATTATTTAACTTTATAGTTGAGTTTTATTGCCTCATTATTCTATGTGTGAAGAATCTTGGCGTTTCCTGTGACTCGGCACTTTGTGGAGTTTCACTTTGCCATGCTCAGGAGGAAAGTTACTCTCCTCCTGTAGGAGCTGGGTGCATGGTGAGTCCTCCCACGGACGGGCTGGGATCTGGGCCCATCTGGCTGGCGGCCCTGGCTGCTTCGCACCGTGCCGTTGAAGCCTCTGCGAGGGCTTGGGTGCTCGGCAAAGCTTTTGGAGCGCCTTCCTGCCTCTACATAGGTGCATGTCACCTCTGCCAGTTGTGGCCTTGCTCCTGTCCTGTAGTGGTCCCATTGTAGCCTCCATGTGATGGGTTGGGCCTTGAGTAACTGGGGCTCCAGGAAGATGGTGTCCACCCTAGGGTTTTCCCTTGCATTAAATCCCTTTGGACCCTTGGTCCTATGCCTTTCGTGACTCGCCTGAGCTCTATGAGGGCGACCACCACTTACATGGATGCCCACTGTCTGTGTATTGTTCAGAGCTGAGCCATCCCAGGTGGTTTTCTTTTGAGTGTCCTGGAAGAGTCTCTGACTCACTGCCACACACCTTGTCTGTTTCCTTAGGGACCCCAGGCCTGGGCACCACAGCAGTTCCCTGGAAGATGCTCCTGTGGTCTCATGGAACACCTGTTCCAGTCATACCTACAAGGGTTTTTTTTTTTTTTTCTTTTTCGGTTTGTTCTGTGGTGCTAAGGATTAAACCCAGGGTCTTCACATTTCTCCGTCTTTTTTTATTTTATTTTTGAGATAGTCTCATTGAATCCCTAAGTTGCCCAGGCTAGGTTCAAGCTTGTGGTTCTCCTGCCTCAGCCTCTCAGAATGCTGGGATTATAGTTATGCACCACTGTACACAGGCATGCCAATAGGGTTTTGCTGCAAGCACCTCATAGAGACCCCATAGAGACCACAAGTGCTGAGATGCTGAAGCCTCATATATGGTCCTCACTGATGATGGTGGGAGCAGGAGAAGAGGAGCCTGCTCTAGCTTCTTCCAGCATTCCTCAGTTTACCCTATGTGACGATCATCTACTCAGCCACACTCCTTTTTTTTTAGTGTTCTTCCTTCCATGCCTCACCTTCCTTTCTTATCAGTGTTTCCTGGGAGCAGCTTCCAAATCAACTACTTGAACTCAAATCCTGTGTCAAGGTCTGTTTCTGAGAAAAACTCTGTTAGCTGCCTGACAGCCCTAGCTGGAACCTTGAACTTGGCCTCCTTAACCTACAGGCTTGGCTTTCGCGGCATGTCCAGTGCCTTGCTTTGCCATGCTCTGTTCTTGTCATTCAGCCTTGATCAAAGCACATCCATGAGAGGAGAAGTGGGTGCCCATCCAGCCAGTTTTCAGCATGGCCCTCAAAATATGTAACTTCATTGTTCTTTTTTGCAGTGCTACGAATCAGACCCAGGACTGTATGCATGCTGGGTAAATGGATATTGCTCAATCATCAAACTCTGCTCTACCACTGCGTTTCACCACCCAACCAAAGACTTCTAGACAAGTGGGCTGAGGTTTCTAAGGGAGGGTCGTGTCCTTGGAAGTCTTGGGTGACTTTTTCTGTGAGGCTTAATTGCGAGTTCAAGGCCTGAAATGACTGTAACAGGTTCAAACTTAACATCAGGGGAGGGTTTAGTTTGAACCCCAAAGTTATTAGTTTGGGAGCTGTAACTGTCATAAGACACCTCCGAGGTATGTTCGAATGAACTCTCCCCTGTCTCTGGTTGGAAGACTGCCACTCTTCAAGACTCAGCTTAAATGTCACCTCTTCTGCCAAGCCTTTCTCAAGCTCCTTCAGGCTCTGGCTGAAGTGTTGTGTTCACAGCTCTTTGTTCATAGGTTGATAATTGGATTTATCACATCTTCTGGTCATTTATCTGTCACCATGGCTCCTTCCTGACCTGGCTGGCCAGAGCTCCTTGAAGGCAGGAACTCTTTTGATTCATCTTTTTCCCCCCCAAAGCCTAAGGTCTGGCACAGCCCCAGCTCAGGGGATATGGCCAGAATTACTGGGTAGGTGAGTGGCTGTATGGACACATGGATGAACAGACAGATGGATGAGTGGTTGGATAGATGGACAGATGATGACTGATGGGTGGGCTGGTGGGCAAGTGGAATTGGCGGATGGCCTGTTGGATGGATGTTGTATAATCATGAAGCTGCTCAAATCTTGGGCAATTGGCTCCTTAGAATTCTCCCTGGAAACTGACAAAGGAGGAAACTGAGTCTGGGTCCCTGGGGGTAGAGTGAGGGCTCCTTCAGGTTGAAGGTGGGGCCCTTTCCTCTTGGGCTGGGTGAGGAGCTGTGGTCCCAGAAGAACTTCCCCCACCTCTCCTGGTCTACCACATGTCTTTACCTTCCCAGATCTTCACACTTTACAAAGCTATTCCAGTGAAGAAGGGGAGGGAATCAGCTGGGGGTGTGCCCCACCCTTCACTGTAGTGTGCTGATTTGTGTGTGTGTGTGTGTGAGGGGGGGTGGGGAATCACACATTATTAAGGCCTCAGGTGTGATAGGCATAGCCTGAGGAGGGGAAGCTCACACACAACTCTAGGTTTGTGTCAGAAGTCCCGGGGAGATGGCAGAGGCCAGTAACAGCCTGGAGGCCCAGAAGTGCCAGCACCTTTGAGTTTTAATGACAGCAGGCAGGGGCTTAGGGCATTGCCTCTGCTAAGCTGCCTTCTGCCATTAAGTGATTGTGTGTGAGGAAGGCCTTATCCGAAGCCTTTTTTCTGTTCCAGAGGCCCCAATAGGAAAGCTCATCCAACTGGTGCACTGGGGACCCCTTCAGGGCATGGTGGGAAGGAACCAGAGCCCACACCTCTTGCCCAGCAGGCACAAGACAAGGAGAAATGTGTGTGTGCCTGGCTCGCACCCACATTCCAGGCACCAGCTCCAGTGTTCCTGTCTTAGAACCCCCACTGTAGACACTGAGATGCCTCTATGAAATCTGTGCTTCAAAACCGTGTCCCCAAGTCTAGCACAGGAGAGGTGGGCAGGTGTTAGAGAACCATACTCCGGCCACAGGAAAACAGGTTTTCGGCGCTGTGGGCAGATTTAGTAGGGTCAGGGAGGACTGCTGCTGTGCCATGGACAACAGCCCATGCCCGCCCTCTGCCTCAGTTTCCTCTGGAGAGGCCTAAAGAGAAAGGTTCTGCTTGGGCCAGCACAGTAGCAGAGGCCTGTTATCTCAGATACTCAGGGAGCTAAGCCAGAGAAAAACAGGGCCAGCCTGGGTAACTTAGACCCTATCTGGAGATAAAAAACAAAAAGAGCTTGGAGTGTAACCCAGTGATAGAGCACCCCTGGGTTTACTTCTACCTCCCTGGTACCCTGGAAGCATCCCTAATACTTGGGGGGCGGGGGGGGGGGGAGGACTTGCTGCTGGTTCCACCACTTCTCATTGCCCTGACTCCTACCCTTTGACCTGGGACGTCTGGCATCCCAGGACACCACCAGGAAGATGACCCTCTTTCTGATTGTCAGTGCCTCAGAACATTCCTCTTGTTCCTACTTGTGGAACCTGTGCAGGTTCCTGGCAGGTCCCATTCTGGGCTGGGATCTTTTTTCCTCCTCTACAGCCTGGTCCTGTCACCCCCTCAGCTGCCCATTCTGCACATGCCAGGCTTTCCTGAGATAGCCTGAGGCCCAAGCGTCCTAACCCTCAGACTTACTCAGGAGAGGGCCGGGCCTCTGACCCTCACAGCCTGGGTGCCCAGGTGGTTCTGTCCTGGAGGCATTTCTCCAACTGGTGAGAGGAAAGCTGTGCAGGGGTGGGCTCAGACTGTCCCCAGGAGTAACACACTTCCTTCTTCTGTCGTGGTTGCCAGACCTCCCAGGTTGGCAGCTACCCTTTGTGCTTCCATCCTCATGTCCCACCTTTCCCTACTGGACCCAGAGACATTTGAAAAATAACGCTCCCAGAGACCCCCACTGTCCACATATAGTCTGTCTTCTTGGCATCCAGAGCTCTTATGTTGTGGAGTTGGGACAAATAGGAAACAGCCACTTTGGGCTTGGGGGCAGGAGCTCTGGCTGCCTGGTAGGGTCTCATGGGTCCACAAGCCATGAGCCACGGCTGTCATTTTTACACTGTCTCTGTCTTTCTTGGCACACCTGGCTTGCCTCTGAGTGGGAGCAGGTAAGTGTTAGAGCGGTGCGTGTGTGTGGGTGTGAGTGTGTGCGCACAAGGTGAAGGCAGTGGGAGGATGTATCTGCATGCGTGTTTGTGTGCGTGCCTGTGCAGCAGTGCATCCTTGTGGATATGGGGGTGTGTGATGGCATGTGGCTGCTCAGGCTGAGGGTGACTGCAGGCACGTGAGCCTTGGGTTCCAAGGCTCTTGCCTGTCTGCATGTGGGTGCAGAGGTGAGACTATGTGTTGCGTTCTTTCGGGCTTCTTCGTGCATTCGTTAATTCACTCTTTGGAGTCTTATGAGGTGTCTGCTCCGTGTCAAAGTCAGAACTTACACCCAAGAGACTAGAACAGTACCTGGCACCAAGTAGATGCCCATACACATTTGTAGAGTGGAAGAGTGGAAACTAAACAACCTCATAAGTGTATTGTGAACTGTGATCATTAACATCAAGGAAGAGCCTACAGGAACTCTGAGACCACGTATCAGAGGAACCCAGGTTAGCCTGGGGGCCGAGGAGGGCCTCGGTTTTGAAGGTTCCTTGCCATGAATGTGATAGAAAGAAGGAGTATAGGGTAGTGGTCTAAAGCTTGGGCTTAAGGCCCAGTTCTGTTGCTGTGTGACCTTGAGCAGATGCCTTGACCTCTATGTTGCTCTTCTGAATCTACAAAATGATAATGGTCATAGCCAGATTGAAGAAAGGAGCGGAGGCCTGGAAAGCACTTTGGGTAGTACCTGGTATGCAGGAAGTACTCAGGGAGTGTTTCCTGGGAGGGTTCCCTCCCCTGTCCCTGGTGCTAGTTAAGGTGTACATGTATGTGGTGAACATGTGAGGGTGAGCAGAGACATGTGAGTGGGGCAGAGTAGATGCAGACATGTGGCTCTATGAGAGATGGATTCCAAGAACACAGGCAGTCCTTGGTGGGTGTACTTGGGTGTGTGTGTGTGTGTGTGTGTGTGTGTGTGTGTGTGTGTGTGCAGGTGCACACATTGAGGTGTGTGTGAGAAGCATGGGGTCCGTGTGACTGCAAGATGACAGGCACATGTGTGGTGAGGAGGGTCAGAGCAAGCACTGCTGTGGCAGCAGGTGGCTCAGATCTGCCAGGGTTCCTTCAAAGCCAAGCAGGTTTTAATTGTCTGTGGAGATGATGGGGCCCTGGAGAGCTGAGAGCATGGTGGCTCTTGCCCTACTTGTTGGCCAGCAGCCTGCATTGGGCAGCAGCCTCTCCTCCCTCTTCCCTCACATTCTCTCACCTTCTCCCAGTGTCAGAGCTCTGGTCCCCATGTGCCATCCTCCCTTCTCCCTAGGCTCCTTCCCTACTGCATAAAGATCCTCGGGCCCTCTGCTGCCTCTTCCACATTTCTTGAGCAGTGACTTTCCTGGGAAGGTCAATGATTGTTCCTCAAGAGCCTGGCCTGGGAATAGGCTACTGGCCGCCCTGCAAGCCCATGGGATGCTTCCCCTGAGCAAGTGACCTCGAGCCATTTTTGTGCAGCTGGTACCCCGGGATCTTTCTTGTGCAGATCTGATTCTGCCACTGGGCCTTGCATTTCTAGCAGGCCTTCCAGTGATAACCATGGGCTGCCCACATTCCATGATTTGAAAGCGAAGATCTGAGGCTCTCAGCTGGGGACTGAGTGGCCTTTCCCAAGGACTGAGCGTCCTCCTTGCCTGTCCTGCCTGGATTGTAGAGCGAGCTGGCTGCCTCTGCTGGAAGCCATGGGAGCAGGAACTCTGTGAAACCAAGGCTGGGAGGGCCCCGGGCCTGCATTGCTGGCTGGCAGGGCCCTTACCATCCACAAACTCACTGCCCCTCCTCCTGCCTCACACAGTCCAGCTGAGACAAGTGGGGTGTGCCCCTGAGCTTTCGCAGGGATCTTGCCTTTTGAGGTATTTCTGTTTGTCATGGCTGTGTGGGTGGAGACAGTGACAGCAAGAATGGAATTCCAGAGCTGGAGAGAACAGGGAGGACTTGGGCAGAGCAGAGACCCTGGGGAGGGACTCCTCCCCACCTGCAGCACCTCCCCAGGCTGCCCTGGGCTGTGTGCTACCGACCCTCTGCAGATGTGTTCTCTCTGGCAGCTCAGCGAAATGATGTTTTCCGCTTGAGGTTGCATCCTGAATTTACTCATCCACCCTCCAACCTGTTCAGCCAAACTCTGAGCTCTGAGGGACCTTGCCACCCTTGGAATCTAGGGCAGTGCCTAGCACCTTAGCAGGTGGCACGAACACAGTTGGAAGCCTGTACCTCCTCCTGGGAAGAATGAACCCCTCCCCCTCATCCTTTGGAGAAATGGCCAGGCTGGATTTGGGGAGCAAAATGAAGCCCATGCCATGTAGACTGTCCTCAAGAGGCCTGACCACTTCCAAGCTGTGTGCTGTGGGCTGAGTTCTTCTTTCTATAAGATTCTCAACTGTGAAATGGGAGTATAGTGCCCAGCTGGCTGTGTGAGGAGTCCTGAGGCATCATGTGAGTGGGGAGCGCAGGGTACTTCCTTTTTCCTGTCTCTATCACCTCTGGTCTTGGCTGCCTGTCTCATCCCATCTTCCTGCCCTGGGCAACCAGTTTAGGGTGTGTGGTGATGCATGGCATCCTCTCCTTCCTGGAGACTCAGCTGAGTGGTAGCAGGTGGGCACTAGCGGGCTAGCCTGTTCACCCACCCTCCAGCCACTTATCTCAATGGAGAATTCCCCAATTAACCTGTGTGGGGCAGCTCTAGGTGCAGGAAGAGTCATAGCTCTGGAACACGACTGCACCGATTTAGATCCCAGTGCTCAAACTCAGAATGTGAGATACGTAACACCTCCCTGAGCCTCAGTTTCCTCACCTGTAGCAATGAGGGAATGAAACAATCCTTCTAAAACACTTAGCTCAACACCTGGCACCTACTCAGCACTCTGAAGTGCAGCCGTGGCCTTCATTGTTTTTGGAGAGAAGCGTCGCATCGACTCATTGTTCTTATGGCCCAGATGATGGGACAGGAAAGGGGAGGAGGGATAGGTGAATGGAGAATCTCTGGTTTCTTGTTTATGAATGAAAGGGTAAGACAGTCCTGGGACTTTATGGCTGTTCGATGAGTGGACATCATTCTGTCAGGGTTCCTGGGAAGGGATCTCTGCCTTTGTGAGGTGACCTTCTCTTCTTACTTGTTGCTGTGTCCTGCACACTCTCGAGCCATCCTTTTCTTGGGGCTGTGCTACTGTACAACCCGCGGTCAGTGGGGCCAGTACTGCTTACTCCTGTCAGTGCCTCCTCATCAGCTAGAGCTTTGCTTTACCTTGATACAGTTTTTGAAAAAGAGAAAAGGCTTCTTTTCCTGTACTCTCTGCCCTGTGTATGGAGACGGAGGAACCAAGCCCCTCCGAGGAATGCCACACTGCAGAGTGGTCTCTGGGTGGGCAGCACTGGCGACAGGCCTGCAGCCTATTGCTCCTACCTGCCAGTCTGGGTGTTTCCTGAGTCTGGGTGGGAAGGGCTTGTCCAATGTCCAAACCACAAACACTAGGTCATAGGAGCTAGGGAGGCAGTCAGCATGGCAGAAGAGAACTCCCTGGGCTATGGAAGCACAGAAACAGAGACTTCTGATTGCAGAAGCTAGGAGCTTGTGATGGTGGTGTCACATGACCCTGTGATACACAGCATGTGTGATGAGAGGGGTGGGGGTGGAGGTGATGCCCAAGGCAGGCGGGCCAGGCCACATAGTGCTCTGCAGGCCTTGGGAATGTGTGGGATCTGTCTGAAGAGCCAGGAGGAAGCACCCCAGGGTGTTGAGCAGGAGCATACTCTGACCAGATTGGTATTTTAAATGAAGGATCTCTCTGGCTGCTGTTCAGAGAACAGGTTGGAGGCTGTGGCACAGGTGCAGTGGCTTGGTTCTGCCATATCCTCTATGATAAATTCAGACTCTCAAGGGAGCTTTCCTGAGAAGCCAGCAAAGACACGGTGGATACACCAGCTCATGGAGTTCCGCGCTGGGCTTGTTGAGTTGCCACTCAAGAAGGCTTAATCTCAAGATGTGCAGGGATCAGGACTATAACTAGAAAGCCTCCTGGAAGCCAGGAGCTTGTAGAGCAGACTCTCTCTCTGTCTCTCCTTCTCTTTCTCTCTCTCCCCACCCTCCCCCACACATCTCTGGCAATGTGATTTCAGAGCTATCTTGCTTCCCCATCTTTGGCCTGACCCCATGCCTCATCATTCTGCCACGCCTTCCCAGGCTTGACTACGCCTCATGATCTTTCAGCTGCAGCCCCCGCCACTACTGGCCAGCAAACCTTTCTTGTTTCTTTGTTCAGTTTCCCAAGGGAGAGATTCTAATTGGATCAACTCTTTTTTTCTGAGCCAGGTCGTAGGTCGTTTACCTTGGGTCAAGTGCCTGCCTTTCATCCAATCAGCTGTATCCAATGAGGAGCAAATGAGACTGACCATGGCCTGTAGGTCAGCAAAGCCCATGAACAGAGCATTTTCCTTGGGAAAAGGACAGACATGGCATGCACACGAGTGGCTCATTTTAGAGCTAGAGTGTTTCTGTACCAGAGCTCTGAGCTCCAGCTTTCCTTCTATATCTCATTACTCAGCCAGGAGACCAAAATCAGCCATTGAGATCTGGATAAACCAGAGCTGGACACCTTTCTCCAGCCATGAGTAATACCTCCCTCTGTGTGTGTGTTCACTGGCCTCTGCGGTGGTCCCAGCAAAGGAATGTGAATGGTTCCTTGCAAGCCAGCCTCACAGCCCAAGCATGTGTTGTGGCACAGGTTCTGATGTCTGGAGTCCTTCTCCATCTCAGTGGCTGGCCCACACTTAGGAGGTCAATTGAGTTTATAGACGTCACCATAGCCATTAGCAACTCATCTGTCCCTGACCTAACTAGTAAGATGTACTGCTTCACCATGGGAAAGTGGCAACTGAGAATGATCAATGCCAGCCTCTCTTGGTCTTCAAGTGTTTGTTCAAACATCTTGAGTAGCAGGTTGGTGGTAAATGGGTATACTTCTTCACTCCTCCCTGTGTTGTAGGATATGTGAATGTGCTACAGCATCTTCTAGCCAGGGTGGAAACTGTTTTCCCTCTTCTCTGTGGCTGGCTGTGTAGCTTACTTCGGCCAAGAACATGGCAGAAAGGATATTGTACCAATTCTAAGCCTAGACTTCCAAACCCCTCGCAGGCTTTTGCTGTCTTTCTCTTGGGACTCTGTTTCTGTGATATGAACAGTCCCTGGTATACCTGTTCGATGATGAAAGACAGGAGGTCAGGTTAGCCCCCATTGCCTCAATTTACAGCCAGCCTATGGTGAGTCATTAGATAAATATATCATAGACTGGCTAGTCCCCATAGACCACACACATGGTACGGAGCCTAGCCTGTCTTCTTACTTTGGTCCAGATGAGTAGAACTGACCAGTTGACCCACAAACTCCTGAGCAATAGAATATGCTGATTACTTTAAACCATTGAGTTTTGGAATGACTTGTTACGCAGCAGTAGCTAACAGATACACCTTTGTGGGGAGACCTTCGAGGATGTGCTGATACTTGCATTTTAACTCAGTCCATGCACTGGGAAGGTCTCCTCCTCGAAGGCAGGATGTAAAATGCACTTGGAGTCAAGTTGCAGTGACGACTCGGTATACTGATAGATGCCTGTAGTCAGGGTGCGGCGTGTGCCAGGCAGCTGCACTTGCTGCCACTTACAGAGAATTTGCTGTAATGCATTGTGATGCATTAGCATAATAATTGCTAAGCATTCGCAAATGAATAGCTCACTGACTGATGGATTTTGTACAGAATCTGTGAAGGTTACATCGAGGGTGAAAACATTTCACTGTGTCAATGAACATACTTAATTTTTCTGGAAGTGCTATTTAAATTGCATCGTGCTATGACATTAGCATAACAAAGACATAATGCATCCGTTTATGCTGTAGTAGGGAACACTGCCATAATCAGTGGACACGATAGGGGTGGGGGTGGGGCCTGGGAGCTTTGAAAAGCAGCCCTATTGGTTCTCTGTGGCCACACAGGGAGGTACTGCTCTGCAGGTCCCGCCCCCAGGCTTGGCTCCAGATGGGGTGCTAGGGCTTCTGGCAGTGGGTGGACTCTGTTTATTGGCTTGTTTCCTTTCCACTGATTTTCTCTTCTCATTGCTCTGGTCACCAAGTCCTGCTAATGGGTGGGTGGGTCTTGGCTGTCAGATGAGAAACTCTCTGGAGAATTAGGAAGCATTCAAATCTGGCAGGATTCACCCGCCCCCTTCAGCAGGGCAGGACGGCCTCCCCAGAATCAGCCAGCTGGTCCCAGGAAGTTGTGCCTTGGGTCTTCCATCTCTCTAGTCCCCTCCCCTAAAAGTGCCTTCAGAGCTGTCACAGGAAGCCTCATGGGGAATGGCTTTATCACCTTAATTTTCTACATGTTTTGCATATCTGGCTCTTCAAGGGAAAGTGTTTGGGGAAGACAGAGCCTGTTAATTGAGCATCTACTGCCTGCCAGGCACTGAGCTATTTTTACACACACCAGCACAGCCCCTCCACCAGCTGTGCACAGGATGGTGATGATGTTTGTGGACTGCAGGGTTTGTGGCCCAGCCCTGGCTTTCTCTTTCTTATTCTGATCTCCTGAGAACCTTTCACATACAAAGGCTTTTACACCTCTCGGAGAGGGAGATTTCAGGATCTCAGATCTTTAAAACCATAAACATGGCTTGGCAGAGGCAGACATGAATCCAGTTGTTACTTTATAAGAACTCAATGAGTTAAGGATTATTAACCCCATTCCAGGCTAAGGAAATGGAGTCTTCACGAGGATATAATTTGCACAGAGCTGGCAAATGGCCCATATGGGATTTGAACCCATATCTACTTGATTTTAATGCCAGAGGGATGTTGGGGGCTGGTTTTCTAAGAGAAAGGAAAACACTGGCAGCCAGCTTTGGAGGAAGAGGCGAAGTTAAGGATTACACACGATGGCTGACGTTCATAGTCATTTGGACTCTTTAGCCTGGATTGTCCAAGAATGGCCTGTTTCTGCAGATGTTGTGGTCAAGACAGAGAGATGAGTGGCTTTTGTCTGTCCTATGGTCAAAGCTCCTGTTGAAAAAAAGCTCAGAAATGTGAGTAATTGGGGAGAGGGTTGATCAGCCCACCCTGCCCTCTGCAGTGGAGTGAGTAGGGTTGGTCATTCAAATGTCTTCATGCTTTAGGGACTGGGCTGCTGTGGAATAGAAGAGAAAGGCTCCTTAGCTCAGACCCAGGAGATAACTCAGACCTCGGGAGGGAAGGAGGAATTGGGAGATCAAGAGCCCCAGCCAGTCAGAAAGACTAGCATCCCTGTCCCCTCAACTAACAGCACGCCGAGATGCAGCCAGTCTCATATTTAAGTCTCACTTTGCAGTCCAAGTAATGTGAGACTGGCTCCTTGAGTGGCTTCTCTTGCTTCGCCTCCTGTATTGATCAGTTTCCCATGGTTTGGAAAAAAATACCTGCCACCTGTAACTTATAGGAGGAAAGTTTCTTTGGCTCATGATTTGTGAGTTTTCAGTCTACAGCCAGTCTGCTCCAAGGCATGGTAGAAGGCCACGGTGAGGGAAAGGGGCTCAACCTGTCATGGCCAGGGAGCAGAGGACACATGAAGAGAGAAGAGAGGGGGCAAGAAGAGGCCCTCTCAGAGGCAGACCACACCCTACCTCTAACCAGACCCCAACTCCTACAGCACATGTAGCGATGAGCTCGTCTGTGGATTATGCCACTAATGAATTGAGTGCCCCATGATCTGATTACCTTACAAAAGCTTCACCTCTGAATGCATAAGATTTTTGAGGGACATTTTAAGCTCAAATCATAATATTTGCCCGTGTCCCAGGTTTAAGGGAGTAGAGGTAATTTTAGGGAAGTCCTACCCAACCATCTTTCCCCCCAAGGCCAAGAGTTTTTGTCTCTTTGAGGGATCATAAAGATTTTTTTGAATCTGCTGAAAGTAATTGAGCCTTCCCCCATGGAAGTGCACATACATATAGTAAGTTGTGTGTAACATGAGGGCAGTCATGAATACCTTGATGACTGGGCCCATGTAAGCTGCCTTGTCTGGGGAAGAAAGGAACCGAGGGAAAGGAAGAAGCAGCGGGCCTTCCTTCATTTCACAGGGATTTATCTAGACATCTTAGAGTGATGTTCTAGGGTCATCTCACTTCTAGCTCCCTGACTACCATACAACACATGGTCTCTGCTGCCCATGTGCTGTCTCCTGCTCTGTCCACACAGGACAAACCACTCCTCAGATTTCTCTACTTTGGTTCCTATCTGAGGTACTGTTCTGTTTCCTGTTTCCTTTGGGGTTTTCTTCTCCAACAGGAGACCTCCCTGCTAGCTTGTAATTCTCTTCAGCTAAGCATCTATTTAGTGGACACTTCTCACCTGCGGAAGGCTGGGACACAGGAACAGGCAGACGGATCTCTGATCTTATATGACTCACAGGAAATGGGCATTTGCAATCTCACAGTAAAAGGGAGGATGGAGGCTTCTTAGGGATCACACAGCAGCAAGGAGGTTTGGTCTCATCTAGGAAAAGGCTGCCCAAAGTTTGCCCGTTTAATCCCACCTCCTCCCAATCTTTACCATTTCAGTGTTCCATCTGTACATCTATTTACTCCCCATTGTTCTTTAGATAAACCTTGAATTGGCTCGCTGATTTTCTTCCTTTCTCCTAAGCAACCTGTGTAGTCATGGATCTCAATGTACTATTTATATATTTTTAATTTTTTTGTTTTTTTGTTGTAAATGTATATATATATATATATATATATATATATATATATATATATATATAACATAAATGTACCATTTTAAAGTATACAGTTTACCGCCATTAAGTACATACACAATATTGTCCACCTGTCACTGTGACCCATTTCCATCATTTCAAATAGAAATTCTGTACTCATAAAATACCAGCCCCCATTCTCCCTTCTTTCACCCCCACCAGTCCCAGATTGTCTCTATTCTACTGGTACTTGTTATTTCTGAGAATTTGCCTAGCCTAGGTATGTCATCTTAGTTGAATAATACATGTTCTTTTGTGTCCAGTTTATTTTATTTAAAAATATCTTAGAAGTAAATCCATGTAGCCTGTATAGAATGTCATTTTTTGGTGAAACAGAATTTCACTGTCATATGTCCCACATTGCTTATCTATTCATCATGGATGGGCATTTATTTGCTTTTTTTCCACATTTGGGGACTATTATATGTGCTGTTTACATTTTCTCATATGTTAATAGGAACACGTAACAATGTAAAAAATTAATTATCTGTGATCACCTGTCCTGAATGCAGAAGTTCAGACAAGAACTTGAGTGCAGGAAACGTATTTGGGAGGAAACAGGAGTGGAGAAAGGGAAAGAGCAAAAGAATCAAAACCAGTGAGGTACTGACCTGGTGGTTATTTATTGCTGTGGACAGTTAGAGCTCAATCTTAGTAAGGCCTGAAGGGCCAAGTAGAACACACCTTGGGTCCATCCCACGGAAGACAGGGGAGCTGGGCCATATCTTCCAATCCCATTGCATGTTATCTTAACCCCCACTACCCTCCCCACTCCTGTGGGACTGAACAGTTTTCCCAAACAAGAAAGTAGACATGGGCAGGAACTGTCCACTTCAGCTGTGCTGAAATCATACAAACCGAGAGGATGTGGCTTGCTGCATCCTCACTATCAGCTACACTATCTAAATGCATTTCTTGTGCCCCATCCCATACTTCAGGAGAGTTGGTCTCTTATAAAATGATGGCACCTGAGCAGGAACTGGCTAGACGGAGTGTGGGAAGAGTGTTCTCAGTTATAGGAGTGGTAGAGATAGAAACCCCTTCCGTGAAAGGAACTAGCAATGCAGGGTGTCTGTATGCTGACCTAAGAGTGGTAGAAGCCTTGGCAGGATATAAATAAGGGAGGGATATGAGTGTGATGTGACCACCTGGAGATTTGCCTTTATTCTGTTGTCTGGTGCAGAAGCCAGGCTGGCATGTGTCACTGGTACCTTACTTTTCTCGCAGGGGTCTACGGTAGGAGTCCTTGAGGCCTTTGCACTCCCAGGGTTGATGAGCACCTGATACTTATTCAGTGACAGTGATGATGATGGAGATCCTAAACCAGATACTGGCTAAATGATGGCCCAGATGCCCCTAGGGTTCCCCCAGTGTCAGCACATCCTCCGTGGACAAACATCGTCCACCCCCTTTTTTGGTCCATGTGTAATAAAAAGAAAAGGTCACGTGAAGCCAAGTTCTGCCTCTACTACCAAGAAGCTGAAGGATCTTGAGTAAATCACTTATTCTCTGAGCCCCAATTTTCTAGTCTGTTAAGCTGGAGTAATAATACCTATTTTGAACTGTTCCATGAGAAAACTTTACCAAGGCCATGGCACTAGACCCATAGAAAGCATTCAGAATATGGGGTTTTCTTTGCTGGTATCCTGCATTCATGTCAGCTTCCTAAACATAAACTGGCCCAGCATTCTTAAGGGGAAGCAGAAATGCAGGACAAAAGGAGGATATGGAGGTGGTAGAAGCCTTTGTTGGGCTAAGATTCACCTTCCATTTCTTCTCCAGTGTCTGCTCCTACCTTTCCTCACCGCTTTGTGGTACAATAAGGGGCGAGGCGGTAATTGAGCACCACCATTTTCCCTCACCTCAGAGCCAGCTAGGGTGGAATGGGCCTGCTACTTCCTTTTCAAGATGCTGAAGTCAGGAAGGCTTGGGGCTCTTCAACAGAATCTGTCCACTTCCAGATGGCTGGCTCTTGGAGCCTAGGGAAAATGGAGTCCTTGGGGGTTCCAAGGCATCTCCAGATGCTTCTAAGAGGCAATTCCCAGGGTTCCCAAGCCATGTGAATTATCTTTCCAAAATAACAGGCTAGTTGAATTCTGAGCACGTGATGGAACCCACGCCAAAGATGGATCAGGAGCCTCTGAGTGTGGCCGGCTGGGTTGATTACTGCCACTAAGCAAATTGCCAGTGCTTCCTCAAGCCCCCTTCTGCCTGCCTCTGTGATTCATTTCCGTATAGAGAAGTTTAGTCATTAGCAGAGGGGATTTCTAACAGCAGATGGTGCCTGGCCCTGGGAGTGGTTCCATTGCAGACACACTTTGCAAAGAGGTAGACTGGAGATGTTCCCTGGCTTCCTCCAGATGGTGCCTCCAGGTCTCTGTGGTCCCTGGGCCTATTTGTATAATGAAGCTACACGAAGAACAGAAGGAAAGGAGGATGTCAGTGGTGGAGGCCCAGAGGTGCTGGTGGCCCTGCTAGAGTCGCGATCTCAGGCAGTTACCGCCCTCACTCTACGAACCACCTGGGAGTCTTTCAGCAAAGAGGGTCAAGGCTGCTGACGACCTCCCCAAAGCCTGGGATGGAAGCAGGGTTCTGGGAGCCACCAAGATACTTTACAGGCTTATAACGTCCAAGCATAAACTCCCCTTCCCCCTCCCCACAACATCCTCTGTGAAGTAGAGCACTTTTCTCCCCCCCCCCCCCCCCATCCCTCAGAATTGGATGACAAAGAAGTATACTGGGGCCAGGCATGAGTATAGATCCAGGGTGTCAAGCCATGACCCACCTTGATGTTGCTTTTGTGACTCCTAGATATGGCCTCCTTCCCTGCTACAGCCTAGACCTTCTTACATTTGTAGGGGGAAGATGTTTCTCCTCCCAGTTCCAGCAAAACAGACAACTTTCAACAACAACAACAACAACAACAAAACACCTCTCCAGACAGGCCTGGACTTTGTCATGTGCCCATTCTACAGTCCATATCTATGGCTTGGAGAATGACGTGCTGATTTACCAGCTTGGGCCCTTGCCCATCCTTATGGCTTAGAAACAGGGCATCATGACTGTCAGCTCCATTAGAGTTACGGGGTGGAAGTTCTCTAAGGGAGGGGTTGCAGAAGAGCCAGACAGCGTGTGCTGGCGGTGCAGAGAGAAGTGGTCAACCTGCTGGCTAGTGGCTTCTCCTGGCTCAGTGTGGCTCCCCAGGGAGTCATATCTCCTAGGAGTTCCTCCTGGAGCTTTCCCAGTAGTCTGGGACTGTCATGGAACAGAAGTCTTTCATCTCGTGGCTGTTGTGAGCTACTTAGGGAACAAAGTTTTGAAGGGGGGTCGGGGGAAGGCAAGGACCAAGAGGAGTGTGAGGAACATGGCAAGGCCATCTTTAGAATCAAGGTGTGATTCAGTTCCTGGTGAGCGTAAGAGAAACAAGTAATTACTGTGCTGCGGAGTGGGTTGGGCAAGGAGAGATTCTGGAGGAGGTATGTGAGAGGCCAGTTTACCAACACGAGCTGGAGTTTGGGAAGGAGGGCCAGGCAGAGCAAATCGAATATCCTCACCTAGTCGACCATTCAACCCTCCTTCCACCCTTTATGCATTTTATAAATTACCTGTTGAGGGAAGTTTCTGATTTTCTCAGTCATCTCCTCCCCCATGCATTCTTCTGCACCTTTGCTGGCCCCCTAGAAGTAGTAGCAGCTGACATAACCAGGGACCGTGCAGTTTTCAGGTGTCACATTTAACATCGGACATCTTTGCCCAACCTGTTGCCCTCACCTTTCACATTACCGTGGGGGGTTGGGCTGGTGTTACGTATTTCCTTGCTGACACAGTAGGATTGACCAGGGACACTTCGTATGGTTATTTTCCATTGGATCATGAATTGTGCTAGCCTGTATTGTTCTTGGTTTCCACAGTAGTATTGCATCCACCCCATTTTGTGAGGTTCCATGGGTAGCTCTGTGATTCTGGATGTGCTACACCCCCGGAAGACATGTGTTATGGCCTGAGGCCAAGGAGGAGCACTTCACTGGATACAGTGAGCTCTGAGTTCCTGCTTGCAAACTCCACTTACCCTTTTAGGGACAGTGTTGGTACACCCTCTGTGGTGAAGCCCTTCCTGGCACCCTTGGGAAATAGCGACTCTTCCCAGTCAACAGCCTCAGGGTGCTTTCTGTCTTCTCTGCGCTAGGACGAACCCAATCATCAGGTTTTCATCCTGCATCGCTGAAGCCTGCTGTTTGATTGGTGCCAACAAATGCTCAATGAAATGAGTGAACCGATCTATCAGTGACTGCGTATGTGCAGGAGGTTAATTTGTCAAGATCAAAATTCTGTTCGAAAACAAACAAATCAAACCATCTCTGTTCCCAGGTGGCAGACTTGTCCCCCTCTCCTTATAACCCTGCCACTGATCTCACAGGGGACATAAGGGAGGGAGGATGACCAGGCCTAGCCACTTCTGCTGGTTTCTGAAGGGCAGGGTAACCTGAGCTGTTGGGGCCCACTCCTGCTTCCTTCCCCTTCATTGCCTTGATGGTTCCTGTATTGGCGGGAACTGTTCAGCCCCCAAAGGGTTCTTGGCAAGGGAACCCCAGGGCTGATTCCATGGATGAACCAAAGGAAGTTTGCCTGCTTTTCTGGAAAGATTGCTGTGTCTTGGGAATCAGAGTAATTTGGAGGAAAAGAAGGTGGCATTTGCAATCAATGCCATTAATTTGTCTCCTCGGACGGAGCAGAAACAGTAGGGTAAGGGGGCTGGCACTGCAGCGGGCACTTTGATGTGTCCCTGAATTAGTTTCCTTCCCTTGGGAGAGGGTTGTAAGGGCCTTTTGCCTTGGTTTTGTCTCTGAGATGAGTCATTCTGTTTGCTGAAATTGTCAGCTGTCAAATGACAACACAATGCATCCTGGATGGGGGCAGCATGTCGTCCCGACAGACACATCTGTCCCCAAGACACCCACTCTCAGGGGGAGGAGACCATGTTGCTACCCAGTTAGTGGTCTGAAGTCTTGGTAAGGGCTTCATGAGATCCCGGTTTAACTCCCCCCCCCCCCCATGGAGCTGTGACTAGGGGTGGGAAGGAGGAAGTTCCAGGTTGTAAGGAGGGCACAGTTTCTTTGACCATATTCTCATGGGGGTGGTGGACTGGTGGGTGTCTGCTTGTGCATGAGATAGGAGAAAGAGGAGCCACAAGTCAGAGGCCTTTGAAAAGACAGGTGAAGAGTTCTTCTGAGCTGCTCAAAGCTTGCCTGGAAGCAGGTTCACATGGCTCTTGCTCTTGGGGTGAGTATCAATTCCTGGGAGAATCCCCCTAACAGGCCACTCTTCCTGTCTTATGGAAGTGTGCATCAATCCCAGTGGGCACCAGTTATTCTGTCCTTCAGGCAATGATAATGTGGGGTAGGGGAGACAGGAAGAGAGAGAAGAACAAACGAAGATTAATAGAGAGCTGCAAAACAGAGAGAGACTTAGAGTCATAGAAATCTAGAGAGGTGGGAGATGAGGAGGGGCCAGGATCAAAGGAACACAGTCTGCATCCTTATTATCTCATTATTATCATCTAGCTACGGAATGCCCACTCTGGACCATAGATCTGCCCTTTTAATTCCCATAACAAGGATAATGTAGCTTTTCTATTAGCCCCATTTTATAGATGAGAAAGCTGAGCTTTAAGGAGTTTAAGTAACATTAATATAAGTGATAGAGTTAGGCTTCTAATGCAGGTTCGTGTAGCACCCAAGGATGACTTCTTAACCCTTCTGTCCTCTGCCTCTCATAACACCTTCCCAGAGTCCTGCCTGATGACCTGTCCTTTGCCTATACCACTTTGTGCCTGTCTGTCAAGCTGGCTTTCCATCCTGCTTCCTCTTTATCTCCTGTCCTGTCATGTCTCTCCTTCCCAGACTGTAGGTTGTGACTTTGTGCCCTAGAGTTAGCTAGCTGACTCACAAGTCTCTGCTCCTTCAAGGTCCCTGAGCTGCATGTGGTAAAGTGGCCTCTAGGCAGAGGGCAGGCAGGCACTGCTGTCATGTAGGTAGCTAACGGACAGGCCAGGCCAGAGGAAAGCATCAGAAGAGAAGTGCTTCTTAGTGGAAAGGGTGCAGAACAGAGCACACAGTCCCTGGTCTCTCAGCTCTCTGAGAAGAAGGGAGGACTGGGATCAGGAAGCAAGAACTGAGGACAAGAAAGGCTCATGTGTGCATCCACAAGCTCTTGTACTCTACCACAATGCGAAACAAACCATACTGTCATTGTCTGGTGGTTAAGAGGGCACCCACTTGAGTCAGGATGCCTGGGTTCAAATCCTAGCTTCTCCCCTTTCTAGCTGTGGGACCATATATTGATATCCACTTCATAAAATTTCTTAGAATATTAAATAAGATAATTTCTCTAAAGGGTCCTAACACAAAACCTAGTACTAAGAATTCAACAAATATTAGCAATTGTTTTCATCAATTTATGTGTCCTCACCTGTAAATGAGCAAAGATTGCATACAAGGTGGGAATTCCTGTGAAGGTGGGAGTGCTGGGACATAAAGGGGGTGGGCTGTACCCTGGAAGAAGGTTCTTATAAGAGGAAGATACTTGGACATGAGCTCCCATCACATCTACGAAGGATTCAGTGGTGTGCAAAGACACCAGCTTCATGAGTGAGAGAGCTCATATATGGATGAGGTGTAACCTCCAAAAAGGTTAGGCACTGCCTTTCCAGCCCTGGCCTTTCCTTTAAGCTAGATATTTATTTTACCTTCACACCTCAGGCTGAGCTAATTTGTACCGTGGAAAGTCAAAAGGTCATGGTCAGAAATGTGTTAGGAGCTGTCCGTGGTGCTGACCTCCCAGCACACCCTCCACCTTCAACTCTGTTCTGGTGAAGAGACTGATCCAGAGGGACCCAAGCTAAGACGACTTGTTCTGCTAAGCCTTCCATGGCCCCTGTGGGTTTGGCAAAGCCTCTTGCCTCAGTCTAGGTCAAACTGTGGCTTGTTTGCCTGACGCTGTTTTGGTAGCCTGTCTAGTTCCAGCCCCTGCTTGAGATGTCACAAAGCTGCCATGAGCCCCCGCAGATGACACAAAATCAGGTCTGAGGAGAGGGAGGTTTGGGATAACACCTAAAGACAGCAACAGACAAGGTGCACGTCAGCGCATAAGTGACTGGACCTGCACCTGTACTTGGCAGGCCCCCATCCTGGCCAGCATGTGCTGTGGCCCAGTCTCATGGGACCATGGGCAATATTTCTCTTCCAGTGCAAAACAGGTGTCACAGGTGGGGCTGAGAAGTGCCGTATCAGCTTTCCTGGCTAATATAGGACCGTGCAGGCTCATCCCTGGAAGGGCAGATTAATCATTTCCGCCCCGAGTCACCATCCAGGCCAGATTTATAGTGGCGGGAGCATGGGAGCCCCTGACTTTATGGTCTTGTAAATTACGGAGCTGCTTGTGCAAGAAGCAAGCTGGGCTGTAAATCATGTGTAATTGCTTGTAAATTGGGAAACAAATAGTATTTTTGCTTAAATTACCCTCTTTGCAGTGTTTCTAAGGGAATTAAGGTCGCATGGAGGACCTTTCACCTCCCTGGGACCGACATTCCCATTGGGACTCAATCCAAACTGCCTCAGAGTGTCTCAGAGCCACATTCTAGCAGGTCTGGAGGCCTATGGGTCAAATGGAGAAGAATTGACTGTGGTTGTCATAAATTCCTCTTTTAGGTAGACTTAAATCACATTCTTCTGGGACCTCCCTCCCTCTCACCGCCTATTTCAAATTAACCCCGAGGGTCCCATCTTGCCCCTGCCTGTGGTCCTGTGGCCAGTGCTCTCCGTGAGCACTGTGAGCACCAGAGAATCCAATTTTATTCCTCCCCTTCTCACACACAGACACAATGACTCATTGTACACTGGTAGGCATGGCCTCTGTGTTAAGATGCTATCTGCTTGCTTTTTTCTCATCTTTCCCCATTTTGATAAAATTACATTTAGTATATTTTTTGCCTGCCTTGGTCAACTTTGAAGAGTCATTAAATTTGCTGATAGACAGCCTGTTAGACTTTAATTGAATCACGAATCATGGGCTCCTTGAAGGTTCAGCCTACAGAGAACCTTGGGGACTATATAATTCAACTCTTTCATTTGACAGATGAGAAACTAGGCATCTGAGATAGTTAAATGACTGGCCCAAGGTCATCCTCTGATGGAGGGCAGCTCTAGTTTGGGAGCTGAGCCTCCTTTTTTGGGTACTGCATGCTTTGCGCCCTGAGGGGCCAGGCCCCTTGGATTTAGCTGTCACTGCTACAGCTCTGCTGTGTGACAAACCTTAACAGGGTCAACAAGCATTTGTTTTTTAATTGGGAGAATTAAAAGTGCTTCAGAACTTTCTCTAGGAAACTGAGTTAACTGATGGGCTTGAGTTGTGATGGTGGCAACTTGTAGCCGTGGAGCCTTCTGTGGGTTCTGGTAGGAGACATGGGGCTCTGCTTTAGAAAGTGGTGCTTGAGTTTGTTGCTGTTGAAGGTAACAGAACAGGGTGTATAATGTGGGGTGTTGGGGAGGATAGTGGAGAGGACATGAATGGTCTTAAACAGGCTATGCTGTGACTCATTGTGGCTGTGATCTTGAGCATGACACCTCCCTGAGCTTTGGTTTTCTCACGCACTAAATGGGCATCGTAAGCTGTCCCTTGCAGGGTAACCGTGAAAGATACTGCATGAGAGAGTCTAAGTCAGAGCCTGGTGTGTGTGGAGCCCTGGCTTAGGGCCATTATACCAGAAGGGCAGGGATGTAGGGCTTTGATTTTGAGTAATTGGGATTTGTCTGTGGTCACTGTCTGAGGGAAGCAGCAAAGAGCAGTGACTATGCAGAGGCCACCCACGGTCACAAGGAGGCTTGTGGCTGATGTTCTTTCCCTCAGTCCCCATCAGCCACCCTGGACAAAGCCATCCAATCAGGGCTCATAGCATCTTCCATAGGGGAGGTCACTTGAGTACTACTCCCAAATCCCAAGCACTCAGTTCCTTTGGGCAGAACAGAGGGAATACCTGATAGGGAAGGTGGTCTGCACTTCCCAGGGGGCTGAGGCCCAGTAGCTTAATGCACCAGTGGAGCCAGGCCTTGCTTGGATGTAGAGGCTGAATCACCCCCCGGACCTATGAGTGGCTGTTTTTGTGTGCAGGCTAGTCGAGTGGCTTCTCAATACCTTCTTCCTCTGTGTACTTCTCTTCTGGGGCCTCCCTGATTAGGGTGATGTGGAGAGCCGAGACTTGTCTCCCTTCCTTTCACCTCTTTTTTTGGTGTTCATCTCTTCGCTCTTACCCACTAATGCTTTGTCTCTGGAGCCAATTCAGGTTGCCAGGTACAACCTGGGCCCTGGCTAGTATCTCAACACATCAACAAAAGTATTCAATACAGAGAAACTGTGGATCATACCAACCCGGGAAGCACTCACATAGTGATGGGAGACCATCACTATGGATCATTTTTAATGACTCTGGGCCCTCAGAGGTAGGACCCTCCCACTGGAAGGCTATCTGATCTTTTTCCCCTTTAGAGATCATAAGAAATAGAAGTTCAAGCAAGGGTTCAAATCTGGGTCCCACAGCTTCCCAGCTGTGCAACTTTGGGCACTTTCCCAAGCCTCTCTGAGCCTCAAATATTCAAAAGGAATGAATAATGCATACAGCTCAGAGAACTGTTGTGCACACCAAGTGAGATAATGTGTAGCGCCGTGGCTACCACGCGGAAGGCGTTCCTCGACACCGTGGCTATTCTGTAACCCCCAGGCCTCCTTCCAGGCACACAGGGAGCCATCAAAAGGCATGACGGGTATGACTTTCATGTTCCACCCAGTGTCCTGAGTGTCCTGGTCTCAGGAGGCTGAGCAGGGAGGTTGTTTATTCCTGGAGATGTTTTCCCTGTTGCCTGCCTACCCCAGACACTCTCGTGGAGCCAAGCGGGCAGGAGGCAGAGCCAGAGTCCTGCCAGCCTGATGGAGTGGAAGGCTGAGGATTAGCTCCCGTGGTCACACAGATGGATGAGGGGTCACTGGGCACACAGCCGACCCCTCACCTCAAGCCTCCCTGCCGGGGTCCTGACCCCAAGGCTGGATTAGCCCAGGCTAGCGTCTCCTTCCTCCTCTTCCCCTCTCTGAGCCCCTTCCCCTTCTCTGACACACTCTGGCTCTGGCTCCTTGTCCTTTCTGTCCTTGCTGTCATCCCTTGCCAATTTTGGCTGTTGATCTGTCTTCCTATTGGTTCTTATTGTCTGTCTCTCTAGCTTTTCCTCTTTCCTTTCTTCCTCCCTTCTGTGTTTCTTTGTACTGGTCATTCTCCATCTGGCTTGGTCCCTCTCTGCCACTGCACAGAGATCTCCATGAGGACTTGGTTGGTCTTGCTCTGGTGTCCCATTCGCCTCTGTTTCTCCCTTTGCCTGTCTGTCTCTCCTGCTCTTCAATTTCATCGATGACGCTTTTTCTTTCTGTCTTTGGTTCATTCATCTTCCCTCCACTCCCCCAGCTCCATTACTGTCTTATTTCTCTCCTTCACTGTTCTCACCTCTCTCCTTCAGGGTTCATGGCCTCTGCTGCAGACACGCCCCAGGTCTGGCTCAGGCCCTCCACGTCTCCCAGACCACTCCGTGCTGCTGACACCCCTTCCCTGCCCTGCCTCTTTATCTAGAATCAAATAGCATCACTTCCTTTTCTTCCTGAAAAACAGAGTTGGGACTGGGACTGGGATGTGCCCTTGGGTGGGAGGGTGAGGGAACCTTGATTCCTTGGGAGGAGAAAGGAGGACTGAAGGGAGCATCTGTGGCTCTTCTGGGAAGTGGGCTGGGGCTCCCATTCAACGAGGATGTGCCCTGCTTGCTGTGTGCCCAGGACTGTGGCAGAGAGGGAGCTCTGGTGAAGGCTGAGCACAGGACCTCACCTGTTTGTGGAGGAGAAACCGATTCAAGTGCGCTTGTTCAGGAGCAGGTAGTGGGAGGTCAGAGAAGGACTTCTGTCTGTTTGCTGTGGTGTGTGACGTCTTTACAGCCAGGCCTGTGAAGGAGGAGCTGCTGCCCTCTCCTCCAGAGCACCAGGAGCTCTCCCCTGCCCGTCAGAGCTGCTCCTGTCTCTATATCCTCTCTCTGTCTCCCTTCCTTGGGAATTTTTCCATGTCTTCCCCTCCCCCCCCCCCCCCCCCCCCAAGCTCTTTTCCCTGGCTTCTGCCTGAATTTGGGCAACTGTGTTCATGTATGTTCCAGACCACCCTGGACCGGTTCTCTTACCTGCCACCATGGTGTCAATCACCTGGCTGTGTCTTTCCTGAAGGCAAGGACGTGTGGCTTCCTGGTTGCTCCTGGGTCCCCTGGCACAGACGAGGGTCATGCAAATTTATTCTTGTACATGGGGACTAGGGAATAAGGAATTGTGATTTGACTTAAAGACGACCAGCCTTGCTCCAGGCATCTTCCATCCTTTACCACAATGGTCTGTCCAGCACCTCCCAGCGCTGCCATCTCTGGGCATTTGTGTGGGAGCTGCAGAGCCTTGGAAATCATTTTGGCTGGGTTTCCTTTTTCAAGAATGGGCCCTGAAGCCCTTACTGGGCCTGGCCTGCTGGAGGAGTGTCAGAGGGAAGGGTGAGCAAGACATCCTACCCACTGCCTTTCTCCCTGCCTGTTGCTGTCTTTGTCTCTGCTGCACTGTCTGCCACTGTCCTAGTCTTCTCTCTCCTGCTTTTTCTCCCCCTCTGATGGGATAATTATGCTAATCAGCCTGTCAGAACAAAGATAATTTGTGGTGGGCTATTTGAGACTTTGCAATTCAGGCCAAGGCCCCCTTCCCGCCTGCCTCTGGTTGCCCCTTAACCCCCTGCCCATTGTCTGAGCCAGGCGTGTCCATTAGGGGAGGGAGAGTGGGCAAGGGACCAGGTTGGCTGGGGAGGGTGTGGGCATGTGCATAGATGTGCATGAGAATGTAGGTATGTAGGCATCACACGGGGCTTGCTTCTGTGTATGAGGAACACCGTACAGTGTCAGCAGAGACCAGCAGAACCTGGAAGGTCCCAGGGATATGGGATGCGAGGGCAGATCATGTCCAGCTTGGAAGGGACCATTGACCTGTCTCAGAGCTGGGATAGTGGTGATACGTGTATTGCAGTTGTCTGGAAGACTCTGTGGGCACCCTTTAATCTCTGGCATATTGTACGCTTCCCTGTCCTGCTACCCAGCTAGTTCTGGGATAGAATGGACCTTGGGGCTCGGTTCCTGAGCACAGTCAGTTATTATTGAGTAGTGGAAGAGGGATATTGGTGTACCAGAAATTTGGGCTAGCCAAGAAGGGCCTCAGGGACCATTCTGGGTCCAAGTCTTTGTTATGAAGGGGAAGGAGCAACCCCTAGAGGTCCAGCTTAGCTGTGAGAGTCCTGGGGGAGCTACTGGGGTGGCCCCTGGGTCTGGACAGGCATTATTAGCCACATTGCCTGTTTTGCTGCTTCTCAGAGCCTCTGAAACAGGCAAAAGAGCCAGGGATCACCCTATGAGTGGTCCATGGGTCCTAGAGGCCACAGCTTAGCCAGCCAATGGCTCCACCGCCCACCTCAGTCTTACAGAGTCCTCCACTTTCCCCTGGGTTCACACCTGCCCTTGTCTCCTCCTCCAGTCACTCAGTGATGTTTAGGGAACATCTGCCAGCTCTGGGTACTGTGCTCAGCATTGGACTGCAGACTCAGTCTCTGCCTTAAGGAGGCACATAGACTCATGGGGGATTCTCAGGATCACCCTCTCACCCCTAGCCCAAAAAGTTCCATGCAGTATACACCCCCCCCCCCCCCCCCCACCCCCGTAAAGGCACAGGCCCCTAGTCTATCCGAGAGTGCTCAGGACCCAACCCAGCTGTAATCTGGGTCTGTTGCTGGAACCTCAGTTTCCACTCTGGCCACATGGGCAGCATGCTGCTAAGGCTGTAGGTGAGGTGGCAGAGAGGCTGGGGTCTGGCACACAGGATCGTAGTTGACCTGTCCTTCCCCTAATATCGTCAAGCCTCCCATGCCGCATCTGTATCTTTCCCCCAGGGACAAGACCCAAGAGCCTGGCTCTTTAAAAAAAAAAAAAAAAAAACCCACTATATAGCGCCCTTCTTCCTTGCCAGCAGCTTCCTCCCCAGCTTCCTGCCTGGGTGCCCTGCCTGCCTTCTAGGATGGGACATTGTCTGCCCTCTAGGCATCTTCCTAGCCATTGCTCAAGGCCATCTGAAGCCACCTGCTCTGTGACCCACTCTGGCAGAGGAGGTCTTGCCTCTTGTACACCCCATGGGTGCCACAGAGTGATGCAGATGAGGAGCTGTTGTCCCCTACAAGGACAGGGACAGTCTGCTCTCTGAGGGCAGGCCCTGGGAGACAGCTAAGGGATTGAATGAATGTCTAACTGGATGCCCGATGAACTGTATGGTCTCCAAATGAGAGAACCCAAAGATTTGGAAAGCCTTTATTTCAGAAATGTCTGCCTTGTGCAGAAGCAGAGACAATAGAACCTTGCTCCTTCTGCTCCACTGATTTCATATCCATCTGCCTAGAACTGTTTCCCCTTCCCAGCAGCCTCTGCTCTGGGCCCTCCCGAGGGGCGTGGGCATGGTGGTCTCCTGAGGCCTTCCAGAGCCTCCCAGGGATTCAGCTCGGCATCCAAAGGCACCAGTCAGGGGCACAGAGTGACTGGCAGGGGCTGGGTCATCCTTCCCCAGACACCGAGGAGTCTGACTGCCCACACAGGGGGCCCTGTGGAATGAGTGAGCGGGCTCTTCCTGCTTGGAATGCCACTGCCAGTCCTGGTACATGGTGATGGCTGCACAGCTGAGGCTTTGACTCACGTAAGTGGCTGTTGGAGAGATGGCACACTGACTCATCCAATCTTCCAAAGGAACTTTCCTCTTGTGCACTTCTGCTTACGCAGCACCTCAGCCCAGGCCCAGCCAGGCAGCCCCTTCCCGTCAATGGCTGCCGCTCCCCTCAGTGCTCTCCCAGGGCCTCTCGCCTCCCTACTTCCCTGACTTAGCCCTTTGCAGCCTTAGTCTGGAAGCAAGCAAGGAGCTAGTGTTGGAAATTGCTGGAATCACAGCTCCCGGGGCCCCCGGGTCTCCAGGCTGCAGCTCTGGGGCTCAGGTCTCCTGCCCACTAAGGCCCTCCAGGTGCCCTGTGTGCTGTGAGGAAACCCAGAGGCCCTGAGAGAGGAAGAGTCATCGAGACATATGCTTGCTCTGTCCCTCACCACTCAAAATATCTAGTCCAGAGGCTGAGTCCTTGGGCCATGCCCATCTATTAGGTGGCCCGGTCTTCCATTGGTGACCAGGATGGAGAGGAACAGGGTGGTGACGAGGATGTAACAGACACTGATAGGGCTGAGGCTACACACCAGAGGGATCTAAAGACGTTCTGGATGCACATATGTGTGTCAGTGGACCGAACGCCTGAGTACTTGTGGCGCCCATGTCTGACAGGTTGTCCAACAGCCTCTGCTGTCATGGCATATGTGTGAACTCAGATGGCTTCTGTGACAGCTGTGTGCATGGTTGTGCTCGTCCTGATAGGCTGGCATGTGGGTGGATGGGTGGGGCAGCTCCTGTGCCCAGAAGAGACTGACTGGCCATGGGTGTCCTGGGTAGCTGGGCCTCTGTGGTATCTCCAGGTGATGGCTTTGTGCTGTTGTGTTTTTGCAGTGTGTGTGCTTCTGCCTGCCCGTCAGCCCCCTGCCTCGCACCCTGTGTTTGGCGCAGGGCACCTGGTCCCCATGTGCCACATGTACTTCTCAGGAGAGGGTGTGTGCAGGGGAAGCAGCACAGCCAGTGTCGATGGGCCAAGTCCTTTTGCTGTCTTGCTGACGGGATCAACAACATGACACCAGGCCCTACCACTTATCCAGGATCATGGTTTAGGGGAAGCGGCTGTTTGGTGGCTGATGTGCCCCTCCAGCCCATGGGTGAGCTGCAGGCTCATTTTGGGGCACCTCCCTGTCTCTGCTGTCTAAGAGCTACTTAAGGCTGCTTGGACTTGCTTCCTGCTTATTCCAGAAGGAGGAGACCCCTTTCCTGTGGCTCCTGTGTGCTGTGTGTGTGTATGCCGATGTGAGTGCATACAATAGTGTCCTTCTGTCCACACTTCCAAGCACACATGCATTCTGCACTTACACCTGTGTGTTGAAGGGCACCTTTTGTGATCTGGACTGGTGTCACTGTTCCTGATGTTGATCTACTGTGTCTATGCATATGTATGGGCATGTGCCTCTGTGTGTGTGTGTACATGTGTGTGCAGTCCCAGCCCTCTTGCAGTCTTCAGGTGAAGCCTCAGCTGCCTGTCTTTCGGAACACAGATGTGTCCTCTGCCGGTTTTTCTGCTGCTGGCCTCAGCTCCCTCCCTTCTCCTGAGACTGACACATACTACTCAAAGCTGTTCTGCTCAACACATTTCAGTGACTCCTCACACATGCTTGCATTGGCCTTCAAGGCCCTAGGCCACCCTGGCTTCTTTTTCACTGCTCCCCCAAAGAGCTCTCAGTCCTATGCACCTGGCTTTGTTCACTCTGAGGAGTTCCATGATCGTTTATTGATCAAGCCATGTGGCCCAGATGTGCTGGGCTCAGGAGAGGCTGGCAGAGGTAAAGACCAGCTACATTCCTAGATTTTTCCAACAAGTGCGGTGACAAGACCCCAGGCCTCAGATTTAAGAACATGGCAGAGACAGGCAAACTCAGTGACAGGAAGGGGCAAGATTGTCCCCTCACAGAAGTGTGGCCCCCGGCCTCCATGGGGGCTGGAGAAGCCCCCACCAACTTTGAGAGTTCCTCGCTCAGCCCCTTCTCAGGACTGAGGATGCCCCTCTCCCCGCCAAGGCCGGGGCTTCGCCCAGCGGCCGGCACAGAGGAGGCAGGCCAAGGGCAGCTCTTTGGTATTCTCAGCATTGGGCAGGTGTCCTCTTTGTTCTGGCTAGTCTTTCCCAGCAGTTTTCTTCCCTCGGGCTAATCGTTGTCAGTCCCTTCCCCATGGGCTTCACCCAAGCTGCTCTTCCAGGCCACCTTCGGGTCCTGGTTGGCTCATGAAGCCCCCGAAAGTGCCTCCTCTGAAGTCCAATTCATGCTCCCCCCACTTGCCCTGCATCTCTTCTGTGACATCTCAAAGGCACCCAGGTCCAAAGAAGACTCTTCTGGTGCCCAGTCCATGAGCTGGAAACCTACAGGGTCACTGCTGACTCTTGCCCACCCCCCTCTCTGTCATGCTGTGTCCCTGTGGCCTCTCCTTCTGCACAGGCCCATGCCTGCTGCCCTGCATGTGTTGTGGCACCACCCTTCCATCGGCTCCTCCGTGGCCCTACAAGTGTAGTCGTGAAGTTTCCCTTGATACCGGCAGGTGCTCGCCGTTGCTCTTAGGGTAAGACCCAAGCCCTCGGCTGGCCCCATCCCGCAGCCCTCAGCTCCCTGTTGCATCTGCAGGGATGCCTCCTCCCTGCCAGAGCCCGTGGGCGACACGTTCCAGGTATCATGTTATGGGCTTCCTTGCATCATGGCCTTCTGGCCAGTGCTGGGAGTCCGGGGTGGGTTGGGGCTGCCCATATGTGTCCTGGGTGTGGTGGGGTGAGCTGTTTGCACAGACCAGAGCTCCGCAGGTGTGCAGAGCATGATTGGAGGAGTGGAGACACTCAGATGTCTTTCACTTCCACCCCCTCCTCCTCCTCTTTCCTTACTCCAAGCGGTCCTGGGTAGCCCGTAGAAACATGGCAGGACTTGGTATGGATGCCTTTGTGAGGACTGATCCTCCCTGCCACCTGCCTCGTACAGTGTGGCACATGTCATTTCCTAGGATAAGCATGTCCCACACGCACAGCTGGGCTCTGCTTGTCCTTCAGGCATGGCGTTAAGTGTTCCCACCTCAAGAGAACGTCTGGACCTCGAGACAGAGGTTAGATCCTCCCCCAGTTCTCTGTCTTCCCTCCCAGTCCTTTCCTTCCCAGCAGTGACTGTACCAGAATGCTCACCCATTCCCATGGCTTTCACGGTCTGGCGGCCCCACCAACCCGCACCCTCCAGGAGGAAGAGGACCACATCTGTCCTCTTCCCTCCTTGTTGCCTGGTACCTGGTACAGAGCCTGCGGGCACACAGCAGGTGCCCACTGTGTAGAGATGGGTGATATTGCATTATGTGATTTTTTTTCCTCCCAACACTTTAAGGAATCCACCTTGAAGCAAGAAAACTGAGGTTCAGAAAGGCTGAGAAACCATGCAATGGTCACAGAGCTAATGAGATGTGAAATGAAGACTTAGCCTAGATTATCTGATTAGAAAGTCCGATTTCTTCATTCATTCATTCATTCATTCAGTGACTGCTCTGTACAGTGGCCCTGTGCCAGAAGTTAGAGTGTAGGTATTGTCAGCTGCTGCCTAGGTGATGGTAGGAATGTGACTACTGTGATGGGTAGAAATTGTGTGAGAGACGTCATAGGAACCCTGAGGATACTTACTGGAGAAGAGGTTCTTTGAGTAGGGCCTTGAGGGATGAATAGGAGAATTCCATTGCTGTGTGATGCATATGGTACAGGAGAGAGCACACTGGACTGTGAGTCGTGCTTGAGTTCTAGTCATTTCCACTCGCTGTCACCTTGAGAAAGTCACTTTGCCTCCCTGAGCCTGGGTCTACTCTGGAAAGCCAGATGGTTTGTCCTGCTCCGAAAGTCTGTGGGCTGAAGTGGCCAACTGGTGGGAAAGTTCATGGCCTTTCAGCCCTCCTCACAAAGGCCCCAGTGGGCTATTTGGCAGGGTAGGGGCAGCTCGGAGGCCTCTTCCTGCCCAGGATGCTGCCCCCTGTGCCCTTTTCCATGCCTCGGTGCCCTTCCTCTGCACTTCTCCTCTCCCCCTTTCCCCTTTTCTCTTCCCCCTCATCTTCATCCATCCTTGTCTTCCTCTTCCTCTCTTGCTCTTTCCAACAAGGAGAAGACACAGGGTAGTCAAAGTTAATTTGGGCTAAAGTACTTGGTCACCTAGAAACAAGGCCAGTCCCACGACACAGGGCCTCAGGCGTGGCCTCATTAATCTGCGAGAGAACAGCGCTGGCAGTGCCGACGTAAGTAGGGCAGATCCGCGTGCGGGGAGAGGGGCCTGGCTCTGGCCGCTTGGCCCTCCACAGGCACACAGTTTCCCTGGTATGCGGTGGGAAGACACAGGAAGGAGAAACAGGGGCCCCAGAGTATTAGCCATCTCTGCTTCCCTGTGCCCTTTCTCCCGGTCCACAAACCCCAGTGTTTGTGTGGATCTGTGACCACAGTCCCGCCTCCCTCTCTTTGAGTCCAGTGTTACATGGGATCTTCCCTTAGAGAGGACTGTGGATATTGTGATCACTGTGCCACCTTCTGCTCGTAGGGACTGACCCCCAGAGAACTCTTGTGTCCAGCTTCTCCGCAGGAGAGAGCAGGTGACGTGGAGCTGCATGGCTCTGGGCCCAGCCAGCTTCCTCACAAAGCTACTCTCCCCAGTTGTGGGCTTTATTCCACCTCTTTCTTCTGCCCTGTGCTGGGACGTAGGTCCTTCCAGTCTGAGTCCCTTTATTCTGCCCTCCTCAGTTAACCTCTTTGCCCTGCCACACTCTACTCAGCTCTCTAGTCCTTTCGCCATAAGGTCACAGGCCCTGACACGGGCAGTGCCAGGGTCGGGAGAGCTAGTGATTGGTAAGGAAGCGCACATCATGTTTATGAGACCAGCTCCTGCCCACTGTGATCCCCTCACAGTTGCAGTTCTGCTCTGAAGCAAGGAACATAGAATCTTCACCTAGCCATCTCTTTGAATAAATGCATTGACCAAGAGCTCTGGGAGGTACTTGCTATCACCAAAACAAAGTGTGGTGAGATGGCGTGGGCTATGGGCCACTGCCCTGGCCACACCTGCTTCTGCACTGTGTGGCCCTCTGACTGAATAGCCCAGCGCAGGCTTAGCCAGGCCCTGGAACAGGTTGTCTGGTGCTCGCCGTACCCCGTCTCCCTGAAATCTGATAGTTCTGGGAGCACGGGAACCTGGGCTTACACGCCCACCTCCTGGCTGCCAATCTGGTAGGAGCTGTCAAGTGAATTGAGGTGCATCCCCAGTTTTTTTGAAAAATACCATTTTGTAAACGTAGAAGAATTGGGGGGAATATGTACCAAGGCACCCATTATTGTTTTTTCATGATGGCGTCATTATAAGTTGTTAATTTCTGTTTTTAAATGGACATGTATTTAGTAAGAAGGAATCATTATACTTAAAAAGCTGAGTTTGGACGCCAGTGTGGTTGCTTCTGAGCTGTGCTATCTTTGGCCAGCTGCCTCTCCTCTCCAAGTTCCAATTTCTGCACCGCTAGGACTGAGGTAATAAAAGTCATCTCCTAGCATTGTTCCAAGAAAGAAAAATGGGAAACACTCTCTCTCTCTCTCTCTCTCTCTCTCTCTCTCTCTCTCTCTCTCTCTCTCTGTCTCTCTCTCTCTATCTATCTCAGAAGCTCTCATGCACACTTGGAGCAGAAGCGGCCTGGATTCAAATCCTGGCTATGATACTTATCTGCTGTGTGACTTTGGGAAGGCTGCTTGGCCACTTTGTGTCTCTCTTTCTTACCAGTAAAAGGGAGGTTATGATAAAGAATAAAAGGCTTAATACACATACAGTGCCCAAAATAGTGACCTACACAGTAGCTGCTTTATAAATGCTGTGCTGCTATCATTTTATTTTTGAATACATAATCTTTAGCTTTCTTCCCAGACCACTGGGATTCAGGGCCCTCTGTGACCTAGGGGCTGCCCTTCTTATCAGAGCCCTGACTTCCCCAGCTGTTTCAAAGTTGAGGAAGACAGCGATGGTCTGCTGGTAGCAGCCAGTCAAGGGACTGGAGGCTACTGAGAAAACTGGAGCTCAGCATCGCCGGGTCAGAGATCAGGTGGATTGAAGTCAAAGTTGAGTCTGAGGTCAAGGTCAAGAAAAAAAATTGAGGAAAAAACCACACCAATATCAGAGGCCAGAGGCCAAATGATCAACACCTGAGTCCCATTCTTGCCCCCCGAGCTAAAGCCACCTCTGGGTCTGTCTTACCTCCTGATAGGCCAGCTGGTATCCTTTCTCCCAAGCAGCATGAGCTGCCTAGCAGTGCCCTTGACACAAGCTCAGGGAGTCCCCAGGGGCTGCCTCTGTGCCCTGGTCTCCGAGCATCTTCCGACCCAAAGAGCAGCCAACACAGCTCTGGTAAGTGGGAGGGGCACTTTCATGGCACCTGTGCCCAGCTTTGACTGTATTTTTAGAATAGCTCCTGCCTGCCTACCTAGTAGGTGGTGAGCTAGAGGGCTGGAGATGAGGAGGCCAAGCACTCCTTCCCACAGGCGCTGACAGGTTGATGGAGCACCCAGCTGCTCCCCAGAGCCGAGCTGGGTTCCTGCACTGGGCCTTGCTGACGAGGAGCAGGCACGGAGCTGTGTGCACAGATGGCCCTATACACACTCATAATTTGCCAGAATAAATAGTTATTATTAATCTCTCCTGTGCTTTCTTTCTTCCTCTTCCTCTCCTGTTTCTGCTATTCCCAAGATGATTGGGAGGTACTTGAAGGTAGGCGCTGCCTCTCGTTCATCTCAATGCCCTCAATGCCTCAGTGCCTTATGCAAGACCTAGCACGTAGTAGGCACATTCTCAGAATGAAACCAGGCACATAGCTGCCCCTCTATCATGGGAGCTCGTCCAAACAAAACTACACACAGCAGGGCTGACACATAGTAGGTGCTTTTCTGGCACAGAACCTGGCACATAGTAGGGCTTTTCTGGTACAGGACATAGCACACGGTAGACATTTATTCAGTGTGGTGTTTGGCACATAGATCAGCCTCATCCAACTCAAAGATTGTTGAAGGAATCAAATTTCAGGAAAAAAAAAATTAGTTGACTGGAATGTTCAACCCCTCTCTGATAGGATTCAGAAAGAGTGATTGAGTAGCTCCTCTGCACTGACTTGATCTCAAGAGCTGTGGGGTAGGTGAGCAGAGTAAGGTACAGACCTCCTCCCTTATTTAAGGAGCTTAAAGGCAGGGGATGAAATACTGCCCTTTGTAAACACACATCACAAGGGTGACCAGGACAGGTGTGGGAGTGGCACGGTCTATGGGAGAGAGCTGTGGGGTCTAGCTTCGTATTTCAGCCAGGGTTGGCAGACCAATGGTTGGGAGTGAGTGGGGTCCATTGGGACCACTGTGGAGCATTGCCCGTGGTGGTAGCAGCGTGGCTGCTCACCTGCCCAACAGGCACCGAGTGCAGTGAGATGCAGGTGCCACTCAAGGCTCCATGACACAGCCCTGGGTGCAGCTCTGCCTGCAGCCATGAGAGTGGAGGAGAGAGCAAAAACAACAGTCATGAGATGTCAGCTGCCGGGAGAGCTTTGAGGAAAAATACACGGACAGGGGTGACAGAGACCAGAGAGGAATGCGAACTCTTCCAGGATTCTCTCTGACCTCATGACCTGAGTCTAGGAGGGGAAAGAACGGGGTCCCGGGAGGAGCACCCGGTGGTCAGGCTGGAGGGCCTTGAATGCCAAGGTGAAAAGTGGGTTTGATGCTGTAGGCTGCGGCTAGATCCCGGGGACTTTGGAACAGAGGAGGAACAGGGTGAGAGGCATGGCACAGAGGGCAGTAGAGAACTAGTGGCTGAGACCAGTGGGGAGAGGGCAGCAGTGGTCCCGGAGGGCGATGGTGGGGCACAGACTCAGAAGGGACGGGAGGCAGGAGGAGGGGCAGAGGCCACTGGCATGTGAAGGTGGAATTGTCCAGCTTGAGGCTGAAGAAGGAGGACAAAGCCAAAGGCATGTGAGGGTGACTTGGACACTGTGATCAGAAACAGAAGTGCCAGGGCCCAGAGCGGTAGGGCAGCAGATGGGCCCTCCCTCTGAAGCTTTACCTCCTCTCCCTCCTTCTCCCCCCCTTGAGCCTCCTCCCTCCCTTCCCCCTTGTACTCTGTGTCATTTCCCCAGCAGTGCCTCCCCCTGCGGTCTCTGGAACTCACAGGCCAGGCATTTAGTCTTCTCTCCTTCATCTCCCATGGGCCTCTTTCCCTTCCTTCCATGTCCTTTCTTGGAAGAGACTTTTAAAAGCAAGTTGCCGAGATCTCCGGATCTTCATGGGGTGTCTGACAGCTCAATGGGTGGGGGGGGACAGTACCAGGAGTAGCAGAGTGCCCTGATTTTTGTGTTGGACAAAGTAAGGTTTAAGTCTAGCTCTGCCTTTTCTAAGCACTGTGTCGTCGGGGGAGTCCCTGTATTATGCTGAGCCTCTGAGCCTCATGCTCACCAGGGCTTGGCACAAAGTGAGAGTTCCGTTAAGAGGTGCCGGATGCCACTGCTATTATTATGATTAACAGGATTGTTACTTATTAGCCACATGTGAAGCTGTCCGCCCAGATGGACCCTATAGGCTCCAGAGCCACCGTTAGTCTCATGTGTGCTGATCCACCCCAGTCACTCCTGATAGTCTGTATAGCAAGTGTCCAGAAGCCCAGCTATCCAGTAGCAGTGTGGAACATTGTACAGCCACTGCAGGACCAGGTCCTTGGCTTCCTGAAAAGAAGACTCCATGGGCACCTGCAGACTCTCACCCACTGCAGCCTCACACCCTGAGTTGCACGAAGGCCAGGACTCCTGTGCTCTGCATCTGTGTCCTCTCAGGCTAGGGTAGGTGTCCCATCATTCCTCCTGGTGCCTCGGTGTCAAGGCTGGCCCCGGGTGACTCTGGGTGCAGATCTTTCTCTTGCTCCTAGCTGGAACCAGAGCCTTCATGGAGGAACCTGCAGCACCTGGCTCTTGTCTGATCGCATCCCCAGCCCCATCTTGATGGTGCCTCCTCTGAATACCTCTCCCAGTTCTCTGTCCCCTTCGCTTCTGCCAAGTATTGTCACGTATGTCTCTTGGCCCTTCACCTTGGACAGAGACCCTGCCTCTGCCCCAGGCAGAGACTTCCTAGGGGCTAGGAGTTTGTCACCCTGGGGAAACCAGGATGTGCCAGAATTGGATCTCCATGGAGTACAGCAGAGCTTTGTTCATCCTCAGGATGCATGGAATGACAGATACATTCTGGTCCGGCATGGGTAGTGGGCAGATGAAGCCACTGCCCTTGAGATGTGTGACCTTGGGCAAGTCACCTAATATCTTTGAACTCCTGTTTCCTAAACTTTGAAGTAAGACTAATTTTATCTTTTCAGGGACAGCGTGCTGATGAAAAGGCATTATATATTCCAAAAGCCCCTTTGGGGCTGCTGTGTGCGGGGGAATATGAGTGGCCTGGTGATACCTGAGGTGGGAGGCCCTGGTGGTGTGGACAGTTTTGAGCCATCTGAATTCTCTCATGAATCTCCAGTGGCCTCCTATCTGTCGCGTGAAGGATCAGTCCAAATGATGTAGCAGGATCAGTCTAAATGGTGTTGCAAGTCCCTGCCAGTTCTGGAGATCTGTGATTGACACTTGGATTTTTCCATTCCCTGGCAGAAACTCAGAGATCTGAGAAGCCATTCCTTCCCCAGGCAGAAGGCCCAGGCCAGGTTCTCAAGACTGGCTCAGGTTCCTGTCTAGCAGTTCAGGCCCATGCCCCTCCCCTCCATCCCTTCCCTGCCCCTCTGCCCCCTTCAACTCTAAACTGGCACTTTGTCCTGAAAACTAATTGCTGTGACTCCGCCGTTTATTTGGAGACAGTACAAGTCAATTGAAACTGCCGCATCAGGAAAAAAATGCTCCACTTAGATCTTTAAATGAGCTAGTGCCAGCCTTTATTGGCCTGCTTGAGAGAGGCGTCCACCCTTGTGCTGCACTGATCATTGGCCACCAAGGACCATTTGCTTAATGAACAGTGTGGCCGGCAGCCAGGGGGCGGGGCCAGCTGGGCACACATGCTGCCCACAGACCAAAGTGACTGGTGTGACCTTGCTGTGCGCTGCCTTGCCCGTTCCCACCCCGAGCTCAGCAGCTGACCCTTCTGGTTAGAGAGGGCACCAGGGTCAGCTCCGTTGCTCCCCAAGGCCGTGAGATAAAGATGGTGGCAGCCACCGTGCTGTGGGCTCTTCCTGTCTCTTCTGGCAGGCTTGGGCTGAGCATCCTGAAGACAATACCTTGTTGAAAATGTGTGCCACCGTGAGAGCACAAGGCTGCGGCTCTCCCATTGTATAGATGAGAACACTGATGTAGACACACTTCATCGAGTCCAGAGCCCGTGCTTCCAACCATTGCCTTCAGTGGCCCTGGGGGGTCGTAGGAACAGGAATGCAGCAGAGGACTGAGCTGCAGTAGAGGTGACACGCTGCAGGAGCCCTTACCATGTGTCTCAGGGACCCGTTTGTCTCTCTTTGGGTTCGCTTCTCTAGTCCTCGGGACAAATTCCCTTCTCTGACTTCTCCTGCACTGGCATCTGTGATCCTCAGTTTCTAATACTGGAGGGCTGCAGAAATCGGTAGGAGGCCTGCAACCCTTCCAGCCCCTTTGCTCTCTTAAATGTTTGTCTCAGGGAGCAACATTCTCCCACCTTCAGAACGCGCCAGGCGTTTCAGCTGTTCTGTTTACAAACAGAGCATGCCTTAGGAACATGGCTGTTCCCTTCCCTCTCCCCTTCCACTCTTTCTTTCTTTCCTCTTCTTCTGTGCCCCAAGGATTGAATAGGTCAGCTGTAGCCCTCTGAGGAGCCCCTGGTGGAAGCTTATCAGCCTGGTTCTCAGGTTTTCCCCACACACTGTTTCCTGAGGTGGTGGGACCCCAGGACTAGTGAGCAGGTGCCTCCAGCTAGGGGCATCACCTTTCCTTGCACTTTGACAGAAGCCAGGCTGAGATCGAGGTTGTGTCTGGGAGACCAGGCTAAATCTGCTGCCAGAAATCTGTCAGACAGCTGCAGGGCCAGGAACAGCAGAGTGGGGTGATGCCTGGAATGGACCAGTTTGTGGTTGGGCAGCACAGGGCAGGGGTAGAGGACCCCTGCTTCAGTGGCTTCTCCCTAGAACCTAAGCCCTTGAGAGAAAGGTACATACCAGAGGCCTCACGGGAAACCACTGTATTCACAGGCCTGGGAAGAGTACATGATGGACGGACGGATGGATGGATGGATGAGTATAAGACAGTAGATATCATTAATTCAGCTACAATTCATCTATTTTTTCATTCATTCACTGTCTTCTTTCACCAGGAATTTTCTGGCCCAGATTCTTAATGCATAATTCAGAAAAAGATTAATAAGTTTCCTCAGGCACAGAATTTGAGCGGACACTCACTCTCGCAGGTCATGGCACTGCCTGGTTAGCTCAGCTGCCCTCACTGGCAGGGATTTTTAACTTCTATCGTATGGAGAAGGAAATGGATTCAGAGAAAGGCTACCTTACCAACCCGCCGGGTCATTGGCTGGAATATTTGTCCTAGGTCTGTGTGACTTCAGCACCTGCCTTCTTTCCTCTGAGTGACCCTCAGTGTGCCTGCCTTCCTTGATCTGTCAGAGGCACCTCCACTTGCGGCTTCCTGTGTTTTATATCCCTCTGCCCTGAGCATGACTGCAGGGGGCCTAGGTCCTAGTCCCTTCTCCCCCAAGGAGTGTGACCTTAGGCAAGTTACTGCCCACACCTTGTGTCTAAGCCTAGGAAAAGGCCACCTTAATTGTCCCTGGGTTGTGGGTCCCAGGGAGGATTCTGGTGAAGGGGGTACGTGATGTGTATAGCACTGGGGACAGTCTTGCTATGTATAATTATTAGCCGTTATTATTAATAGCCTGTATCCCATTATCACTTGGAGGTGGAGGAAGCTGACGATACACCCTTGAGCCTTCAGGGTGCAGCTCCCCCACACCCTCCATCAGGACCCTAACCCCTTCTCACCCAGGATTAGCAGCTCCCAGAGGTCACCTCAACTTCCCTGGGATGAGTGATGCCAGGAGCCACAGGGAAGTGAACCTGCACCCTGTCTGCCCCTCTCGGCTGCAGGCAAGGGAACAGCCTCCCAGCTCCTTCTACTTGAGCTCTCCTGGAATGCACAGGAGGTTTGGAGAGAGAGAGAATTCACACTTCACTGAAAATGTGTTTCAAACAATTAGCAGGTCTTTACTGCAGGAGCCTTTGAAGCCAAAGCCCAGACCCATCTCTGTGAAGGATTTCCCCGGAACTGACAGGCTGGCAGACGCTGCCAGCTCAGCCCTTGCCTGAGTGCCAGGGGCTCCTGGCTCTGGGCTGGCACCAAGGGGTTCCTGCAAGTGCCCCACCCCCCAGCTCCGGGACAGCAGCAGTGTTTACTCCCTCCCGCAGAGAGCCACTTGGTAGAGAGACAGTGCTGCTGCCCCTTGCGTAGTGCCCAGGAGCTAGCCTCCAGGGGGTCCTGTGTTCAACCATGGCATTTTCCTATTCTCCAAACCTTCCAACCTAAGGCTAGGTGGCCAAAGCCCTTGACTGTGAACTTAGAGCCTTTGTATCCATGAAAAGCACCTGACCCCATGCATTACTGTCTGCTAGATAAATGGATGTATTTTTAAATTACTGTAACTGGAGATAGTCTCTTTTTTCCATCTGCAAGCCTTAAATAGATGGGAGGGGGTGGGCTACGCGTCATCTCTGGAGCTCTGAGCTAGACCTCACTTTTCTTAGAAGGGCTTATGTTATAGAGGAGTGGAGGTTGGATCCTAGTTCTGCGGTTCTGTTTCCCTGTGAACTGCACGACCTCAGATGTTACCTGACATCTTCTCGAGTTCTTCATCTGTGAAGTGGGCAAAGCCATCTTTATTTTGCAAAGCCGTTGTGACATTGAGCTGAGATGATGCCTGCAAAGTGCCAGGCACAGGAAGCACTCGGGATTTACTAAGCACAGCCATGCCTTGTGCAGCGCTTTCTTGACCTCCCTGTGCAGAGTCAAAGCAGCCCACCGACCATGGAGTGGTCCTTGCCCACTCCACCCTGGCTGAGGGACGGAGGACCGCGAGAGCCAGCCGGGATGAAGCTGTGTACAGCTGGCCCCGCCCTCCTGCCCCAGGAAGCCCCGCCCCCAGCCTGGGCCTCTAGACTTCTGTTTGATTCCTTTCCTGACATTCCATCCATCATCATAATTGCTTCTCCCGAAAAATGAATTTGTAGTTGATTTCTTCAAAAGAGGGAATCAGCCAACAGATAAAAAGGTTGTTTTATTTAATTTGCATGAAGAGGCCGCCTGCTGCTGCCCAGCTGTGCCGGCTGGGCTGGCTGAGGGGAGGGTACCTGGCGTTTGGGGTGTGTGTGCACAGGTAGGCTAGGCTGCTCCCTAGCTCGGGTTGTCCCCCTTAGCTTGCTGCCTCCTCATCCCAGCCGTGGGACCCTTAGAGCCTTGTCAGCCATCCTGGGAGAGGAGACCTGTGCCTGTTCCATGGCTGTCACTGCTGGGGCAAGTGAGGCCTTGCAGTCCAGGAGGCTGAGGCCTAGGAAGCCAGACAGGGATGGGAGAAGGAGTTCAGAAAGTAGGACTCTAGCTGGCCTGGGAACCTGTCACCCCTGCTGCCTGCCATTGCGTTTCCTAGGGAGAGTGTGGATACTTAAATTGCATGTGCACTTGGGTCACGTTGGGAGCTACAGGCTTCTTTCTGAGGTGCACTTCACCCAAGGGTGCTATATCTCCTCCTCTCCCTCAGCTGATGCCCTTTTACACCAAAAGTGTAGCTGCCTCTCTCAGGAGCTTATAATGCAGTGAGTGGGAGAGGGATGGGGATTAAGTGAGAGAACAGAGGGCTGGAGAAACGGCACAGCAGTTACAGTGCTTGCCTTGTAAGTCCAAGGCCCTTAGTTCAATTCCCCAGCACAACATAAAGCTTGGAGTGATGGCGCACCCCTGTAATCCCAGCACTCAGGAGGCTGAGGCAGGTGGGATTGCTGTGAGTCCAAGGCCAGGCTGGGCTATACCAGTGAGTTCAGGACCAAGCTGGGCTACAGAGCAAGACCCTATCTCAGAGAGAGGGGGGGGTGGGCCCATAGCTGGGGGCAGGAGGGAGAGGCCACATAGAAACACACTCTCTGCAAGGCCCCTTCAGTACTAGGTGGGTCTGGGGAGGCAGCTTCCAGGTTTCCTGGAGCAGGAATTCTGTTGGGGAAGAATATCTGGAGAAAATCTCAAACACTTTAATCTGGTATCCAGATGTTCCAGGGATCCAGAGACTTGAGTACCCCATGAAAGTGGTACTGTATAATTTACCTGTGGGACACAAACACCTTTTCTTTTCTTTTTCTTTTTCTTTTTCTTTTTCTTTTCTTTTCTTTTTTTTTCTTTTTTCTTTTTTTGATGGTACTGGGATTGAACCCAGGGCCTTCACACTGAGCTATGTCCCCAGCCTGTTTTATATTATTTTGAGTTGCTAAATTACTCAGGCTGAGCTTGAAGTTGTCATTCTCCTGCCTCAGCCTCCCAGAGGTTATAGGCCTGAGTGACCAGATCCACCTAAACATGGATACTTTTGTGGGTTCTGCTAATAATTATTCTGACACAGCAGGTATAAACTCCAGCACTTCCTAGCAAAGCAGGGCAGATTTTTACACATACCTGATGCAACGGAGACACAGGCAGTTAGAACATTCTCATAGACATTGTCCAGAAGAACAATGGACATTTCTGACTAGAGCCACAGGGCATGCCTGGGGCCACCACAGCCACAGTGGAGGAGTAGTTAGGGCTGTCCTCTATCCCCCGGGGCAGCTGCTTAGGCAAATCACTTACCTCTCTGGGCCTCTGTTTCCTCTCCAGGAGATGCTGAATGTGAACGTATCTTCTCTGCTGCAATCTGTAATTGTCTTGCTCTTTTGTTTGTTTACTTGCCTATCGCTGGTGCCCTCGCCTGCCATGTAAGTCCCCAAGGATGGAGGCTTTTTCTGTCTTGTTCACAGCTGTGTATCCAGGTCCAAAAACAGAGCCCAGAATGAGCAGACACTTGGTAAATAGGTTGTGAATTTGCGGGGTCACTGAGAGACCTCATTTACAGATATTTTTCAAGTATGACAGAGGTGACTATCAGGAAGGTCAGGGGACATTTTCAGTGGAGGAAGGGGGACTAGCCCCTCCTGTCTGAATTGTGGGGATTTTTCCACACCTTTCTCACTTTCGTGAGGTTCTTGTACCCACACGGCACAAGAAGAAGTGGCAATCAGACTTGGACACACATCAGGCGTGGGCTGCAGTTATTAAAGCCGGTTTGGGGGTGGGCTAGGCAAGGGATGTGGCTTTAAACTGTAACATTTGCTGGGAATGTGGCTGCGTGGTAGGGAGCCTGCCTAGCTTGTGTTCAGTCCTCAGTATGAATGACACAAATAAAACAAGCAACTTTGGAAAGGTAACAATGGGATTATTGACAATGACTAAATACTGTGTACAGTTTACCAGAACACTCAGAAAGCATGATGGACAGCAACTTTTCTCACCCTGGTGGGCTCATAATAATCCTCATTTCTGTCTTTTGCTTGAAGGGATGGTGACAGTGCCATGCCATCCTTTCTGCTCTGAGTCGTCCATCCTATGAGGACCCGCCTCCCTCCTCTCCATACAATTCTGGTCCCACCACATTTCAGTAGGGGATGATGCAGCCTTGCAGAAGGGGCCTGTCCTCTGCCTGCAGGTGTACAAGGCCCCATACAGGGTCTGTCTCCTGGGAGAGGTTCCTCCCGCTGCACCCTCTGCCGCAGCCCTCTGGGAGCAAGGCTGCTGGTTCTGACCACAGGATATTGTCACCCCTGGAGACAAGGACTCTCTTCTGCCTCCATCTGGAG